>CM057090.1:28211462-28676462 GCA_029959045.1 Taenioides sp. WSHXM2023
AGTCTAATAGTAGTCTAATAAACATTTATTGGACAGTATTGTAAGATAACATACAATGCAACATTTTAATGCAACATGCATAAATTGTGCACTATTGACAGTGCTTTGTGACAGAGCAGAAAGTATAATAATGTCGTTATTTATGTTTTATTAATTTTGAAGTGTATAAAAGACAAGCACATTCTACTGGCAATGTCTTTCATAAACTGTATTTTTGTGCTTTTTACAATCCTTAATAACTGCATTTTTCTTTGCCGGTTATAATTTGTCTGAGTTTTTGCTCCTTTTATTTCTGTCTCTGTATTTATTATTTATTTATCTTTTATATTCTGAGAAAATCCACTGACCTGACCTCAGGAAAATAGCTGTTATCAAAAGAAAGTGCTAGTATGTAACTTTCTGGGGGTAGAAAGTCGACTGCATGATTTCATGAAAATGGAACGTTAAAAACATACTTAGGAACCTTCTCCCACAGATATGAGTTTTATGACATACTCTGTAATATTATATCCAAAGGTACAACATTTCCTTGGAAACAAGCAGGAGGAAGCCCTCCTCCAGACCAAATACAAGTCCATTTTGGGGGGATGCAAGCCCGCTCACAGTAACAACTAGTATTGTCACTGAAATTTCAGACTTGATTTTGTTCATTTTACTTTCCATAGTGGTCTGTTCCATAGTGGGAGCATACTTGTTCTAATAGCTATTCAGGAAAGGTTCATTTTGGCCCTGTGCATGTGACTTTTTAGTATGATTGCCTGCTTAAATGAGTATCTGTTTTCTGTACTAGTTTTAGTATTGATTAGTATCTTATTTTTGATACTTTTGACAACACTAGTAATGACACATGTTTTTATGTTTTTCATCCATAATGAATAAACATGCTTTTATTTTAGTCTATTTTTTGACAAAAAAAAGTTACATACTGAGGTTTTAAGAAAGACTTAAAGCCCCATAATTGTCATAATAGAAAACAGTGTTTCCAGATCTCAGTCTGTGACAGATGAAAACTAGAAAAGCACTCAGAGAGCGCAGACCTCCGCCAAGCAGCTCAGTTTTCAAAGTGATCCAGAATCCAGGATTTCTTCTGGATCATCACCAAAATTTAATCATCTGTTGGATTTACCATTAGGAACATTTCCTGAAAATTTCATCAAGATCCGTCCATAACTTTTTGAGTTATCTTGCTAACTAACAAACAAACAAACAGACAAACTCAGGCGAAAACATAACCTCCTTGGCGGAGGTAACAATGTGAGAATATAAATGATTGGATGTGGTCCTGATGTTTCAGATGATGAAGGGCCCGATCCTCCAGAGCAGTTTACTGCCATTAAACTCTCCGACACAAGGTGAGATGCACCACATTTCAAATCTGCGCAAACTACAAATCAACTCTCTCCATTTCATCATCACAACATCATTTGTACTGTTCAGCAGACAAGTCAACATGTTGTAGGTCCAGCTATCTCTTTATTATAATACAAATGATTTGTCCTGGAGATAAATATGTTGCTTCCAGCCTTGTGTTTTATGAATTCAGGAGTGTATATTCTGTGTTTCAGGATTGCTCTGAAGTCTGGATATGGGAAGTATTTGGGGATCAACTCGGACGGTTTGGTACTGGGACGCTCAGATGCCATCGGTGCCAGGGAACAATGGGAGCCAGTGTTTCAGGACGTGAGTACATGTTTATGTATTTCTGGTGTATATTTGATTTTAGTAGCATTCTATCTCTTCAATTCATATGAAACTAGAAAAGCACTCAGAGAGCGCAGACCTCCGCCAAGCAGCTCAGTTTTCAAAGTGATCCAGAATCCAGGATTTCTTCTGGATCATCACCAAAATTTAATCATCTGTTGGATTTACCATTAGGAACATTTCCTGAAAATTTCATCAAGATCCGTCCATAACTTTTTGAGTTATCTTGCTAACAAACAAACAAACAAACAAACAAACAGACAGACTCAGGCAAAAACATAACCTCCTTGGCGGAGGTAACTATATACACATTTTTTCATTGCAAGGTATCACAAGAGAAGTATAACACTATCCACAAGGGGTCAGTAAATTAACAAAAATACCACTGAACTCCAATTCTTATACAGTATAAATTATATATTTGCAATTTTTTGTGTGTGTTGTATGACATTTTCAGAATAATGCTTTTAAGAATGCTTGACAAAATAAAGCTGAAATGCAGTAATATGGGTCTCTCGTATTATTAGCTTATTGAATAGTTAAATTCTGTTAACCATTTCAACATAGTTAATGTCATAAATTGGAAATGTCACTACAACACAATAAAAATGGTTTGTTAGTATCTCATATGTTGTCATACAGTAGTTTAGAGGGCAAAAGGGCACATAATAATGAACCAAAAATATACATTGCTCATTGTTTGTTTTTCTCATTTGGCTTCAGTGATGTCATACATTATCAGTCTATCTATATCTTAAACCTCCCTGCCTCCCTGCCTATCTACGCTGTCAACATCTCCAAAATCTTTGCTTTCTTTTACATGAAGTACCATTATACATTTCAAATGACATTATATCACTATATAGCAGCCTAGTTTGCTTATTGCAGTTGTTTAAATTGTACATTTTGACACTAATGCATTTGAGACAGAATGTAAGTTAAACATGCACAATGTAACTTTTGTAGTGGAGTATCTACAGTCTACTTCTTACCATAGAGATGTTATTGCTTTTGTTCCACAGAATTCAATTTATCCATCTTGCATTTATTCAGTTGTAAAGGCCCATTTATGCTGTACATTCTAGACACATACAGATACGCTTCTGTTCATTCTCTGCGTTGTTCTGTCCGACATTTGGTACCTTGAAAAACATGCATTCTTACTGTAAGATGGGTTGCAATTCCACAGAATTGACCCTTAACTTGTCCTGGTGGCACCACTAAATGTGTCCATACTGTAACATATTCTAGTCAAAGCAATAAAGTCTCCATGGACATGCTGGTTGCTGACCCTCAACCAGAAAAGTTGCATGGTACACCTTTTAACATCACATTTAAGGTTATTCACACATTGTAGTTTTAAAGTCAGTCAAACAGTGTTTTTTCTTTCATTCAGGGTAAAATGGCTCTACTGGCTGCCAATAGCTGCTTCATCTCCTACAGTGAAGGCGGGGACATCGAGGCCAAGAACAAGACTGCTGGGGAGGGAGAGATGGTGAAGGTGAAGTGTAAAATAGCATTTCACCACAAGGTTTCATGTTCAGTCCTCTTTATGTGGAGAGCATGTCTGCGTCTGCACTTCACGGCTCAAGGTGTAGAGGTCTAATGTTTTTTGTTTTTTTTTAGATTCGGACCAATACAGAGAGAGAGGTGAAGGTGAAGGATGACTTGGCAGATGAAGACAGGGGGAATGTTAAGTCCTGTGAGATCAATTACGTGTATGTATCCTGAATGTGGTAGTACACAAGCACACATACAGGCCTTCACTCAGTGAAGAATAACTGGTTATGGAAAGTAGAAGGCAAAGGTGTACATGCATTTCAGATATTTGGTTCAAAATGACAGATGTGGCAATGTTGATAAAGTGAAGAATTGGTTAACACCACCTAAAATGTCATAAAAGTTGTCATCTGTCTCAAGTAGATCAAAATAAAAATGTCTTTCAAATTAAAACAATCAAATAATCTAAAAATATTTAAATAGTTATGATTGTAAGTAGTAGCTCCAAGTAGCTCCCCACCATAGATTGAATATATAAACTGGCAAAACTAATGCGCTAGCTGCCGCGTTCCAAATAGGAAGTTCGCTTGTGGGCGCTTCCGGCTCCTGACCCAGGCTCCCATTGACTTACAATGGAGTATTATGGCCTCTGTCTACTGCCATTAGCGTCGTCATTTTGGTCTTAAAATGTTAGTAATAACTTGCTCTACGTGATCCTGGGGGTTTATTTCACAATTTTTTCCGTTAAAGAAATGTTATTTGTAATATCAAATTTGCCTATGTAACCACTAGCATCACAAGTTTCCATTGGGTGGAGCCAAACGCTGTGGATGACGTCACACCCGCTTAGTCCACTTCTTCATACAGTCTATTCTCCCCACACTGAAATTTTCCACACTACTGAAGGTAGTTGAAGAGAATTTAGAATTTTTTGGGGGTTCTTTTTGGATGATTTAGGAAAAGTGTATAAACTGCTTTATCAAATCAAATTTTAAAATGTAGGAATCTACATTAACTTACATTTGAATGGTGTCGAGCCTTGCTAAGCCTACTAAGCCTAATTTCACAAATTTTCCATTTTACCCCAATGATATGTGAAAACTCCCTGAAATTGTCTTGTGACTCCTTTTTAGAAACAATGTTTTAAACATATTCATGGTTTTCAGAATAATAGAATATTATTACTGTTACTAAAGCAAATAATATAAAAAACACAATTTCTATTGCATTCTACTTCTGAAAATGAGAAATGACAGCACATTAACAGTTATAATTTTTGGTTAGATGTTCACAAATACTTACTTTTAATGGGGGTTTGTTTACAGAAAGAAGTTCCAGAGTTTCCAGGATCGTCGGCTCAGGGTCAATGAGGACGACTCCACTACGTTAAAGAAAGCCAGAGTGGATGGGAAGTTTCACGAGGCTCTGCTGGACAGGTCTGATATTTTAAAAAACAAAATAAAAATCATACATTTTAATTGTGATCATGCAAGGTTATAACAGTAAAGTTTTGTTGTGTCTTCTAGGAGAAGTAAAATGAAAGCAGACAGATACTGCAAGTGAAGACATGGTGAAGACAAGGAATAGTTTGTTTTTATTATCTTTATTTCTTTGTGGAAGTTATGTTTTTAATAAACAATACATGATCAAAATGCACTGTTACTTTTCTATTTTATATAGACTCCTTTATGGCTATGCATGGAATTTGTTGCAGCTGACCAGTAGCAGTCCTACACTGATTTACTCCCCGGGCGAGTCCCCCTCCTGGCACCTCCTTTTTTTTTATTTATTCATTTTTTTCCAAGTGTTCTTGCCACCCCCCCATAAAATTCTGCCCGGGCGGCTGCACTGTCAGCCCGTGCCTAGAACTGCCCTTACAGCTGACCCATGTAAACGGGTTATATTTTAAAATGCAGTGAATTTTATTTATTCCCAAATATACAAATGGGGCATTAATTAATTGATTAATTGAACTTCCTGCCCAAACTTAACATTGGAATTTAAATTCGTAGTTAGTTAATATATATATAACTAAGACTTTTATAAAGAGAAATAAGTGTTCTTTTAACATAACAGAAGTACAACAAGGTGTGGTTTTACAACAGTGACTGTTTATGTGTAACATGACACGCAAGAAAAAAATGCAATCACTCATTTTTCCATCTTTTGCAATTATTTTGTTCACTTGTACTTGAATATTATAATCGTCCAAATGAATACAAAATTATTATTATAGTCTATGTATTACAGGAGAATCAAATATACTAATTTAGAACTACTGGTATTATTAAAAATGTAATAAAATCGTATAAGTTGTAGAACCACTTGTGACTGCCCAGTCTAAAATAAAACAAATTAATTGAGCATTATAGTTGTATAGATCCATGAGTTCTATGGTTTGAGCAGGGTACAGGGCATAGATCTATTAAAAAAAGCGTAGAGGGGGGGGTCCTTTTTTTTTTTTTTTTTTTGCTTCCGTATGGAACAAACCACTGCGCAGGCTTTTTAGGGGGGTTGGCATAAATGTTCATTTTATTTTATTTTTTCCTTTTTCACAGCATTATAGAAATCAAACACATGCGTATGTATATAATTATTAGTTTAAATACTTACATGTGTTTATAGTAATATATCATGTAGAAATGCTTTAAATGTAATGGCTCTTTATCTCCACACCTCTGAACTATAATTGAGTGCGCTGTCACGAGGTAAACAGAGCAGCTTCCGCAACACAGACCAGAGCTGTAAGGACGAGACTTTGGTCTGTTTCTGGGTCAAAATGGTTCGCTTAGGTTTATTAGTTTTTACTGTTTTTTCTGTGACATCAACGCAATTTATACCACCGGTAAGTGACAACTAAGTGAGTACACTGTGCATCAAGTTGAACTCATCATTCAATAAACAAAGACAATTCGAGGGAACATTGTGATCCTGTTGTGAATGATCATGTTTATGTCATGTATGTTTTTTATTTGCAGTACACAGAAGATTGTCGGACAGACATGTATCCACCAAAAGGACCCACGTAAGTTTTTATTTTTAACCACCAGAGGCGAGAAGAAACCTGGATGTTTTGTAATGCCTGTTCTCTGTCATGACACTGCTGAAGATCACTGCAGTTCCGAAAGATTTTTCTTTGCAAGACGTAGGAAAACTAAAAGAATATGTAATGAGTTCCATTTAATTTGATTGTCAATAGATAATAGACCAATTTTTGTGCCAGTTTAGTAAGTTCATAGAAAAAATACTGGCTAACATAACATCAAATAAGGTCAGATAAGTTAATAAACATGCACATTTAAAACTAATATTAAATACTATAATGTGTCTGCTAAAGTGTCTGCCCACAAATGCAAATCCAACTAGAGGCGTTTGGTGCGGTTATGATGCCGCGGTCTGAACGCAGCATAAGAGTCACACAGGAGGAGCTTGGAGTAGAGCTGCTGCTCCAGCTGTGGTGGCTGTTCCAGAGGCATTGGGGTCCCTTGTAGGAGCTGGAGGAAGTGTCTGGGGTGAGGGAAGTCTGGGAGTTCCTGTGTAGACTGCCGGATAAGCGGAAGAAAATGAATGAATGTGCAAATGACCACAGTACAGTCCTAATGTAGTGATAATGTGTTTTACTGGTTCTGCTCTATACCAGTTTTAAAGGCACTGTGAGCTGGTACACTATCGACTTGGACCTACCTCCCCACAAGAGATGGACATCTGTGATCAAAGACAAGAAAAAGGATGTGAGAACATTTCAAGCTCTATTTTCATATTTCACAAATAATCTTACTTCCTTATTTATCTATTTATTTATATTTTTTTACTCTATTCATTAAGCTGGAAGACATGATTCAAGTAGTTCGAGACCTGGCTGAGGCCTTTGTGCCCAGTGGAAGACTGATCGAGTTGGTGGATATAACGTTGGTGAGTTTTCTTTAAAAAAAAAACAAAAAAAACAACAACAACAACACAATATGTACACTGAACATTTCACTTTTTAATTTAAATTTAAATTTCAGCCTTTGATGCTGAATACGCTGCCCAACCCGTTCAGGGATGAAATCAAAGGAATAGCTTCAGACTCGGGCATTCCACTTGGTAATGATGGATAGATCTGTGTGTTAAAGATTTGATGTGATTTAATTTTTTTTACTTGTCTCATTCAGGGGAGATCACTTTGTTCAACATCTTCTACGAGATCTTCACTGTGTGCACTTCTGTGGTAGCAGAAGATTCTAAAGGTGGGTAATGGTTTTTGCAAGTAGAGGTAATACTAATACATAATGTACAAATACAAATTCATACACAGACAGTATATGCACAAGTCCAAGCAGGGACAAGCACTCTGATCGCTGAGCTACTACTGACAAATTTAAAAATGTATTTCAATTCAGGTTTTTACTGATTGTAACACTACATTTTAACTCCTGAAATGTAATTCAAATGATTGGTTTAGATGTTTTGCACCTTTTTGTATAGTCTTTAAAAACACAGAGGAGCCCTTTCTGGATTACTATGTATGAAGACACAACTATATGCAGGCTTCTGATTTGGAAATTGTAAAAGATGGCAAAGGAGAAATTCAATTCTGTCAAATGGACAAAAGTTTTTTGATCAAACAGAAATGGAGGGCTCAGACATCGTCTCTCTTCTATTTACAACTCCATCCTCAGGCCTAAATCAAAACAAAGGTGTGAAAGCACCCATCGGGCCAGAATTGAATTTCTCCTTTGCTATGGTTGCTGCCTGGACGATGCTGTATCTGTGCATTAGAACACCTAGATGACTTTAACCAGTTTCTTAGGTGACGTAATGTCTTACATTCTGTCTTCTCCAGGGAACCTCCTCCATGGCAGAAATCTGGATTTTGGATTATTTATGGGGTAAGAACGTCCCGTCACAAGAGTCTCTGATGTTTCTCTGCTCTTAACAAATATAAGACTTCACAAATGCTTACCATGTTTCCTGTCAGCTGGGACTTGAAGAACAAGTCCTGGATCATGAGTGAGAAGCTCAAGCCCCTGGTGGTCAACCTGGACTTCAGGAGAAACAACAAAACCGTGTTCAAATCCACCAACTTTGCAGGATACGTCGGCATGCTGACGGGCATCAAGCCGGTGAGTGATGGAGGATTATGACTTGTTGTTTAGGTTAGGGCTGCAAGATTACAATCAATCAACTCCAAATCACAATTTGAATGGACACAATTGGCAAATTGCAAAGGGCTGAAATATTTAAATCCATAATTTCCCTCATAGCAAAATATTCAGTTTTATTCTGCATGGAACACTGTAGTTTAGATCTGTACAAACATATACAACAATTTTTTTCCCAAATCTTTTAGCCCTAGTTAAAGTCATAAAAATTTTGAATGTACTTATTTCTGGTTTTCAGCACTTGTTCAGTCTGACTATGAATGAGCGCTTCAGCTTGGACGGAGGATATATTGGTGAGTATTGTTAAGGGTATGTGTTTGATTTAACGGCATAAAGAGTATTTACCCTTGATATGTTGTGCAAATGACAAGATTCCAAGCAGTCGAAATGAGTTTCCTTTGCAGAGTGACTGGGCACTCCCTTAGAGATATAGTGAGGAGCTCAGAGTAGAGCTGCTGCTCCAGCTGAGGTGGCTTGGGTATCTGTTCCGGATGCCTCCTGGAAACCTCCTGTGGAGGTGTTCTGGGCATGTCAGACCGGGACGAGGCCTCGGGGAAGACCCAGGACTCACTGGAGGGACTATGTCTCTCGTCTGGCCTGGGAACACCTTGGGGTCCCACCGGAGGAGTGGGAGGAAGTGACCTCAGTGACCTTATTTGATGAACAATACAGAAAGACAAGTTTTAATATCATTTTTAAAGGTTTTATATTTAGGAATTTTCAAATATTTTGCAGGCATCCTAGAGTGGATTCTGGGTCAGAGAGACGGGATGTGGATGAGCTTCCTCACCCGATCTGTTCTGGAAAACGCAACCAGGTATTTCTATTTAAAGAAACTGTATATAAGATTTTGATTTGAAGTTTCACAAACATGACCTAACTGCGTCCTGAGATATGAGCTACAACCCCAGTTCATTTTGAAGAGCCTTTTTAAAACTGTAGGAGCGCAGGTTACATACTGATGCTTTAACTTTGCATAAAACATTGGGAAACATTTCCTGAGCTACCATGTCTGTCTGTTGCAGCTATGAGAATGCCCGATCTCTGCTGGCTCAGACCAAGCTGCTGGCTCCTGCGTACTTCATCCTGGGAGGGAACCAGAGTGGACAGGGGTGCATCATCACCCGCTCCAGAGACCTCAGCCTGGACCTGCTCGAGTGAGTATCAGCCCAAAGGGAAAGAAAACCTGGGGACTGTGCAGTGAAAAGTGTTTTTCATTGAACAGTGCACTAGGTAACTTTTCTGTTAGAGTCTGTCACCTGATTGTTTCCATAGAGATGTTATTCTTGCTGAGAGTGGGATTGTGGAATAAATCTGACCTATGATCCTACATTACGACATGTGTCTTAATGTGTCTCACAACTTTTTTATCCATATGAGGCAGTTTTTCCAATTAAAACACCTGTAACTGAATAAATGCAGATAAAAAGAGACACAATGTGCCTTTGATGAAAATGGCTCTAAAATACCACCCTCATAATAGTTATTGTACAATATTGAAATATAGAGATAATATAACTGAAATCGGTGTTATATACATAACCATTACAACAATATTTGATTTTGACCTTTGTGGTTTCCTCTGTTCTGGTCACAATGCTGCAGCTTATCATGTGCTTGTCTTGTGCAACCATTTGTCGGAACAGAAAGTACTTACAGTCAGCTTTTTACCTCACCTACATTTATCTAAATATCTAAACGGTGAGATCTTTTCCAGATATTTTGTACAATGAGTGTATGTGTTTTTTTGTTAGATTAAACGTTATACTGGGCCGCTGGTACGTCCTGGAGACAAACTATGACCACTGGGAGGAACCCTTTTTTCTAGATGACCGAAGAACTCCTGCTATGACGTGTATGAACATGACCACACAGAACGTAAGGACAGTTTGTATGGGCAAAATAATGAAATATGTCATATGTATATTTTAAAACTGTGGTATTCTGAGTTCTCATGTTTGTTTAGGAACTGTATGTAACCAGAATAGGCTCTATTCACGCTTGCATCACAAAATTGGAAGACCTTTGGAAACATGCGGATGACAACTTCCTTTGGGCTCCTTTGGGCTGTGTATTATAATTTGTCTAATTTAATTTAAAAAAAAAGCCTCTTTGATGCCTGTACATGACATCAAAGCTGCGATTAGAGTCCCATCCCCCATGGAAAGCTTTGGCAGGTTGTGAAGACGCTGCTACTGAATCCATGGTTTTATCACATGGCCAATGTCGCTAACTACACTGGAAGTCGTCATCTGCATGTTTCCAACATCTTCTGGTAAGCGTGAATAGAGCCTGTTCACTCAGAGCCTGCACTACAACTGATTAAAACTTGGGTGCAGGTGCTGAGTAATGAGGATTCAGATCAGAGACGGTCTTTTTCAGGTTTAAAACAACTGGATTTCAGCATTGAAACTGGAAACCCAGTTCTGCTCAGTCTGCTTTCTGATTTGATAATCGTCTTGAGAACCAAAAGACCACCAATTATAAATTAATTAAATGGGACACATGCCCACTGTTTTTATATTTATGAAAACATCAGCATTACAGTTGTGACCAGTAGGAACAATATTTAATTTGATCTTGTTCACCTCGTATCTGAGGGCACACCAAGGTCATGTTTATGAATCTGCCATACTGTTCCTTTTCATTTAGAGTAATGCCACAATCTCCTTTTAGCTTAGTTTTCATTTAAATAACATTTGGTCATCGCAGTTTATCCATAGTTTAATCCTTGTGTCATCCTGGTATAGCCCTAGTTTAGATCTGGTTTAGATCTGGTGGTACTCTGAAAACCAAATATTTGTCTTAACTGATACTTTACTTGAAACACTTTTTTGATTTCTTTTGCAGAATATTTCAATAAAAACACTATACGATGTGCTCTCCACAAAGCCTGTACTAAACAAGGTCAGTTTTTGGTCTTTATAGTGTGATGCAATTAACTGTATTTAAATATATTTTGTTTTGTTTTTTTAGCTTACCACCTACACAACACTGATGCAAGTTTCCGAAGGCAACCTTGAGTCCTATATTCGTGACTGTCCAAACCCCTGCATGCCATGGTAACGGATTACAGTCCATAATAATCTTTACAACTCTAACATGAGTACATGAGATTACAAAATGCACTTATTTTTTACAGTAAATGACCTAAACCAAATGTTTTCTAGTCTTTGGAATTGTGAATTTTCTGTGTTTCTAACAATTCAAAGATTCATTGATTTATTTTTGCTTTATAAACCATCTTATGATTATTGTGGTGTAATTTGTAAAACTATATGTAAAATGTATATGAGTTTTCTAATGTTTTCTAATAAAGATGTAGCAGAAATTGTGAGTCCTATAGAATCCTCATAAAAGGATATAGCACTTACTGAGACACCATTTTGTGCCTGCTAACTGCATGTCATAGGCTCACACTGACTCGCCTCAAATGTCACTACTTGATGTTTTTATAGTGGTTAATAAAAGCTGGGATTTTATAAGTTTGGGACTTCCTCAACATGCACGATAATTTGAGTTTAAATAATTTTGTGTACATATATTTGAAAATGTTTTGCGTATTAAATTAAATTGGTCCATATTAGACTAAACTGGTTGCTATGTCATGTGTAGCCTTTAATTCTAGTTTAAACATACACAACACAAATGTTTTACTTACTATTTACTAAAAAGATATACCTTAATAGTTAATAGATTAATAAAAAAAAAAAAATGCTATCCACCTTGTATGAGAAAATGTGCACTTTATTTCGAAACTAACTGTTGTGAAGTATTGTTAAAGGATCTGCATAAAAGATTTTTAAAATTTCATAAACTTGACCCATGTGGGTCCCCAGATAGGAGGTTAACATGTACAAATCAAATACTGCTTTTACTGATAACAATAGTAATGATTTATTCAAAATTACAAAAAACACTGGGCATGAGGTCCACAAGTTTGTGTTTTAGTTCTCAAAATGATCCAATCAGAAAGCAGAATAGCATCGTGAGTCTCCCATTTGGGTTGTTAGTTGCAAAGCTGAAATTCAGTTGATTTAAACCTAAAAGGACTCTCCGATCTGAATCCTCACAACCTAAACCCCAGCACATGCAGCCGATCATTAATTGGTACCTCTGCTGCTGCAGTATTATATACTGAGAATAAGAAAAACATGTATGTGTATTTTATGTACAGGTTAAGGCACTGGTAACCCAACACAGGTACAGTTGTGATTGTTAATAGTGATGGGTAGATAACGCCTGAACATCATATCAACAGTGTGTGTAACACATTTCCATGTTGACACTCTGTTGGTGCATTCTATAGTGCCGTCTAGTGGTTTTAAAATGAACTGCTTCCTCTGCAGAACCATCCTCTTGGCACTGATCTGATTAAAATGATGAGAATTTTGCTATGCACATCTTAATTGACAGTTACCTAACCCCATAGAGCTGAAGTTGCTCATGTAGAGCAAGGTGCGAGGCTAACAACAACAACAATAACAACAATAATAACAAATATAGCTGCAAGCGGCAATAATCGGCCCTCGCTTACACTTGCAGGGTGGGGGCGCTAACGCGCCCTATTCCTCCCCTTCTTTCTAGGCCAGTTGGCCTGTGGTGTGCTGTCGCACACAAACTGGTCTCTTTTTGGGCAGCTTTATTTTGTCCATTATAATTTTATGTGTCTCAACTTTTAACCAGTTGGGGGCGCTAACATCAAAGACGCTTACACCTCCGTCCCCCTCCCCCCGCTTGGACGCTCAGACCACAACCTCGTCAAACTGCTCCCGCAATACACACCAAAGGTGCGAAGAGGACCTGCGCGGAAGCTGTCTGTGAAGCTGTGGACTGAAGAGGCCAATGAGAGTTTGAGGGACTGTTTCCAGACCACAGACTGGAACATGTTCAGCAGCTCTTATGGAGATGACATCAATGGCCTGACCCACTGCATCACGGACTACATCAACTTCTGCGTGGAGAGCACTGTGCCAACCCGGAGGGTGCGGTGCTTCTCCAACAACCACCCCTGGGTCACCCCTGAGCTCAAAGACCTCCTGAACCAGAAGAAGAGGGCTTTCATCTCAGGGGACAGAGAGGAGCAGAAGAGGGTCCAGCGGGAGCTTCAGTGGAGGATTCGTCGGGCCAAGAAGGATTACGGGAAGAAAATGGAGGAGCAGCTGGCCCAGAACAACGTGCGGGATGTGTGGAGAGGTCTGAAGAACATCTCAGGATTTGGTCAGAACACCAGAGGGACATCTGATGGAGATCAGCGCTGGGCGGATGAACTAAACGTTTATTTCAACCGTTTTGATTGTCCCCCCATCCCCTCTGCCTCTTTCTCGGATCCCCCCTCTTCACACACCCCCAGGCCACTGGACACATCCCCCCTTCCCGGACCGACTGCACCCACCCCCCGCCCCCTACCACCCACGTCTCCAGCTCACTTCACACCGACTGTTCCCAGCACCAGCCCCTCTCTGCCCCCCACCCCCGGCAGTCCACCCCAGTCCCCCCCTTACTCCTCCGTCTACATCACACCGGATCAGGTGAGGAGAGAGCTGAGGCGGCTGAAACAGAGAAAATCTGCAGGACCAGATGGCATCTGCCCCAGGCTGCTGAGGACCTGCGCGGACCAGCTCTGTGAGGTTCTCTGCTACATCTACAACCTGAGCCTCAGCCTGGAGAAGGTCCCTGTCCTGTGGAAGACCTCCTGTGTGGTACCAGTTCCAAAAACAACACATGCCAGGGAACCGGCCCACTTCAGACCAGTCGCCTTGACCTCTCACCTCATGAAGACCATGGAGAGGCTGATCCTCAGCTACCTCCGCTCCGTGGTGAGCTCCACTCTGGACCCGCTGCAGTTTGCCTACAAGCCCAACATCGGAGTAGAGGACGCCGTCATCTACCTGCTGCAGCGGGCGCTCACCCACCTGGAGACTGCCGGGAGCGCTGTGAGAGTCATGTTCTTTGACTTCTCCAGCGCCTTCAACACCATCAGGCCGGCACTGCTGCGGGGGAAGCTGGAGGACGCCGGAGTGAACGGACATCTCGCCGCCTGGACCATCGACTACCTCACTGACCGGCCGCAGTATGTGAGGCTGCGCGGCTGTGAGTCAGAGGTGGTTGTCTGCAGCACTGGGGCCCCACAGGGAACTGTCCTTTCACCCTTCCTCTTCTCTGTCTACACCTCGGACTTCACCTACAACACGGACACCTGCCATCTCCAGAAGTTCTCTGACGACTCGGCCCTTGTGGGCTGTGTGTCTGAGGGGAATGAGCTGGAGTACCGATCGGTCATCAGGGACTTTGTGGACTGGTGTGAGCACAACCACCTGTGCCTTAACACCAGTAAGACCAAGGAGATGGTGATCGACTTCGGGAGAAGGACACTACTTCCCTCACCGGTGAACATCCAGGGACAGGACATAGAGACAGTGGACAGTTTTAAGTACCTGGGTGTTCACCTCAACAATAAACTGAACTGGTCCCACAACACTGACGCCCTGTACAAGAAGAGCCAAAGTCGCCTCCACCTTCTGAGGAGACTGAGTTCTTTTGGAGTGTGCAGGCCCCTGCTCAAGACTTTTTATGACTCTGTGGTGGCCTCTGCTCTCCTCTACGCTGTTGTCTGCTGGGCCCCGAGCAGCACAGAGCGGGACAGGAAAAGACTGAACAAACTAGTCAGGAGGGCCAGCTCTGTCCTGGGCTGTCCTCTGGAGTCTGTGGAGGAGGTGGGTGAGAGGAGGGTGCTGGCCAAACTCACATCCATCATGGCCGACACCTCTCACCCTCTGCACCGGACTGTAGAGGAACTGAGCAGCACCTTCAGTGGCCGACTGAGGCACCCTCAGTGTAAGAAGGAACGCTACCGCAGGTCCTTCATCCCCACTGCTGTCAGACTGTACAACTCCACTGTTTAACACTTACAATAACCTGTGCAATAACCAGTGCAATAACCTGTGCAATAACCAGTGCAATAACCTGTAACCATGTCACCTCATCAGTAACCGCCTCCACTGTCCTCAGATTATATATTTATATATTTGTATATTTGTATTCTTTTACATATATATATATTATATAAGAGATATGTTTTATTATATATTTACATTTCTTTCACTCCCTGTACATAAGAGCTACCTGATGTTGTAAATATGTTAATATTTATTGTGATTTTATTTTTTATTTACTTATTGTTCTGAGTGTTTGCACAATTTTTCACAACTTTTTGCACTATACTGTCCCCTGACTGTGAGCTTCTGTCACAAGTGAATTTCTCCTCTGTGACATCAATAAAGTCTTATCTTATCTTATCTATCTTATCTTAATGCACTTTTTTGAAGATGTGCACAAGTTTGAGGTTGTGGCTGTTTTAAAACTTTCACAAATGAAAATACGACAGAACTAGATGTCTACATAGGATCACATTATGACATTTGTCACATAATTAATCCAAGATGGCAAATTTTGGTTTGGGGGGCCATGGTCACAATATATTTTTTGTTCCTTTTCCCATGAGGCATCTGTGTACCAAATTTGGTTTGGCTCCACCAAAGTTTTGGTCAGGATGTCACATTGGCAATAGCAGATTTTTGGCCTGTTGCCATGGCAACACGATGGGAGATGGCATGTGGGTGTCATTGACTTTTTCATTGACAACGTGCCACAAATATGTGTGAAATTGGCACCGTTGCCGTGGCAACACTGCTTGATCCTTTAAAAAAGCTTTTAACAACTTTTAATGTCCTACTTGTCTAGATGAGACAGAATGATTCTGATGAGGCTCGGTCAAAAACCCTAGGACGAGTTCGTTAAAGTACGAGGACAGGAAAAAGCGCCTTCGCCACCATGTCACATGGTCTATCCAATATGGTTGACTTCCTGTTGGTTGCCTAGCAACGACGTAATATACTTTTCTGTTTACCAAATTTGGTTTGTCTACGCCAGTTTTTGTCGGGCGTCCTATTGGCGAGGACAGATGTTTGGCATGTTGCCATAGCAACACGATGGGAGATGGAGTGGGGGCGTCATTGAGTTTTTTTAATCGAGACCATGTCACGAATGTGTGTTCCAAATTTGGTATGTCTACGACAAAATAAAATTTTGCTCTTCCATGCAGTCTCCCTAGGGGGCGCTATTGCGGGCATTTCAGATTTTCTTATTTCATTCATTTATCTGTTTAGGGCCGGGGTGTCCAACAACAATTAAAGTTTGAGTGAAATCGACCAAAGAATGCGCAAATTAGATTTTGTAATACAGAGTATTTGTAAATTCCTATTTTGGCATTCTTGAATTTTGTGCAAAATTTTGTGACTTTTCATCAGCGTGAAGTTGCCAAACTCTGAAAAATAGGGTGAGGAAAATAATATTAATATTAATATTAAGAACAACAACAACGGGCCATCTTTGGTGGCACATATATATGTCATTGGAAAGCACTCGCGTCCAGTAACGCACCCGTGGGGTCCATTGTCAATGACGAGCGTGTTGCGCTCGATTACTCGCATGTCCAGTGCACATTTTTGGAGTTTACCAGGATGAGCAATTACAATTATGCCGCTGTCGCGGCAATGGGCAATGCCAGTCTGTACTATTGGATGCCATGAGTGTCACTATTGAGTGGCATTGAGTGTTTGATAAGGGGAGAGCGCTTCATAACAGGAGTTATGGGGGTGCTAAGTTCTTCAATGGGGGCGCACACTTCGCTTCGCTGTTTTAGACAAGTTAGTTATAAAATTATATGGAATTATTGTTTTATTGTAAACTCATTTTGTAGAGTTTAGCATTCGCATTTGAACATTTTTAGCCAAGACACCAGAACGCTTAAGTAAGTTTCTAGTTTGTAAATTTTGTTCACTGACATTGGCAATAAAACTCTTCCTGAGTTTGACTAGTGTTGTTCACAAATCTAAACAGGCTGTGAATGTTAAGATCTGGGTAAAACAACATTTATTTATTTACTCTAATAAAGCAATAGAACTGTATTCATATAGGGCATTTTAAAATAACCTTTAACAGCAAATATTTTGAAAGGTGCACTATGTAACGATGTCTGGAGTTGGATACTCCACCGATGTCTCCATAGAAATGTTATTGCTTTGATTAGAACGTTCCACAGTATTGCAGTAAACCAAACTATCTCTATAGAGAAAAGTTGCAAGTCATTTCTGTGGGCAGAGAAGTGTTTGTTTTTCTGTTTTTTTGAGTTCTTAAAACATCCATCCAACTTATAATATGTTACACAAAGTTTAGTGAAATGCTGTGTAACTTTCCAGTTAAAGGAATCTCCATAATGCCCCTTTAAGTAAATGGTACTAAAAATATTTACTTTGTATTAATTATTTAAAAAAAAAAACTGACATACGAATTCAAAATCAACCTTCCATTTATTGACAAATTTCTGGACATTCTTTGGGTAGTTCCTGATCAGCTTCAGCTCTTGCTCTTCATCCTCTGGAAACAGGGTTCTTCTCGTCAGCTTTGTCAGATCACAGGACCACGGGGCTAAGTTGGCCCCTCCAAACCAGTCACCATGGAAACTTAAAGAGAGACAGTGTAAAGGCGTTAAGTGCACATTCAAAAGGAGCTAATATGAAATTATATGGAATTGTCATTATTTTCTTACCTCATGTTTGTTTGTGTCAAGCTTCATCACATCACTTCTGATCAGCTCTTCCTCTTCATCCTCTCGAGACAGGGTTCTTCTCGTCAGCTTCGTCAGATCATAGGACCACGGGGCTAAGCTGACCCCTCCAAACCAGTCACCATGGAAACAGAAACGGAGTTAAGGCGTTAAGTGCACATTCAAAATGAGCTACTGTGGAACTGTTTTTATTTTCTTACCTTGTGTTTGTTTGTTATTTTTAGTCAAGCTTCATCACATCACTTCTGATCAGCTCTTCTTCTTCATCCTTTGGAAATTCAGTTCTTCTCGTCATCTTCGTCAGATCACAGGACCACGGGGCTAAGCTGGCCCCTCCAAATCAATCAAATATCTAGAAACTGAAACAGAAATAGAGTTAAGGCGTTAAGTGCGCATTCAAAAGAATATGGAATTGTCATTATTTTCTTACCTCATGTTTGTTTGTGTCACGCTTCATCACATCACTTCTGATCAGCTCTTCCTCTTCATCCTCTCGAGACAGGGTTCTTCTCGTCAGCTTCGTCAGATCACAGGACCACGGGGCTAAGCTGGCCCCTCCAAATCAATCAAATCTCTAGAAACAGAAACAGAAACAGAAACAGAGTTAAGGCGTTAAGTGCACATTCAAAAGAATATGGAATTGTCATTATTGTCTTACCTCATGTTTGTTTGTTATTATTAGTCAAGCTTCATCACATCACTTCTGATCAGCTCTTCTTCTTCATCCTTTGGAGATTCAGTTCTTCTCGTCATCTTCGTCAGATCACAGGACCACGGGGCTAAGTCGGCCCCTCCAAATCAATCAAATCTCTAGAAACAGAAACAGAAACAGAGTTAAGGCGTTAAGTGCACATTCAAAAGAATATGGAATTGTCATTATTTTCTTACCTAGTGTTTGTTTGTTATTTTTAGTCAAGCTTCATCACATCATTTCTGATCAGCTCTTCTTCTTCATCCTTTGGAGATTCAGTTCTTCTCGTCATCTTCGTCAGATCACAGGACCACGGGGCTAAGTCGGCCCCTCCAAACCAGTCACCATGGAAACTTAAAGAGAGACAGTGTAAAGGCGTTAAGTGCACATTCAAAAGGAGCTATTATGAAATTATATGGAATTGTCATTATTTTCTTACCTCATGTTTGTTTGTGTCAAGCTTCATCACATCACTTCTGATCAGCTCTTCCTCTTCATCCTCTCGAGACAGGGTTCTTCTCGTCAGCTTCGTCAGATCATAGGACCACGGGGCTAAGCTGACCCCTCCAAACCAGTCACCATGGAAACAGAAACAGAGTTAAGGCGTTAAGTGCACATTCAAAAGAATATGGAATTGTCATTATTTTCTTACCTCATGTTTGTTTGTGTCAAGCTTCATCACATCACTTGTGATCAGCTCTTCTTCTTAATCCTTTGGAGATTCAGTTCTTCTCGTCATCTTCGTCAGATCACAGGACCACGGGGCTAAGCTGGCCCCTCCAAATCAATCAAATCTCTAGAAACAGAAACAGAAACAGAAACAGAGTTAAGGCGTTAAGTGCACATTCAAAAGAATATGGAATTGTCATTATTGTCTTACCTTATGTTTGTTTGTTATTATTAGTCAAGCTTCATCACATCACTTCTGATCAGCTCTTCTTCTTCATCCTTTGGAGATTCAGTTCTTCTCGTCATCTTCGTCAGATCACAGGACCACGGGGCTAAGCTGGCCCCTCCAAATCAATCACTCTAGAAACAGAAACGGAGTTAAGGCGTTAAGTGCACATTCAAAATGAGCTACTGTGGAACTGTTATTATTTTCTTACCTTGTGTTTGTTTATTATTATTAGTCAAGCTTCATCACATCACTTCTGATCAGCTCTTCTTCTTCATCCTTCGGGGATTCAGTTCTTCTCGTCATCTTCGTCAGATCACAGGACCACGGGGCTAAGCTGGCCCCTCCAAATCAATCACTCTAGAAACAGAAACAGAAACAGAGTTAAGGCGTTAAGTGCACATTCAAAAGAATATGGAATTGTCATTATTTTCTTACCTAATGTTTGTTTGTGTCAAGCTTCATCACATCACTTCTGATCAGCTCTTCTTCTTCATCCTTTGGAGATTCAGTTCTTCTCGTCATCTTCGTCAGATCACAGGACCACGGGGCTAAGTTGGCCCCTCCAAATCAATCACTCTAGAAACAGAAACAGAGTTAAGGCGTTAAGTGCACATTCAAAAGAATATGGAATTGTCATTATTTTCTTACCTCATGTTTGTTTGTGTCAAGCTTCATCACATCACTTTTGATCTGCTCTTCTTCTTCATCCTCTCGAGACAGGGTTCTTCTCGTCATCTTCGTCAGATCACAGGACCACGGGGCTAAGCTGGCCCCTCCAAATCAGTCACTCTAGAAAAAGAAACAGAAACAGAGTTAAGGCGTTAAGTGCACATTCAAAAGAATATGGAATTGTCATTATTTTCTTACCTCATGTTTGTTTGTGTCAAGCTTCATCACATCACTGTTGATCAGCTCTTCTTCATCCTCTCGAGACAGGGTTCTTCTCGTCAGCTTCGTCAGATCACAGGAGCACAGGGCCCAGCTGACCCCTCCAAACCAGTCACTTTAGAAACAGAAAGAGAAACAGAGTTAAGGCGTTAAGTGCACATTCAAAAGAATATGGAAATGTCACTATTTTCTTACCTCATGTTTGTTTGTGTCAAGCTTCATCACATCACTTCTGATCAGCTCTTCTTCTTCATCCTTTGGAGATTCAGTTCTTCTCGTCATCTTCGTCAGATCACAGGACCACGGGGCTAAGTTGGCCCCTCCAAATCAATCACTCTAGAAACAGAAACAGAAACAGAGTTAAGGCGTTAAGTGCACATTCAAAAGAATATGGAAATGTCACTATTTTCTTACCTCATGTTTGTTTGTGTCAAGCTTCATCACATCACTTCTGATCAGCTCTTCTTCTTCATCCTCTCGAGACAGGGTTCTTCTCGTCAGCTTCGTCAGATCACAGGACCACGGGGCTAAGTCGGCCCCTCCAAACCAGTCACCATGGAAACTTAAAGAGAGACAGTGTAAAGGCGTTAAGTGCACATTCAAAAGGAGCTAATATTAAATTATATGGAATTGTCATTATTTTCTTACCTAATGTTTGTTTGTGTCAAGCTTCATCACACCACTTCTGATCAGCTCTTCTTCTTCATCCTTTGGAGATTCAGTTCTTCTCGTCATCTTCGTCAGATCACAGGACCACGGGGCTAAGCTGGCCCCTCCAAATCAGTCACTATAGAAAAAGAAACAGAGTTAAGGCGTTAAGTGCACATGCAAAAGAATATGGAATTGTCATTATTTTCTTACCTTGTGTTTGTTTGTTATTTTTAGTCAAGCTTCATCACATCACTTTTGATCTGCTCTTCTTCTTCATCCTCTCGAGACAGGGTTCTTCTCGTCATCTTCGTCAGATCACAGGATAATGGGGCTAAGCCGGCCCCTCCAAATCAATCAAAACTCTAGAAACAGAAACAGAAACAGAGTTAAGGCGTTAAGTGCACATTCAAAAGAATATGGAATTGTCATTATTTTCTTACCTCATGTTTGTTTGTTATTATTAGTCAAGCTTCATCACATCACTTCTGATCAGCTCTTCTTCTTCATCCTTTGGAGATTCAGTTCTTCTCGTCATCTTCGTCAGATCACAGGACCATGGGGCTAAGCTGGCCACTCCAAATCAGTCACTCTAGAAAAAGAAACAGAGTTAAGTGCACATGCAAAAGAATATGGAATTGTCATTATTTTCTTACCTTGTGTTTGTTTGTTATTTTTAGTCAAGCTTCATCACATCACTTCGGATCAGCTCTTCTTCTTCATCCTTTGGAGATTCAGTTCTTCTCGTCATCTTCGTCAGATCACAGGACCACGGGGCTAAGTTGGCCCCTCCAAATCAATCACTCTAGAAACAGAAACAGAGTTAAGGCGTTAAGTGCACATTCAAAAGAATATGGAATTGTCATTATTTTCTTACCTCATGTTTGTTTGTGTCAAGCTTCATCACATCACTTTTGATCTGCTCTTCTTCTTCATCCTCTCGAGACAGGGTTCTTCTCGTCAGCTTCGTCAGATCACAGGACCACGGGGCTAAGTCGGCCCCTCCAAACCAGTCACCATGGAAACTTAAAGAGAGACAGTGTAAAGGCGTTAAGTGCACATTCAAAAGGAGCTAATATTAAATTATATGGAATTGTCATTATTTTCTTACCTAATGTTTGTTTGTGTCAAGCTTCATCACACCACTTCTGATCAGCTCTTCTTCTTCATCCTTTGGAGATTCAGTTCTTCTCGTCATCTTCGTCAGATCACAGGACCACGGGGCTAAGCTGGCCCCTCCAAATCAGTCACTATAGAAAAAGAAACAGAGTTAAGGCGTTAAGTGCACATGCAAAAGAATATGGAATTGTCATTATTTTCTTACCTTGTGTTTGTTTGTTATTTTTAGTCAAGCTTCATCACATCACTTTTGATCTGCTCTTCTTCTTCATCCTCTCGAGACAGGGTTCTTCTCGTCATCTTCGTCAGATCACAGGATAATGGGGCTAAGCCGGCCCCTCCAAATCAATCAAAACTCTAGAAACAGAAACAGAAACAGAGTTAAGGCGTTAAGTGCACATTCAAAAGAATATGGAATTGTCATTATTTTCTTACCTCATGTTTGTTTGTTATTATTAGTCAAGCTTCATCACATCACTTCTGATCAGCTCTTCTTCTTCATCCTTTGGAGATTCAGTTCTTCTCGTCATCTTCGTCAGATCACAGGACCATGGGGCTAAGCTGGCCACTCCAAATCAGTCACTCTAGAAAAAGAAACAGAGTTAAGTGCACATGCAAAAGAATATGGAATTGTCATTATTTTCTTACCTTGTGTTTGTTTGTTATTTTTAGTCAAGCTTCATCACATCACTTCGGATCAGCTCTTCTTCTTCATCCTTTGGAGATTCAGTTCTTCTCGTCATCTTCGTCAGATCACAGGACCACGGGGCTAAGTTGGCCCCTCCAAATCAATCACTCTAGAAACAGAAACAGAGTTAAGGCGTTAAGTGCACATTCAAAAGAATATGGAAATGTCACTATTTTCTTACCTCATGTTTGTTTGTGTCACGCTTCATCACATCACTTCTGATCAGCTCTTCTTCTTCATCCTTTGGAGATTCAGTTCTTCTCGTCATCTTCGTCAGATCACAGGACCACGGGGCTAAGCTGGCCCCTCCAAATCAATCAAATCTCTAGAAACAGAAACAGAAACAGAAACAGAGTTAAGGCGTTAAGTGCACATTCAAAAGAATATGGAATTGTCATTATTTTCTTACCTCATGTTTGTTTGTGTCACGCTTCATCACATCACTTCTGATCAGCTCTTCTTCTTCATCCTTTGGAGATTCAGTTCTTCTCGTCATCTTCGTCAGATCACAGGACCACGGGGCTAAGTCGGCCCCTCCAAATCAATCAAATCTCTAGAAACAGAAACAGAGTTAAGGCGTTAAGTGCACATTCAAAAGAATATGGAAATGTCACTATTTTCTTACCTCATGTTTGTTTGTGTCAAGCTTCATCACATCACTTCTGATCAGCTCTTCTTCTTCATCCTTTGGAGATTCAGTTCTTCTCGTCATCTTCGTCAGATCACAGGACCATGGGGCTAAGCTGGCCACTCCAAATCAGTCACTCTAGAAAAAGAAACAGAGTTAAGTGCACATGCAAAAGAATATGGAATTGTCATTATTTTCTTACCTTGTGTTTGTTTGTTATTTTTAGTCAAGCTTCATCACATCACTTCGGATCAGCTCTTCTTCTTCATCCTTTGGAGATTCATTTCTTCTCGTCATCTTCGTCAGATCACAGGACCACGGGGCTAAGCTGGCCCCTCCAAATCAATCACTCTAGAAACAGAAACAGAAACAGAGTTAAGGCGTTAAGTGCACATTCAAAAGAATATGGAAATGTCACTATTTTCTTACCTCATGTTTGTTTGTGTCACGCTTCATCACATCACTTCTGATCAGCTCTTCTTCTTCATCCTTTGGAGATTCAGTTCTTCTCGTCATCTTCGTCAGATCACAGGACCACGGGGCTAAGCTGGCCCCTCCAAATCAATCACTCTAGAAACAGAAACAGAAACAGAGTTAAGGCGTTAAGTGCACATTCAAAAGAATATGGAAATGTCATTATTTTCTTACCTCATGTTTGCTTGTGTCACGCTTCATCACATCACTTCTGATCAGCTCTTCCTCTTCATCCTCTCGAGACAGGGTTCTTCTCGTCAGCTTCGTCAGATCATAGGACCACGGGGCTAAGCTGACCCCTCCAAACCAGTCACCATGGAAACAGAAACGGAGTTAAGGCGTTAAGTGCACATTCAAAATGAGCTACTGTGGAACTGTTTTTATTTTCTTACCTTGTGTTTGTTTATTATTATTAGTCAAGCTTCATCACATCACTTCTGATCAGCTCTTCTTCTTCATCCTTCGGGGATTCAGTTCTTCTCGTCATCTTCGTCAGATCACAGGACCACGGGGCTAAGCTGGCCCCTCCAAATCAGTCACTCTAGAAACAGAAACAGAGTTAAGGCGTTAAGTGCACATTCAAAAGAATATGGAATTGTCATTATTTTCTTACCTCATGTTTGTTTGTGTCAAGCTTCATCACATCACTGTTGATCAGCTCTTCTTCATCCTCTCGAGACAGGGTTCTTCTCGTCAGCTTCGTCAGATCACAGGAGCACAGGGCCCAGCTGACCCCTCCAAACCAGTCACTTTAGAAACAGAAAGAGAAACAGAGTTAAGGCGTTAAGTGCACATTCAAAAGAATATGGAATTGTCATTATTTTCTTACCTCATGTTTGTTTGTGTCAAGCTTCATCACATCACTTCTGATCAGCTCTTCCTCTTCATCCTTTGGAGATTCAGTTCTTCTCGTCATCTTCGTCAGATCACAGGACCACGGGGCTAAGCTGGCCCCTCCAAATCAGTCACTCTAGAAACAGAAACAGAAACAGAGTTAAGGCGTTAAGTGCACATTCAAAAGAATATGGAATTGTCATTATTTTCTTACCTTGTGTTTGTTTGTTATTTTTAGTCAAGCTTCATCACATCACTTCGGATCAGCTCTTCTTCTTCATCCTTTGGAGATTCAGTTCTTCTCGTCATCTTCGTCAGATCACAGGACCACGGGGCTAAGTCGGCCCCTCCAAATCAATCAAATCTCTAGAAACAGAACCAGAGTTAAGGCGTTAAGTGCACATTCAAAAGAATATGGAATTGTCATTATTTTCTTACCTCATGTTTGTTTGTGTCAAGCTTCATCACATCACTTTTGATCTGCTCTTCTTCTTCATCCTCTCGAGACAGGGTTCTTCTCGTCATCTTCGTCAGATCACAGGATAATGGGGCTAAGCCGGCCCCTCCAAATCAATCAAAACTCTAGAAACAGAAACAGAAACAGAGTTAAGGCGTTAAGTGCACATTCAAAAGAATATGGAATTGTCTTTGTTTTCTTACCTCATGTTTGCTTGTGTCAAGCTTCATCACATCACTTCTGATCAGCTCTTCCTCTTCATCCTCTCGAGACAGGGTTCTTCTCGTCAGCTTCGTCAGATCATAGGACCACGGGGCTAAGCTGACCCCTCCAAACCAGTCACCATGGAAACAGAAACGGAGTTAAGGCGTTAAGTGCACATTCAAAATGAGCTACTGTGGAACTGTTTTTATTTTCTTACCTTGTGTTTGTTTGTTATTTTTAGTCAAGCTTCATCACATCACTTCTGATCAGCTCTTCTTCTTCATCCTTTGGAAATTCAGTTCTTCTCGTCATCTTCGTCAGATCACAGGACCACGGGGCTAAGCTGGCCCCTCCAAATCAATCAAATATCTAGAAACAGAAACAGAAATAGAGTTAAGGCGTTAAGTGCGCATTCAAAAGAATATGGAATTGTCATTATTTTCTTACCTCATGTTTGTTTGTGTCAAGCTTCATCACATCACTTGTGATCAGCTATTCTTCTTCATCCTTTGGAGATTCAGTTCTTCTCGTCATCTTCGTCAGATCACAGGACCACGGGGCTAAGCTGGCCCCTCCAAATCAATCAAATCTCTAGAAACAGAAACAGAAACAGAAACAGAGTTAAGGCGTTAAGTGCACATTCAAAAGAATATGGAATTGTCATTATTTTCTTACCTCATGTTTGTTTGTGTCACGCTTCATCACATCACTTCTGATCAGCTCTTCTTCTTCATCCTTTGGAGATTCAGTTCTTCTCGTCATCTTCGTCAGATCACAGGACCACGGGGCTAAGTCGGCCCCTCCAAATCAATCAAATCTCTAGAAACAGAAACAGAGTTAAGGCGTTAAGTGCACATTCAAAAGAATATGGAAATGTCACTATTTTCTTACCTCATGTTTGTTTGTGTCAAGCTTCATCACATCACTTCTGATCAGCTCTTCTTCTTCATCCTTTGGAGATTCAGTTCTTCTCGTCATCTTCGTCAGATCACAGGACCACGGGGCTAAGTTGGCCCCTCCAAATCAATCACTCTAGAAACAGAAACAGAGTTAAGGCGTGAAGTGCACATTCAAAAGAATATGGAATTGTCATTATTTTCTTACCTCATGTTTGTTTGTGTCAAGCTTCATCACATCACTTTTGATCTGCTCTTCTTCTTCATCCTCTCGAGACAGGGTTCTTCTCGTCATCTTCGTCAGATCACAGGATAATGGGGCTAAGTCGGCCCCTCCAAATCAATCAAAACTCTAGAAACAGAAACAGAAACAGAAACAGAGTTAAGGCGTTAAGTGCACATTCAAAAGAATATGGAATTGTCATTATTTTCTTACCTCATGTTTGTTTGTGTCAAGCTTCATCACATCACTTCTGATCAGCTCTTCCTCTTCATCCTCTCGAGACAGGGTTCTTCTCGTCAGCTTCGTCAGATCATAGGACCACGGGGCTAAGCTGACCCCTCCAAACCAGTCACCATGGAAACAGAAACGGAGTTAAGGCGTTAAGTGCACATTCAAAATGAGCTACTGTGGAACTGTTTTTATTTTCTTACCTTGTGTTTGTTTATTATTATTAGTCAAGCTTCATCACATCACTTCTGATCAGCTCTTCTTCTTCATCCTTCAGGGATTCAGTTCTTCTCGTCATCTTCGTCAGATCACAGGACCACGGGGCTAAGCTGGCCCCTCCAAATCAGTCACTCTAGAAAAAGAAACAGAAACAGAGTTAAGGCGTTAAGTGCACATTCAAAAGAATATGGAATTGTCATTATTTTCTTACCTCATGTTTGTTTGTGTCAAGCTTCATCACATCAGTGTTGATCAGCTCTTCTTCATCCTCTCGAGACAGGGTTCTTCTCGTCAGCTTCGTCAGATCACAGGAGCACAGGGCCCAGCTGACCCCTCCAAACCAGTCACTTTAGAAACAGAAAGAGAAACAGAGTTAAGGCGTTAAGTGCACATTCAAAAGAATATGGAATTGTCATTATTTTCTTACCTCATGTTTGTTTGTGTCACGCTTCATCACATCACTTCTGATCAGCTCTTATTCTTCATCCTTTGGAGATTCAGTTCTTCTCGTCATCTTCGTCAGATCACAGGACCACGGGGCTAAGCTGACCCCTCCAAATCAATCACTCTAGAAAAAGAAACAGAAACAGAGTTAAGGCGTTAAGTGCACATTCAAAAGAATATGGAATTGTCATTATTTTCTTACCTCATGTTTGTTTGTGTCACGCTTCATCACATCACTTCTGATCAGCTCTTATTCTTCATCCTTTGGAGATTCAGTTCTTCTCGTCATCTTCGTCAGATCACAGGACCACGGGGCTAAGCTGGCCCCTCCAAATCAGTCACTCTAGAAACAGAAACAGAGTTAAGGCGTTAAGTGCACATTCAAAAGAATATGGAATTGTCATTATTTTCTTACCTTGTGTTTGTTTGTTATTTTTAGTCAAGCTTCATCACATCACTTCTGATCAGCTCTTCTTCTTCATCCTTTGGAGATTCAGTTCTTCTCGTCAGCTTCGTCAGATCACAGGACCACGGGGCTAAGTCGGCCCCTCCAAACCAGTCACCATGGAAACTTAAAGAGAGACAGTGTAAAGGCGTTAAGTGCACATTCAAAAGGAGCTAATATTAAAATATATGGAATTGTCATTATTTTCTTACCTAATGTTTGTTTGTGTCAAGCTTCATCACACCACTTCTGATCAGCTCTTCTTCTTCATCCTTTGGAGATTCAGTTCTTCTCGTCATCTTCGTCAGATCACAGGACCACGGGGCTAAGCTGGCCCCTCCAAATCAATCACTCTAGAAAAAGAAACAGAAACAGAGTTAAGGCGTTAAGTGCACATTCAAAAGAATATGGAATTGTCATTATTTTCTTACCTCATGTTTGTTTGTGTCAAGCTTCATCACATCACTGTTGATCAGCTCTTCTTCATCCTCTCGAGACAGGGTTCTTCTCGTCAGCTTCGTCAGATCACAGGACCACGGGGCTAAGTCGGCCCCTCCAAACCAGTCACCATGGAAACTTAAAGAGAGACAGTGTAAAGGCGTTAAGTGCACATTCAAAAGGAGCTAATATTAAATTATATGGAATTGTCATTATTTTCTTACCTAATGTTTGTTTGTGTCAAGCTTCATCACACCACTTCTGATCAGCTCTTCTTCTTCATCCTTTGGAGATTAAGTTCGTCTCGTCATCTTCGTCAGATCACAGGACCACGGGGCTAAGCTGGCCCCTCCAAATCAGTCACTATAGAAAAAGAAACAGAGTTAAGGCGTTAAGTGCACATGCAAAAGAATATGGAATTGTCATTATTTTCTTACCTTGTGTTTGTTTGTTATTTTTAGTCAAGCTTCATCACATCACTTCTGATCAGCTCTTCTTCTTCATCCTTTGGAGATTCAGTTCTTCTCGTCATCTTCGTCAGATCACAGGACCACGGGGCTAAGCTGGCCCCTCCAAATCAATCAAATCTCTAGAAACAGAAACAGAAACAGAGTTAAGGCGTTAAGTGCACATTCAAAAGAATATGGAATTGTCATTATTTTCTTACCTCATGTTTGTTTGTTATTATTAGTCAAGCTTCATCACATCACTTCTGATCAGCTCTTCTTCTTCATCCTTTGGAGATTCAGTTCTTCTCGTCATCTTCGTCAGATCACAGGACCACGGGGCTAAGTTGGCCCCTCCAAACCAGTCACCATGGAAACTTAAAGAGAGACAGTGTAAAGGCGTTAAGTGCACATTCAAAAGGAGCTAATATTAAATTATATGGAATTGTCATTATTTTCTTACCTCATGTTTGTTTGTGTCAAGCTTCATCACATCACTTCTGATCAGCTCTTCCTCTTCATCCTCTCGAGACAGGGTTCTTCTCGTCAGCTTCGTCAGATCACAGGACCACAGGACCACAGGGCCCAGCTGGCCCCTCCAAACCAGTCACCATGGAAACAGAAACAGATTTAAGGCATTAAGTGCACATTCAAAAGGAGCTACTATGGAACTGTTATTATTTTCTTACCACATGTTTGTTGATTCTTATTACAGTCAAATGCTTTTATGAAGATGACTTAAAATAACACACTGTTCCACTGACTAATCAGTTAGCACACTCCCATCTCTGTATCTCTGCTGTTACAATTCTTCACAGTAAAATTCTTAACAGTATTTAATTTACAAACAAAAAAAAAGTAGATGTTGGGATTGTCCCACTGACCGGTGAGTTAGTGAACACACCCACATCTCTGCATTTATACATTACAATACATTCAAACACATTCATTATAATCAAACTCACTATTTCTCTAGAATGATTCTTCCATTTTTGTGCAGCCTCCAATCAGACTGTTTAGAAAGACTTAGAATTAAGTACACATTTCATTATGTTACAATCACGTAAAACAATTTCTTAAAACAAAACGACAAAAAGAGGAGAAGCAGGGAATGTCCCACTGACCAGCGAGTTAGTGAACAGACCCACATCTCCAGATACAATAATTCAGAACAGAACAAGTCACTATTTATGTACAGCCTTCAAAGAGTCTGCTTCTAAAGACATAGATTATATAACGTATTTCATTTGAAATGGCACATTACCATCAGAGAGGACAATTTGAATCGGGCACAACATAAACAGGAGATATGAGTGAACAAAGCCACATCCCCACAGTTTAGTATTGTGCACTCACAGTTATTATGATGAGAAGTTGACATTTTCTCTGTACTTGAACTCATCACAATGTATTAGGTCTTAGTTATTTGCAGAAGATCTGCACGTGTTGAGAATATGGCTTCACTATCGTAAAGCTCCATATACAGGCTGATATTGTGTCTGGATTACTATCTGCTATGTGTTGTTTGAGCAGAAGCTTCAGTTCATCAGAAAGGGGTGCTACATTAGATGTGGCAGCCGCTGGTTAACATTTAGTAGTGCACTGGGCTGGTTCAGTCTCAGCTTATAGCTATGGACTTATGTGGACTAGTGCACTGCTACAATAGCTATATTTAGCTATATTTTTTGTCTTTTTTGTGTCACATAAATACTAGTCAGTCCTTCAAAGTTGTACTTCTACTAAGTACTATAAAACACACTCTCACCTCTAACCCTCCTATGCCCAGAAAAACACAAGTTTAAGGTAAATGCAAGGTGTACTATGCAGGAATTTCTGTCAAACTGTAGTACTCTGATTAAATTTAGTGTATCAATTAGAACCCACTTTTTCAGTACAAAGTAAGCTGGGGCCCAATCACATAATACATATATCATATTATTGTGTGCCCATGGGCCCCGGCCTTATGGTTAAGAATCACTCAGTTAGAATATATTGACAAAACTTTACTTTTTATCATCCAGGTTTCTTAAGTTTTTATGAAATCCTACATAATAGTCCTTGCTTTTTCCTTACTTAAAAACTTTAACACACAGTTTCACCTCTAACCCTCCTATGCCCAAAAATAGTAAAACATCAATGTAAGGTGTACTATGCAGGAATTTCTGTCAAACTATAGTATTTAAATAATTAGGAGTTTAGTCAGTGAAAAAAAGTAAAAATGTCATGTGTTTCATTAATTATTTTCATGTTTGTTGAAATCCTACATAGTATTCCCTACTTTTTTTGTTTTGTTTTTGTTTCAAATAAAAGTACAAGGTGTACTATGCAGGAATTTCGGTAAAACTGTAATACTCAGATTCAATTCAGAATGGAAATTACACTAAACTCAACAAGAAAAGGTTATAATTTTATCATCAGTTTTTTGTTTTATGAAATCCTACATAGTATTCCTTAACTTCAATCAACTATGTTTTTAAATCAAGAAATCAATCAAGAAATCAATCAAGAAATGGATGATGGGCGTGGTTGAAGGTGGTAAATGTCGCCGCATTGAGCCAAGCTCTGAGTCTGTGAGGCTGAGTTCAGACCTCGTCTGACTCGGAGTCTTGGAGCAGGTTGGAGGAGGAGAGGCACGGCCGCTTGGAGGAGGGGTCTTCCACTTCTTCATCCTCTTCATCCCTGAACCGCTTGCGTCCGCTGGGGGGAAGGAAGTCCAGCGCAGGACCCACAGGGAGTGGGTGAGGAGCAGGAGGCGAGCAGGCTGCACGAGCCACAGGTGGAGCAGGAACCCCCCGCCTGCCCAAAGGAAACACCTCCAGGGGGAGACGAGCGAAGTAGCGGTCCTCTGCCCTCTGGTCTTCGTCCTCTTCCTCCTCAGAGCGACTCTTGTAGCCAAAGTCTGCGTCGCTCCAGTCCTCTTCATCAGACGACCCAAAGTCGTCGTTCCAGTCCTCTTCATCAGACGACCCAAAGTCGTCGCTCCCATCCTCTTCATCAGACGACCAAAACAGAGAGCTAGGACCATCTACCTCTAACTCACCCTGGTCGTGCTCGTCCGAAGAGTAGCCTGGAAGGTCCTCCGCCAGAAGGTGCAGACTGTCCCAAGGGTCCACGGCCTCTGCAACAGGTTTAACAACGTTAAACACCCTTTAAATTGTAGCTGGAGCAAGGCTCCATAGGCTTTAATGACCTACTACTATACTATACTATACTACTACTGCTGCTGCTCTACTTATTTTAGTAACATATTGAAGAGGCCGGCTCAATACATTTGGTTGCGTGTGACGTTATCCTGAGGCTCTTAGGCTTAGGTAGGGTAATTAAAAAATGGACATCTAACAGCACACCCCAGCACACAGTACCATGTTATTTGTTCAATATTAAGATAAGATAAACCATTTTGTCCCAAAATATAAATGACAGTATTTCAACGCAAGGTTCAAGAACAGCAGGAGAACAGGAACATGCAATCAAGATAAATTATACTGTAAAGATTTATAATAAACAATTCATTCATTCATTAACACAACACTTTGTCAGCAGAATAAAGCTATAAGGCTACAAAACTCTGCACAGTAAGTGGCTCTGACTGTGGTTATGAACAGTGTAGCATATGGACAGGAATAAATAGCAGGTAAAGAAACTTGAATACATTATATTATTTGTACAATTAGTGGCTATAACTATGGATTATCAACAGTGCAGCGTATGGACAAATTAAATCAATAAATAGCAGTTAAGTGACTTGAGTGAATAGTACCAGTAAAGGTTCGCATTAGTATTGCACATAATTACTACAGGTGGATGACACATAAAGGCCTACAGGGCTAAGAACACAACATTTTTATTGTAAATTTCTACTTGGACTACTACTATACTTTTCTAACTACATAATTGTAGCTTTTGAGAATATAACCCAATATTAGGATGCAATAGGCTAGATTTTCTTTGGTTCATGTGGGCCTAATTCATTCTGATGCTGACCGATTTGATGAATTCATAATTATGAATATGGATTAGGCCTGTTAGTTGGACCCTTTAATTAAGCACGTTTTCATAGTTTATAGTGATAGTGATTTCAGTCTGTCCTCTCCTCCTTTGCACCTGACAGTTCACTAACGCCATCTAAACCAGAGCTCAAAGGAAAGGCTCAAATTCGATCCAAACACTGGGAATTCTATGGAGACCAAATGTGCATTTTTTAAATGTACATTTTTTAAACATTCCATTTGGAACGGCCGGCTGGGCGCCATGTTTTTTGTACAAAATGCCACTCAAACCCTGATGAATATCAAGACCCAGAAAATAAAATACAAGTGATTTTTCTATAAATGTGACGATAACTGTTGACTACACACTATGTTGATATATTTAGACCAGTTTCACCAACAATTCATCGGACTGTCAAGGGACTACGAATGTAAATTAGCTGTAAGCTAGCTTCGGTACATTTACACTCGTATTTTATTTTTTACTGGTGTTTATCAATGTACATTGTCCCTTTTTAAATAAATAAATGAATAAATGAATACATAAAGTATCCAAAATGAAATCGTCAAGTGAAAGTCACAAACTATCAAATGTTTCAAGTTTCACAAACCTAGTTATGTTAGGAGCCCGACCGTCCAAACAGTCGCAGATGGATAAAACTTTTCTTGTCATGAAATATTTGGGCTCTGTTATTAATATTTATCACAGTTTACCATAACTGAATGTTATTTGATAAATTTTACCTCCGGGGATGAGGTCCAAGTGGCCGAGGAGCAGGCGGGAGAAGCGGTCCATGGTGGTGCGTGTCCAAACCCTCAACAAGTGTTAACAGAGACAGATGTTAGAACTGTTAAACTGTGAAAACTGTTTTACAACTGTTTTACAACTGCTGAGGCTGAGAGGTTAATCAGATGTGAATGCCGAAGTCAGTACACAAGTGTCCAGCGAGCGTTCAAGAAGCGTTCTCAAGTGAGAAGGGGACGACTGAGAGCGCAGGCGCTTTATATAGTGCCGGGGAAGGTCTGTTGTTATGGCGCCGACGCACTGACGGACCGTGCGTCTGTGTGCGTCTGTGTGCGTCTGTGCGCCTTGGACTTGACTCGAAGCTTTTACAAATGTGAGGACAGGCGCTTAGCTCTGATCATTTCACTGCAGTAGTCTCATGTGCAATTCATTTGAAGAGGATAATCGTTAGACAAGGGTCCGGTCCGTTTTACGTGGAGCCTAAATTAGACAACGCCAGGGGTGATTCTAGGCTTCAAGTTTACGGGTGTTTAGCACCAAGGAGCAAGAGCAATGCATGCGCACGTAGCGCGCGCCAAAAATACCATACCAAGTGCTCCCCTGTCATCTGCCAGGGTTTTTTTCCATCATGTGATGCGTTTCTTACCTAGACTCACTTTTCCCTTAATCACTTGGTTTGGAGGTTATGTCATTTTCTTTTCTTTTGAAAAGAGATGTGTCGGCAGAGAGAGAAACAGAGAAAGAGAGAGCCACGGAGCGATCTCAAATCAACTCATGTTTAAGATGCTGATACCGCTGCAAAACACGGGACATTTCAGCGCAGATACTGAAGTTTGACATCCTCTCAGACTAAAACAGTCAGCTCAGTAAGATAACAAAGACCTCTTCATTTTAGGAGTGAACTATGGGGGTGCTAGTGCACCCTTTATTGTATTTGATAAAGATTAGTTGAAGCATTTGTTATTCATTTTTATTATATTTAAGCTATGAAGCATCTTGGACCTGATCTTAGTGACAATGCTCTATGAACACAAGTACTTACAAAACAGTGTATATAGGCTATTGAATTGAAATAAATTATGTTTTTGTTTGCAAACGGTTTTTTCTTGACTCAACTGATTCCAATGACAATATTCAGGCCTTTTTTTATTTTAATTTAAGTTCTAACTTCTAATTATTTCCAAACTATTTTACTCTGGCTCTCAAGAGGGTTATTTAAAGCAGCAGTCATTGGGCATTCTGATTTCCCAGTGTACACAGTGGGGACAGTTCCATAGACACAAACTCTTTCTAATGAGTCCTTTTTAAGTCTGGTTGATTATGATTCTCTGCTTTGGAGTTGTTCTTGTGTTTTTCCTTTTGTCATTAACCCAGATTTCCAAAATGGCCACCGGAGGGAGCGTTTGCTTGCTCTTCCTCCATCCTTTGAACTCAGCCAGCAATCAGTCAACCCCAAACGCCCCTCTCCTCCTCTTCCTCCCCTCTCCATAAAATGATAAAGGTTTCACTCCATCACAGTAACCCCACCCAGGAACAAGGGGCTGCCCTGACCCGCAAGATTACACTATATGCAACCGATCATGTAGGCAAAAATGTGTTTAAGCTTCAATAGAGATTCAGTGATAATTTCATTAACGCAGCCTTTCTTGTTGCTATTATCCTTGCGTTTATTTCAGGACTCAGGCTGCTGTTTCAAACATGCATTTAATCAAGTTGTTAGGTTTCATTCACAGTACAATAAAGTCAGTGGTACTTTGTTATAGCTAATGGCCCCCGCAAAGCTTCCATATTGTTTGTGCGTGATATAGAAGTTCAATGAATATGTGAATATTTTTTTGAGATAAACCATGCAGGAATTACATTTACAAATGACAACTAAAGTGGGTTAAAAAATAAATAAATAAATAAATAAATAAATAAATAAATAAATAAATAAATAAATACATTATTTATTAAAACTCATTCCAATGATTTTGAAGACTAGTGATTCTTTTCAATTTTGACAGGTTCAAAATGTTTCTGTAACATACATCTTTATTCACTGATTGCCTGTCCCAACAAGATGACGTGAATATGCAAGACAAATAGTCTGGAAGTTGTGTGATTGAATGAGAGAGAAACTCAAGGTCACTTCTTGTTGAAAATGTTTGCTAACAAGTTAAATAAAGCGAAAAAGTTGCCAGAGAAAATATTGTTTCATTATTAGTTGGGACAGTGCATTTCCATGAACATACATGAGATACATGCTGTGAACTCCCCAGGTTGTAGCTATAGGTTAATTTTCATTCATTTCCGACCATTCTCTGACTTCTTCCAACTCTCACAAACACTCTCAGTCATGCACCAGTCTACTTTGGACTGCGTTGGAAGCAAAGAGGGTGAAGTGTCATGCATAAGGACACAATGACAGAATGAACCAGCGCCACTACTACCCCATTGTGGCACCTGATTTACTGTGAGTCTGATGCATAGCTAACCTGAGCAGGGGACAGTTTACATGTTTAAAAATACTCATCTAACCCCTTTTTCTTTTATTATAGCTTTTGCGGTGCAAAAAGGAAAGAACAGAAGCTCAGTTCTTACTTTTTGTTTTTTTAAAGTTCTGTTTCACATTAAGTTGCATGCTGCTGCATGAAAGTGTTTTGGTTAAACTGCAATTCACAATAACAAACTTCATTTATGAGCTCCAAATTTGTTAGTGATTAGTTGTTAGTAGTGCACTTAGTTCATAGATACACCTCTGTTGAAGGAAAAGAAGTTGTCCAGTATCCACGCATCCTGTAATAAAGGAGTTATTAAAGAAAACTTTGACAATACACTGCAGGTGAATAGGTAAAAATCTTACATTTCAGATATTAATATGATAACTTCTTAATAATTAACCATCAACCATACATTAGATAAGATACTGATATTTTGGTCAGTTTTAGTACAATGGGGCTGTCAAAAAGTAAACAATTTTGAATTTTATTCATATTGAAACAAGATACTTACCTGAAAAAAAAAATGACACAAAAAGGGCCTTTAGGATAGGAAATGCTTTACATCCATTGGCTCACTATCTCAACACCTCTGAACTAAAACTGAGTGAGCTGATACAAAGTAAACAGAGAGAGAACGGACTAGAGCTCTACGGACGAGAGTTTGCTCTGTTTCTAGATCAAAATGGCTCACTTAGGTTTATTTATTATAACTGCTTTTATTTCCGTGACATCAACACAATTTATACCACCGGAAAGTGACAATTCAGTGAGTACATTGTGCATCATGTTGAGCTCATCAAAACAATTTGAGGGAACATTGTGATCCTGTTGTGAATGATCATGTATATGTCATGTATGTTTTTTATTTGCAGTACACAGAAGATTGCCAGACAGACATGTATCCACCAAAAGGACCCACGTAAGTTTTTATTTTTAACCATCAGAGATGAACCCTAGAGTCACTGTTTTTTGTAATGCCTGTTTCTAATGATTTTTCATAGAATAATATGTAATAATTCCATTCAATTTGATTGTCAATAGACTACAGACCAATTTTAGTGCCAGTTAGTTTAGTAAGTTCATAGAAAAAAATACTGGCTAACATACCATCAAATCAGGTCAGATAAGTAATTAATTTTAAATACTATAATGTACCATTAACCCATTAGTCTTAATACAACCCTTCATTACATTTGAGTATGCTTCTCAACAGTATTATGTGTTGGTTTTATAGAAAATGCATTTGAATAGGTTATAGTTGTATAGTTGTAGTTTACTTAAATGTATGTATTTATTGATTTATTTAATACACACATAGCAATTACATTGTACGAACCAGATGCATTGTTTCAAGGGTTAGAGCAAGAACACCTGTCCAGGAGGCTTTTAGACTGGTTAGGGATTTTTAGGGATGCGCCGATATTAGTGCCGATATTGAAAATTTTGGTGGATATCAGTTCTAAGATATCTTTAAAGGATAAAGACAAACAGCCTCTGTTTGTCTTTAAAGGAGATATATACTGTATATTATAACATACATTATATTTTCAATAATTACAGCGATATTTGCCATGAACCAGAATTCTAGAATCCTGACCTGACCAGTTTCACACTGTAGGGATTCTAGAATGTTGGGATGTATGTGAACCCAACCTATTTAGCAAATATTTAAGTGTATAGCATAGACTATTTACCCTTGATCTTTTGAGCAAATGACAAGATCACAGATACAAGCAGTAGAAATGAGTTTTCTTTGTGGCTGGACGCTCCCTTATGCTGTGTTCAGACCGCGGTGTCCAGGGCGTTAACTTTACATGCAAATAGGGGGGGGACAATATAGAAATTTGGTGTCACAATTATCATGGCCAAAATAATTGGGATTAACGAATATATCACAGTAATTATGAAAGCTGCCGACAGTTTAAAAATCGGATGGATATGAATAATGATAATTTGAATATTATGAATAAGTTCCATATTTAAACAACTGTTATAGAATTGTACTTTGTTTATGAAAGTGAAAACAACAATGATCTAGAAGAGAACATCATAATCATGAACGATTATCGTGTACCCTTTTTATCACGATAAACAATAATATTGTTTATTGTCCTATCCCTACTTGCAAAGTCTATGCATCTAGGCGTGGTCCAATGTGTCTTGAGCATTTACGCCACGCGTTTGTACTCTGATGGAAAGCATTTCAGACACCAGAGTTAAAAAATGTTACTTTCTGTGAAATTCACCGTGCATCAGTGACTTTCAAGTGTCTAACTAGACGCATTTGGTGTGATTTTGACGCCCAATAAGAGATAGGGCAAGGAGCTCAGTCACACAGGAGGAGCTCGGAGTAGAGCTGCTGGACAAACAAAAGAAAATTGATGGACTGATGTGCAAATGACCACAGTACAGTCCTAATGTAGTGATAATGTGTTTTACTGGTTCTGCTCTATACCAGTTTTAAAGGCACTGTGAGCTGGTACACTATCGACTTGGACCTACCTCCCCACAAGAGATGGACATCTGTGATCAAAGACAAGAAAAAGGATGTGAGAACATTTCAAGCTCTATTTTCATATTTCACAAATAATCTTACTTCCTTATTTATTTATATATTTATTTATTCTTAATTCATTAAGATGGACGACATGATTCAAGTATTAAGAGACCTGAGTAAGGTCTTTGTGCCCAGTGGAAGACTGATTGAGTTGGTGGATACAATTTTGGTGAGAGTCTTCTTTTAAAGCAACAACAACAACAACAACAACAACAACAACAACAACAACAACAACAAAATAACAACAACAACGTCGGACATTTCATTTTTTAATTTTTTTTTTTTTTTTGTCAGCCTTTGATACTGAATACGCTGCCCAACCCGTTCAGGGATGAAATCAAAGGAATAGCTTCAGACTCGGGCATTCCACTTGGTAATGATGGATAGATCTGTGTGTTAAAGATTTGATGTGATTTAATTTTTTTTAAACGTTCATTCAGGGCAGATCACTTTGTACAACATCTGCTACGAGATCTTCAGTATGTGCACTTCTGTGGTAGCAGAAGATTCTAAAGGTGGGTAATGGTTTTTGCAAGTAAAGGTAATACTAATACATAATGTACAAATACAAATTCATACACAGTATATGCACAAGTACATGCAAAATGTATTTCAATTCAGGTTTTTACTGATTGTGACACTACATTTTAACTCCTGAAATGTAATTCAAATGATTGGTTTAGATGTTTTGCATCTTTTTGTATGGACTTTAAAAACACAGAGGAGCCCTTTCTGGATTACTATGTATAAAGAAGTCTGTATGAAGGCTGTCTTCATACATTAGTATTAGTTTTGGCAAATAATCTTCACAGCACTGTGGACTTGGACAGTGAAAGGAGATGTTCTCTGGAATACACAATAGGCCATATGGACTGCTGGGCCACACAGCAAACAACAAAGAGGCCAGTGAAAAAGATGAGAAAAAGACAAAAATGCCCAAAAAACCATGGTGACTGTTTAAATGGACGAATCAAGTAATACAAATAAAATAAAATAAAATAACTTAAAAAGCTAGTGGGTTTCAGGAAAATCTACAGGAGCTACTGTACCTTCCTGCCACATCTCTCAGGTGCTCAGGACGTAAAATAATACTTATGTATGAAGACAGCCAAAACACTACATGAAGGCTTCTGATTTGGAAATGGTAAAATAATAAATGAGTTTAATATAGGCCCTTTAGATAGTAGACTAATATGTTTTGATGTTTGCTGCACAATACATTGCAATATTTCCCTCAAAAGCTGTATCTGTGCATTAGAACTCCGAGATGGCTTTAAACTGTTTGTTAGGTTATGTCATATCTTAAATTCTGTCTTCTCCAGGGAACCTCCTCCATGGCAGAAATCTGGATTATGGATTATTTATGGGGTAGGAACATCCCGTCTCTGATGTTTCTCTGCTCTTATCAAATATAAGACTTCACAAATGCTTACCATGTTTCCTGTCAGCTGGGACTTGAAGAACAAGTCCTGGATCCTGACTGAGAAGCTCAAGCCCCTGGTGGTCAACCTGGACTTCAGGAGAAACAACAAAACCGTGTTCAAATCCACCAACTTTGCAGGATACGTGGGCATGCTGACGGGCATCAAGCCGGTGAGTGATGGAGGATTATGACATGTTGTTGTTTAGGTTAGGGCTGCAAGATTACCACAATCAAATCTTATTTATTTATTTATTTGATTGGGACAGAACATCATGATCAACATGAATGTAAACACAAGGACTAATTTCCATCATTTGTCCCAAAGGGTTGGGGTCACAAATGGCCAAACAATCAAATATTGCAGTCTCCAGTTATTGCACACTTCCCATCATTGCACAGTCCAAAATATTGCACAATTCAGTCAGTGCACAATCCCCATTATTTTGCAGTCAATTTGGCCACACATTGAAGACATTTGTATTTTCTACTTAGCCACAAAACAGAAAAATTACAAAGTATCAGATTATAAAACCATTTGCATCTCTCAAAAAAAACATACGTCTCGGTCACCACACTTTTTACAATTTTCTTCAACTTATCAAGAGTGTAAGATCTTTCTATAAATGATTCCATGATCATGGTGCTGTAGGAAAAGGCAGATTTTTCCAGGTGAGCGAGGCATAAAAGTTTTGAATGTTGTTATTTATTGTTTTCAGCACTTGTTCAGCCTGACTGTGAATTCCCGCTCCAGCCAGGATGGAGGAAATAGTAGTGAGTATTGTTAAGGGTATGAGCAGTCAACATAACTGATGAACAATACAGAAAGACAAGTTTTCATAACATAACAAGTATTATATGTAGTACTTTTAAAATAGGTCAGAAATCTTATCTATCTGAAGCTACTGAAATATATATATATATATATATATATATAGTGACCTACTAGTCAGTTTTTGGCCCAAGTAATTACAGATATATGAGATATTTGCCATAAACCAGAATTCTAGAATCCTGACCTGTCCTTCAGCTCTGTAGGGGTTCTAGAATGTTGTGATGTATGTGAACCCAAGTTATTTTGCAAAGTTTTAACAGTATAAAGAGTATTTACCCTTGATATATGTTCTGCAAATTACAAGATGGCAGATACAAATAAAAATGAATAAAATAATAAATAAATAATTATTGGGAATTGTTCTAGGCATGTCCCACTGGGACGAGGCCTCGGGGAAGACCCAGGACTCACTGGAGGGACTATGTCTCTCGTCTGGCCTGGGAACACCTTGGGGTCCCACCGGAGGAGTGGGAGGAAGTGACCTCAGTGACCTTATTTGATGAACAATACAGAAAGACAAGTTTTAATATCATTTTTAAAGGTTTTATATTTAGGAATTTTCAAATATTTTGCAGGCATCCTAGAGTGGATTCTGGGTCAGAGAGACGGGATGTGGATGAGCTTCCTCACCCGATCTGTTCTGGAAAACGCAACCAGGTATTTCTATTTAAAGAAACTGTATATAAGATTTTGATTTGAAGTTTCACAAACATGACCTAACTGCGTCCTGAGATATGAGCTACAACCCCAGTTCATTTTGAAGAGCCTTTTTAAAACTGTAGGAGCGCAGGTTACATACTGATGCTTTAACTTTGCATAAAACATTGGGAAACATTTCCTGAGCTACCATGTCTGTCTGTTGCAGCTATGAGAATGCCCGATCTCTGCTGGCTCAGACCAAGCTGCTGGCTCCTGCGTACTTCATCCTGGGAGGGAACCAGAGTGGACAGGGGTGCATCATCACCCGCTCCAGAGACCTCAGCCTGGACCTGCTCGAGTGAGTATCAGCCCAAAGGGAAAGAAAACCTGGGGACTGTGCAGTGAAAAGTGTTTTTCATTGAACAGTGCACTAGGTAACTTTTCTGTTAGAGTCTGTCACCTGATTGTTTCCATAGAGATGTTATTCTTGCTGAGAGTGGGATTGTGGAATAAATCTGACCTATGATCCTACATTACGACATGTGTCTTAATGTGTCTCACAACTTTTTTATCCATATGAGGCAGTTTTTCCAATTAAAACACCTGTAACTGAATAAATGCAGATAAAAAGAGACACAATGTGCCTTTGATGAAAATGGCTCTAAAATACCACCCTCATAATAGTTATTGTACAATATTGAAATATAGAGATAATATAACTGAAATCGGTGTTATATACATAACCATTACAACAATATTTGATTTTGACCTTTGTGGTTTCCTCTGTTCTGGTCACAATGCTGCAGCTTATCATGTGCTTGTCTTGTGCAACCATTTGTCGGAACAGAAAGTACTTACAGTCAGCTTTTTACCTCACCTACATTTATCTAAATATCTAAACGGTGAGATCTTTTCCAGATATTTTGTACAATGAGTGTATGTGTTTTTTTGTTAGATTAAACGTTATACTGGGCCGCTGGTACGTCCTGGAGACAAACTATGACCACTGGGAGGAACCCTTTTTTCTAGATGACCGAAGAACTCCTGCTATGACGTGTATGAACATGACCACACAGAACGTAAGGACAGTTTGTATGGGCAAAATAATGAAATATGTCATATGTATATTTTAAAACTGTGGTATTCTGAGTTCTCATGTTTGTTTAGGAACTGTATGTAACCAGAATAGGCTCTATTCACGCTTGCATCACAAAATTGGAAGACCTTTGGAAACATGCGGATGACAACTTCCTTTGGGCTCCTTTGGGCTGTGTATTATAATTTGTCTAATTTAATTTAAAAAAAAAGCCTCTTTGATGCCTGTACATGACATCAAAGCTGCAATTAGAGTCCCATCCCCCATGGAAAGCTTTGGCAGGTTGTGAAGACGCTGCTACTGAATCCATGGTTTTATCACATGGCCAATGTCGCTAACTACACTGGAAGTCGTCATCTGCATGTTTCCAACATCTTCTGGTAAGCGTGAATAGAGCCTGTTCACTCAGAGCCTGCACTACAACTGATTAAAACTTGGGTGCAGGTGCTGAGTAATGAGGATTCAGATCAGAGACGGTCTTTTTCAGGTTTAAAACAACTGGATTTCAGCATTGAAACTGGAAACCCAGTTCTGCTCAGTCTGCTTTCTGATTTGATAATCGTCTTGAGAACCAAAAGACCACCAATTATAAATTAATTAAATGGGACACATGCCCACTGTTTTTATATTTATGAAAACATCAGCATTACAGTTGTGACCAGTAGGAACAATATTTAATTTGATCTTGTTCACCTCGTATCTGAGGGCACACCAAGGTCATGTTTATGAATCTGCCATACTGTTCCTTTTCATTTAGAGTAATGCCACAATCTCCTTTTAGCTTAGTTTTCATTTAAATAACATTTGGTCATCGCAGTTTATCCATAGTTTAATCCTTGTGTCATCCTGGTATAGCCCTAGTTTAGATCTGGTTTAGATCTGGTGGTACTCTGAAAACCAAATATTTGTCTTAACTGATACTTTGTTTGAAAACTTGAAACACTTTTTTGATTTCTTTTGCAGAATATTTCAATAAAAACACTATACGATGTGCTCTCCACAAAGCCTGTACTAAACAAGGTCAGTTTTTGGTCTTTATAGTGTGATGCAATTAACTGTATTTAAATATATTTTGTTTTGTTTTTTTAGCTTACCACCTACACAACACTGATGCAAGTTTCCGAAGGCAACCTTGAGTCCTATATTCGTGACTGTCCAAACCCCTGCATGCCATGGTAACGGATTACAGTCCATAATAATCTTTACAACTCTAACATGAGTACATGAGATTACAAAATGCACTTATTTTTTACAGTAAATGACCTAAACCAAATGTTTTCTAGTCTTTGGAATTGTGAATTTTCTGTGTTTCTAACAATTCAAAGATTCATTGATTTATTTTTGCTTTATAAACCATCTTATGATTATTGTGGTGTAATTTGTAAAACTATATGTAAAATGTATATGAGTTTTCTAATGTTTTCTAATAAAGATGTAGCAGAAATTGTGAGTCCTATAGAATCCTCATAAAAGGATATAGCACTTACTGAGACACCATTTTGTGCCTGCTAACTGCATGTCATAGGCTCACACTGACTCGCCTCAAATGTCACTACTTGATGTTTTTATAGTGGTTAATAAAAGCTGGGATTTTATAAGTTTGGGACTTCCTCAACATGCACGATAATTTGAGTTTAAATAATTTTGTGTACATATATTTGAAAATGTTTTGCGTATTAAATTAAATTGGTCCATATTAGACTAAACTGGTTGCTATGTCATGTGTAGCCTTTAATTCTAGTTTAAACATACACAACACAAATGTTTTACTTACTATTTACTAAAAAGATATACCTTAATAGTTAATAGATTAATAAAAAAAAAAAAATGCTATCCACCTTGTATGAGAAAATGTGCACTTTATTTCGAAACTAACTGTTGTGAAGTATTGTTAAAGGATCTGCATAAAAGATTTTTAAAATTTCATAAACTTGACCCATGTGGGTCCCCAGATAGGAGGTTAACATGTACAAATCAAATACTGCTTTTACTGATAACAATAGTAATGATTTATTCAAAATTACAAAAAACACTGGGCATGAGGTCCACAAGTTTGTGTTTTAGTTCTCAAAATGATCCAATCAGAAAGCAGAATAGCATCGTGAGTCTCCCATTTGGGTTGTTAGTTGCAAAGCTGAAATTCAGTTGATTTAAACCTAAAAGGACTCTCCGATCTGAATCCTCACAACCTAAACCCCAGCACATGCAGCCGATCATTAATTGGTACCTCTGCTGCTGCAGTATTATATACTGAGAATAAGAAAAACATGTATGTGTATTTTATGTACAGGTTAAGGCACTGGTAACCCAACACAGGTACAGTTGTGATTGTTAATAGTGATGGGTAGATAACGCCTGAACATCATATCAACAGTGTGTGTAACACATTTCCATGTTGACACTCTGTTGGTGCATTCTATAGTGCCGTCTAGTGGTTTTAAAATGAACTGCTTCCTCTGCAGAACCATCCTCTTGGCACTGATCTGATTAAAATGATGAGAATTTTGCTATGCACATCTTAATTGACAGTTACCTAACCCCATAGAGCTGAAGTTGCTCATGTAGAGCAAGGTGCGAGGCTAACAACAACAACAATAACAACAATAATAACAAATATAGCTGCAAGCGGCAATAATCGGCCCTCGCTTGCACTCGCAGGGTGGGGGCGCTAACGCGCCCTATTCCTCCCCTTCTTTCTAGGCCAGTTGGCCTGTGGTGTGCTGTCGCACACAAACTGGTCTCTTTTTGGGCAGCTTTATTTTGTCCATTATAATTTTATGTGTCTCAACTTTTAACCAGTTGGGGGCGCTAATGCACTTTTTTGAAGATGTGCACAAGTTTGAGGTTGTGGCTGTTTTAAAACTTTCACAAATGAAAATACGACAGAACTAGATGTCTACATAGGATCACATTATGACATTTGTCACATAATTAATCCAAGATGGCAAATTTTGGTTTGGGGGGCCATGGTCACAATATAATTTTTGTTCCTTTTCCCATGAGGCATCTGTGTACCAAATTTGGTTTGGCTCCACCAAAGTTTTGGTCAGGATGTCACATTGGCAATAGCAGATTTTTGGCCTGTTGCCATGGCAACACGATGGGAGATGGCATGTGGGTGTCATTGACTTTTTCATTGACAACGTGCCACAAATATGTGTGAAATTGGCACCGTTGCCGTGGCAACACTGCTTGATCCTTTAAAAAAGCTTTTAACAACTTTTAATGTCCTACTTGTCTAGATGAGACAGAATGATTCTGATGAGGCTCGGTCAAAAACCCTAGGACGAGTTCGTTAAAGTACGAGGACAGGAAAAAGCGCCTTCGCCACCATGTCACATGGTCTATCCAATATGGCTGACTTCCTGTTGGTTGCCTAGCAACGACGTAATATACTTTTCTGTTTACCAAATTTGGTTTGTCTACGCCAGTTTTTGTCGGGCGTCCTATTGGCGAGGACAGATGTTTGGCATGTTGCCATAGCAACACGATGGGAGATGGAGTGGGGGCGTCATTGAGTTTTTTTAATCGAGACCATGTCACGAATGTGTGTTCCAAATTTGGTATGTCTACGACAAAATAAAATTTTGCTCTTCCATGCAGTCTCCCTAGGGGGCGCTATTGCGGGCATTTCAGATTTTCTTATTTCATTCATTTATCTGTTTAGGGCCGGGGTGTCCACCAACAATTAAAGTTTGAGTGAAATCGACCAAAGAATGCGCAAATTAGATTTTGTAATACAGAGTATTTGTAAATTCCTATTTTGGCATTCTTGAATTTTGTGCAAAATTTTGTGACTTTTCATCAGCGTGAAGTTGCCAAACTCTGAAAAATAGGGTGAGGAAAATAATATTAATATTAATATTAAGAACAACAACAACGGGCCATCTTTGGTGGCACATATATATGTCATTGGAAAGCACTCGCGTCCAGTAACGCACCCGTGGGGTCCATTGTCAATGACGAGCGTGTTGCGCTCGATTACTCGCATGTCCAGTGCACATTTTTGGAGTTTACCAGGATGAGCAATTACAATTATGCCGCTGTCGCGGCAATGGGCAATGCCAGTCTGTACTATTGGATGCCATGAGTGTCACTATTGAGTGGCATTGAGTGTTTGATAAGGGGAGAGCGCTTCATAACAGGAGTTATGGGGGTGCTAAGTTCTTCAATGGGGGCGCACACTTCGCTTCGCTGTTTTAGACAAGTTAGTTATAAAATTATATGGAATTATTGTTTTATTGTAAACTCATTTTGTAGAGTTTAGCATTCGCATTTGAACATTTTTAGCCAAGACACCAGAACGCTTAAGTAAGTTTCTAGTTTGTAAATTTTGTTCACTGACATTGGCAATAAAACTCTTCCTGAGTTTGACTAGTGTTGTTCACAAATCTAAACAGGCTGTGAATGTTAAGATCTGGGTAAAACAACATTTATTTATTTACTCTAATAAAGCAATAGAACTGTATTCATATAGGGCATTTTAAAATAACCTTTAACAGCAAATATTTTGAAAGGTGCACTATGTAACGATGTCTGGAGTTGGATACTCCACCGATGTCTCCATAGAAATGTTATTGCTTTGATTAGAACGTTCCACAGTATTGCAGTAAACCAAACTATCTCTATAGAGAAAAGTTGCAAGTCATTTCTGTGGGCAGAGAAGTGTTTGTTTTTCTGTTTTTTTGAGTTCTTAAAACATCCATCCAACTTATAATATGTTACACAAAGTTTAGTGAAATGCTGTGTAACTTTCCAGTTAAAGGAATCTCCATAATGCCCCTTTAAGTAAATGGTACTAAAAATATTTACTTTGTATTAATTATTTAAAAAAAAAAACTGACATAAGAATTCAAAATCAACCTTCCATTTATTGACAAATTTCTGGACATTCTTTGGGTAGTTCCTGATCAGCTTCAGCTCTTGCTCTTCATCCTCTGGAAACAGGGTTCTTCTCGTCAGCTTTGTCAGATCACAGGACCACGGGGCTAAGTTGGCCCCTCCAAACCAGTCACCATGGAAACTTAAAGAGAGACAGTGTAAAGGCGTTAAGTGCACATTCAAAAGGAGCTAATATGAAATTATATGGAATTGTCATTATTTTCTTACCTCATGTTTGTTTGTGTCAAGCTTCATCACATCACTTCTGATCAGCTCTTCCTCTTCATCCTCTCGAGACAGGGTTCTTCTCGTCAGCTTCGTCAGATCACAGGACCACGGGGCTAAGCTGACCCCTCCAAACCAGTCACCATGGAAACAGAAACGGAGTTAAGGCGTTAAGTGCACATTCAAAATGAGCTACTGTGGAACTGTTTTTATTTTCTTACCTTGTGTTTGTTTGTTATTTTTAGTCAAGCTTCATCACATCACTTCTGATCAGCTCTTCTTCTTCATCCTTTGGAAATTCAGTTCTTCTCGTCATCTTCGTCAGATCACAGGACCACGGGGCTAAGCTGGCCCCTCCAAATCAATCAAATATCTAGAAACTGAAACAGAAATAGAGTTAAGGCGTTAAGTGCGCATTCAAAAGAATATGGAATTGTCATTATTTTCTTACCTCATGTTTGTTTGTGTCACGCTTCATCACATCACTTCTGATCAGCTCTTCCTCTTCATCCTCTCGAGACAGGGTTCTTCTCGTCAGCTTCGTCAGATCACAGGACCACGGGGCTAAGCTGGCCCCTCCAAATCAATCAAATCTCTAGAAACAGAAACAGAAACAGAAACAGAGTTAAGGCGTTAAGTGCACATTCAAAAGAATATGGAATTGTCATTATTGTCTTACCTCATGTTTGTTTGTTATTATTAGTCAAGCTTCATCACATCACTTCTGATCAGCTCTTCTTCTTCATCCTTTGGAGATTCAGTTCTTCTCGTCATCTTCGTCAGATCACAGGACCACGGGGCTAAGTCGGCCCCTCCAAATCAATCAAATCTCTAGAAACAGAAACAGAAACAGAGTTAAGGCGTTAAGTGCACATTCAAAAGAATATGGAATTGTCATTATTTTCTTACCTAGTGTTTGTTTGTTATTTTTAGTCAAGCTTCATCACATCATTTCTGATCAGCTCTTCTTCTTCATCCTTTGGAGATTCAGTTCTTCTCGTCATCTTCGTCAGATCACAGGACCACGGGGCTAAGTCGGCCCCTCCAAATCAATCAAATCTCTAGAAACAGAAACAGAAACAGAGTTAAGGCGTTAAGTGCACATTCAAAAGAATATGGAAATGTCACTATTTTCTTACCTCATGTTTGTTTGTGTCAAGCTTCATCACATCACTTCTGATCAGCTCTTCTTCTTCATCCTTTGGAGATTCAGTTCTTCTCGTCATCTTCGTCAGATCACAGGACCACGGGGCTAAGTTGGCCCCTCCAAATCAATCACTCTAGAAACAGAAACAGAGTTAAGGCGTGAAGTGCACATTCAAAAGAATATGGAATTGTCATTATTTTCTTACCTCATGTTTGTTTGTGTCAAGCTTCATCACATCACTTCTGATCAGCTCTTCCTCTTCATCCTCTCGAGACAGGGTTCTTCTCGTCAGCTTCGTCAGATCATAGGACCACGGGGCTAAGCTGACCCCTCCAAACCAGTCACCATGGAAACAGAAACGGAGTTAAGGCGTTAAGTGCACATTCAAAATGAGCTACTGTGGAACTGTTTTTATTTTCTTACCTTGTGTTTGTTTATTATTATTAGTCAAGCTTCATCACATCACTTCTGATCAGCTCTTCTTCTTCATCCTTCGGGGATTCAGTTCTTCTCGTCATCTTCGTCAGATCACAGGACCACGGGGCTAAGCTGGCCCCTCCAAATCAATCAAATATCTAGAAACTGAAACAGAAATAGAGTTAAGGCGTTAAGTGCGCATTCAAAAGAATATGGAATTGTCATTATTTTCTTACCTCATGTTTGTTTGTGTCAAGCTTCATCACACCACTTCTGATCAGCTCTTCCTCTTCATCCTTTGGAGATTCAGTTCTTCTCGTCATCTTCGTCAGATCACAGGACCACGGGGCTAAGCTGGCCCCTCCAAATCAGTCACTCTAGAAAAAGAAACAGAAACAGAGTTAAGGCGTTAAGTGCACATTCAAAAGAATATGGAATTGTCATTATTTTCTTACCTCATGTTTGTTTGTGTCAAGCTTCATCACATCAGTGTTGATCAGCTCTTCTTCATCCTCTCGAGACAGGGTTCTTCTCGTCAGCTTCGTCAGATCACAGGAGCACAGGGCCCAGCTGACCCCTCCAAACCAGTCACTTTAGAAACAGAAAGAGAAACAGAGTTAAGGCGTTAAGTGCACATTCAAAAGAATATGGAATTGTCATTATTTTCTTACCTCATGTTTGTTTGTGTCACGCTTCATCACATCACTTCTGATCAGCTCTTATTCTTCATCCTTTGGAGATTCAGTTCTTCTCGTCATCTTCGTCAGATCACAGGACCACGGGGCTAAGCTGACCCCTCCAAATCAATCACTCTAGAAAAAGAAACAGAAACAGAGTTAAGGCGTTAAGTGCACATTCAAAAGAATATGGAAATGTCACTATTTTCTTACCTCATGTTTGTTTGTGTCAAGCTTCATCACATCACTTCTGATCAGCTCTTCCTCTTCATCCTTTGGAGATTCAGTTCTTCTCGTCATCTTCGTCAGATCACAGGACCACGGGGCTAAGCTGGCCCCTCCAAATCAGTCACTCTAGAAACAGAAACAGAGTTAAGGCGTTAAGTGCACATTCAAAAGAATATGGAATTGTCATTATTTTCTTACCTTGTGTTTGTTTGTTATTTTTAGTCAAGCTTCATCACATCACTTCTGATCAGCTCTTCTTCTTCATCCTTTGGAGATTCAGTTCTTCTCGTCATCTTCGTCAGATCACAGGACCACGGGGCTAAGTCGGCCCCTCCAAATCAATCAAATCTCTAGAAACAGAAACAGAAACAGAGTTAAGGCTTTAAGTGCACATTCAAAAGAATATGGAATTGTCATTATTTTCTTACCTCATGTTTGTTTGTGTCAAGCTTCATCACATCACTTCTGATCAGCTCATCCTCTTCATCCTCTCGAGACAGGGTTCTTCTCGTCAGCTTCGTCAGATCATAGGACCACGGGGCTAAGCTGACCCCTCCAAACCAGTCACCATGGAAACAGAAACGGAGTTAAGGCGTTAAGTGCACATTCAAAATGAGCTACTGTGGAACTGTTTTTATTTTCTTACCTTGTGTTTGTTTATTATTATTAGTCAAGCTTCATCACATCACTTCTGATCAGCTCTTCTTCTTCATCCTTCGGGGATTCAGTTCTTCTCGTCATCTTCGTCAGATCACAGGACCACGGGGCTAAGCTGGCCCCTCCAAATCAATCAAATATCTAGAAACTGAAACAGAAATAGAGTTAAGGCGTTAAGTGCGCATTCAAAAGAATATGGAATTGTCATTATTTTCTTACCTCATGTTTGTTTGTGTCAAGCTTCATCACATCAGTGTTGATCAGCTCTTCTTCATCCTCTCGAGACAGGGTTCTTCTCGTCATCTTCGTCAGATCACAGGACCACGGGGCTAAGTTGGCCCCTCCAAATCAATCACTCTAGAAACAGAAACAGAAACAGAGTTAAGGCGTTAAGTGCACATTCAAAAGAATATGGAAATGTCACTATTTTCTTACCTCATGTTTGTTTGTGTCACGCTTCATCACATCACTTCTGATCAGCTCTTCTTCTTCATCCTTTGGAGATTCAGTTCTTCTCGTCATCTTCGTCAGATCACAGGACCACGGGGCTAAGCTGACCCCTCCAAATCAATCACTCTAGAAAAAGAAACAGAAACAGAGTTAAGGCGTTAAGTGCACATTCAAAAGAATATGGAATTGTCATTATTTTCTTACCTCATGTTTGTTTGTGTCAAGCTTCATCACATCACTTCTGATCAGCTCTTCCTCTTCATCCTCTCGAGACAGGGTTCTTCTCGTCAGCTTCGTCAGATCATAGGACCACGGGGCTAAGCTGACCCCTCCAAACCAGTCACCATGGAAACAGAAACGGAGTTAAGGCGTTAAGTGCACATTCAAAATGAGCTACTGTGGAACTGTTTTTATTTTCTTACCTTGTGTTTGTTTATTATTATTAGTCAAGCTTCATCACACCACTTCTGATCAGCTCTTCTTCTTCATCCTTTGGAGATTCAGTTCTTCTCGTCATCTTCGTCAGATCACAGGACCACGGGGCTAAGCTGGCCCCTCCAAATCAGTCACTCTAGAAAAAGAAACAGAAACAGAGTTAAGGCGTTAAGTGCACATTCAAAAGAATATGGAATTGTCATTATTTTCTTACCTCATGTTTGTTTGTGTCAAGCTTCATCACATCAGTGTTGATCAGCTCTTCTTCATCCTCTCGAGACAGGGTTCTTCTCGTCAGCTTCGTCAGATCACAGGAGCACAGGGCCCAGCTGACCCCTCCAAACCAGTCACTTTAGAAACAGAAACAGAAACAGAGTTAAGGCGTTAAGTGCACATTCAAAAGAATATGGAATTGTCATTATTTTCTTACCTCATGTTTGTTTGTGTCACGCTTCATCACATCACTTCTGATCAGCTCTTCTTCTTCATCCTTTGGAGATTCAGTTCTTCTCGTCATCTTCGTCAGATCACAGGACCACGGGGCTAAGCTGACCCCTCCAAATCAGTCAAATCTCTAGAAACAGAAACAGAAAGAGAGTTAAGGCGTTAAGTGCACATTCAAAAGAATATGGAATTGTCATTATTTTCTTACCTCATGTTTGTTTGTGTCACGCTTCATCACATCACTTCTGATCAGCTCTTCTTCTTCATCCTTTGGAGATTCAGTTCTTCTCGTCATCTTCGTCAGATCACAGGACCACGGGGCTAAGTCAGCCCCTCCAAACCAGTCACCATGGAAACTTAAAGAGAGACAGTGTAAAGGCGTTAAGTGCACATTCAAAAGGAGCTAATATGAAATTATATGGAATTGTCATTATTTTCTTACCTAATGTTTGTTTGTGTCAAGCTTCATCACATCACTTCTGATCAGCTCTTCTTCTTCATCCTTTGGAGATTCAGTTCTTCTCGTCATCTTCGTCAGATCACAGGACCACGGGGCTAAGTTGGCCCCTCCAAATCAATCACTCTAGAAACAGAAACAGAAACAGAGTTAAGGCGTTAAGTGCACATTCAAAAGAATATGGAAATGTCACTATTTTCTTACCTCATGTTTGTTTGTGTCAAGCTTCATCACATCACTTCTGATCAGCTCTTCCTCTTCATCCTCTCGAGACAGGGTTCTTCTCGTCATCTTCGTCAGATCACAGGACCACGGGGCTAAACTGGCCCCTCCAAATCAATCAAATCTCTAGAAACAGAAACAGAAACAGAGTTAAGGCGTTAAGTGCACATTCAAAAGAATATGGAATTGTCATTATTTTCTTACCTCATGTTTGTTTGTTATTATTAGTCAAGCTTCATCACATCACTTCTGATCAGCTCTTCTTCTTCATCCTTTGGAGATTCAGTTCTTCTCGTCATCTTCGTCAGATCACAGGACCACGGGGCTAAGTTGGCCCCTCCAAACCAGTCACCATGGAAACTTAAAGAGAGACAGTGTAAAGGCGTTAAGTGCACATTCAAAAGGAGCTAATATGAAATTATATGGAATTGTCATTATTTTCTTACCTTGTGTTTGTTTGTTATTTTTAGTCAAGCTTCATCACATCACTTCTGATCAGCTCTTCTTCTTCATCCTTTGGAGATTCAGTTCTTCTCGTCATCTTCGTCAGATCACAGGATAATGGGGCTAAGCTGGCCCCTCCAAATCAGTCACTCTAGAAACAGAAACAGAGTTAAGGCGTTAAGTGCACATTCAAAAGAATATGGAATTGTCATTATTTTCTTACCTCATGTTTGTTTGTGTCAAGCTTCATCACATCAGTGTTGATCAGCTCTTCTTCATCCTCTCGAGACAGGGTTCTTCTCGTCATCTTCGTCAGATCACAGGACCACGGGGCTAAGCTGGCCCCTCCAAATCAGTCACTCTAGAAAAAGAAACAGAAACAGAGTTAAGGCGTTAAGTGCACATTCAAAAGAATATGGAATTGTCATTATTTTCTTACCTTGCGTTTGTTTGTTATTTTTAGTCAAGCTTCATCACATCACTTCTGATCAGCTCTTCTTCTTCATCCTTTGGAGATTCAGTTCTTCTCGTCATCTTCGTCAGATCACAGGACCACGGGGCTAAGTTGGCCCCTCCAAACCAGTCACCATGGAAACTTAAAGAGAGACAGTGTAAAGGCGTTAAGTGCACATTCAAAAGGAGCTAATATTAAATTATATGGAATTGTCATTATTTTCTTACCTCATGTTTGTTTGTGTCAAGCTTCATCACATCACTTCTGATCAGCTCTTCCTCTTCATCCTCTCGAGACAGGGTTCTTCTCGTCAGCTTCGTCAGATCACAGGACCACAGGACCACAGGGCCCAGCTGGCCCCTCCAAACCAGTCACCATGGAAACAGAAACAGATTTAAGGCATTAAGTGCACATTCAAAAGGAGCTACTATGGAACTGTTATTATTTTCTTACCACATGTTTGTTGATTCTTATTACAGTCAAATGCTTTTATGAAGATGACTTAAAATAACACACTGTTCCACTGACTAATCAGTTAGCACACTCCCATCTCTGTATCTCTGCTGTTACAATTCTTCACAGTAAAATTCTTAACAGTATTTAATTTACAAACAAAAAAAAAGTAGATGTTGGGATTGTCCCACTGACCGGTGAGTTAGTGAACACACCCACATCTCTGCATTTATACATTACAATACATTCAAACACATTCATTATAATCAAACTCACTATTTCTCTAGAATGATTCTTCCATTTTTGTGCAGCCTCCAATCAGACTGTTTAGAAAGACTTAGAATTAAGTACACATTTCATTATGTTACAATCACGTAAAACAATTTCTTAAAACAAAACGACAAAAAGAGGAGAAGCAGGGAATGTCCCACTGACCAGCGAGTTAGTGAACAGACCCACATCTCCAGATACAATAATTCAGAACAGAACAAGTCACTATTTATGTACAGCCTTCAAAGAGTCTGCTTCTAAAGACATAGATTATATAACGTATTTCATTTGAAATGGCACATTACCATCAGAGAGGACAATTTGAATCGGGCACAACATAAACAGGAGATATGAGTGAACAAAGCCACATCCCCACAGTTTAGTATTGTGCACTCACAGTTATTATGATGAGAAGTTGACATTTTCTCTGTACTTGAACTCATCACAATGTATTAGGTCTTAGTTATTTGCAGAAGATCTGCACGTGTTGAGAATATGGCTTCACTATCGTAAAGCTCCATATACAGGCTGATATTGTGTCTGGATTACTATCTGCTATGTGTTGTTTGAGCAGAAGCTTCAGTTCATCAGAAAGGGGTGCTACATTAGATGTGGCAGCCGCTGGTTAACATTTAGTAGTGCACTGGGCTGGTTCAGTCTCAGCTTATAGCTATGGACTTATGTGGACTAGTGCACTGCTACAATAGCTATATTTAGCTATATTTTTTGTCTTTTTTGTGTCACATAAATACTAGTCAGTCCTTCAAAGTTGTACTTCTACTAAGTACTATAAAACACACTCTCACCTCTAACCCTCCTATGCCCAGAAAAACACAAGTTTAAGGTAAATGCAAGGTGTACTATGCAGGAATTTCTGTCAAACTGTAGTACTCTGATTAAATTTAGTGTATCAATTAGAACCCACTTTTTCAGTACAAAGTAAGCTGGGGCCCAATCACATAATACATATATCATATTATTGTGTGCCCATGGGCCCCGGCCTTATGGTTAAGAATCACTCAGTTAGAATATATTGACAAAACTTTACTTTTTATCATCCAGGTTTCTTAAGTTTTTATGAAATCCTACATAATAGTCCTTGCTTTTTCCTTACTTAAAAACTTTAACACACAGTTTCACCTCTAACCCTCCTATGCCCAAAAATAGTAAAACATCAATGTAAGGTGTACTATGCAGGAATTTCTGTCAAACTATAGTATTTAAATAATTAGGAGTTTAGTCAGTGAAAAAAAGTAAAAATGTCATGTGTTTCATTAATTATTTTCATGTTTGTTGAAATCCTACATAGTATTCCCTACTTTTTTTGTTTTGTTTTTGTTTCAAATAAAAGTACAAGGTGTACTATGCAGGAATTTCGGTAAAACTGTAATACTCAGATTCAATTCAGAATGGAAATTACACTAAACTCAACAAGAAAAGGTTATAATTTTATCATCAGTTTTTTGTTTTATGAAATCCTACATAGTATTCCTTAACTTCAATCAACTATGTTTTTAAATCAAGAAATCAATCAAGAAATCAATCAAGAAATGGATGATGGGCGTGGTTGAAGGTGGTAAATGTCGCCGCATTGAGCCAAGCTCTGAGTCTGTGAGGCTGAGTTCAGACCTCGTCTGACTCGGAGTCTTGGAGCAGGTTGGAGGAGGAGAGGCACGGCCGCTTGGAGGAGGGGTCTTCCACTTCTTCATCCTCTTCATCCCTGAACCGCTTGCGTCCGCTGGGGGGAAGGAAGTCCAGCGCAGGACCCACAGGGAGTGGGTGAGGAGCAGGAGGCGAGCAGGCTGCACGAGCCACAGGTGGAGCAGGAACCCCCCGCCTGCCCAAAGGAAACACCTCCAGGGGGAGACGAGCGAAGTAGCGGTCCTCTGCCCTCTGGTCTTCGTCCTCTTCCTCCTCAGAGCGACTCTTGTAGCCAAAGTCTGCGTCGCTCCAGTCCTCTTCATCAGACGACCCAAAGTCGTCGTTCCAGTCCTCTTCATCAGACGACCCAAAGTCGTCGCTCCCATCCTCTTCATCAGACGACCAAAACAGAGAGCTAGGACCATCTACCTCTAACTCACCCTGGTCGTGCTCGTCCGAAGAGTAGCCTGGAAGGTCCTCCGCCAGAAGGTGCAGACTGTCCCAAGGGTCCACGGCCTCTGCAACAGGTTTAACAACGTTAAACACCCTTTAAATTGTAGCTGGAGCAAGGCTCCATAGGCTTTAATGACCTACTACTATACTATACTATACTACTACTGCTGCTGCTCTACTTATTTTAGTAACATATTGAAGAGGCCGGCTCAATACATTTGGTTGCGTGTGACGTTATCCTGAGGCTCTTAGGCTTAGGTAGGGTAATTAAAAAATGGACATCTAACAGCACACCCCAGCACACAGTACCATGTTATTTGTTCAATATTAAGATAAGATAAACCATTTTGTCCCAAAATATAAATGACAGTATTTCAACGCAAGGTTCAAGAACAGCAGGAGAACAGGAACATGCAATCAAGATAAATTATACTGTAAAGATTTATAATAAACAATTCATTCATTCATTAACACAACACTTTGTCAGCAGAATAAAGCTATAAGGCTACAAAACTCTGCACAGTAAGTGGCTCTGACTGTGGTTATGAACAGTGTAGCATATGGACAGGAATAAATAGCAGGTAAAGAAACTTGAATACATTATATTATTTGTACAATTAGTGGCTATAACTATGGATTATCAACAGTGCAGCGTATGGACAAATTAAATCAATAAATAGCAGTTAAGTGACTTGAGTGAATAGTACCAGTAAAGGTTCGCATTAGTATTGCACATAATTACTACAGGTGGATGACACATAAAGGCCTACAGGGCTAAGAACACAACATTTTTATTGTAAATTTCTACTTGGACTACTACTATACTTTTCTAACTACATAATTGTAGCTTTTGAGAATATAACCCAATATTAGGATGCAATAGGCTAGATTTTCTTTGGTTCATGTGGGCCTAATTCATTCTGATGCTGACCGATTTGATGAATTCATAATTATGAATATGGATTAGGCCTGTTAGTTGGACCCTTTAATTAAGCACGTTTTCATAGTTTATAGTGATAGTGATTTCAGTCTGTCCTCTCCTCCTTTGCACCTGACAGTTCACTAACGCCATCTAAACCAGAGCTCAAAGGAAAGGCTCAAATTCGATCCAAACACTGGGAATTCTATGGAGACCAAATGTGCATTTTTTAAATGTACATTTTTTAAACATTCCATTTGGAACGGCCGGCTGGGCGCCATGTTTTTTGTACAAAATGCCACTCAAACCCTGATGAATATCAAGACCCAGAAAATAAAATACAAGTGATTTTTCTATAAATGTGACGATAACTGTTGACTACACACTATGTTGATATATTTAGACCAGTTTCACCAACAATTCATCGGACTGTCAAGGGACTACGAATGTAAATTAGCTGTAAGCTAGCTTCGGTACATTTACACTCGTATTTTATTTTTTACTGGTGTTTATCAATGTACATTGTCCCTTTTTAAATAAATAAATGAATAAATGAATACATAAAGTATCCAAAATGAAATCGTCAAGTGAAAGTCACAAACTATCAAATGTTTCAAGTTTCACAAACCTAGTTATGTTAGGAGCCCGACCGTCCAAACAGTCGCAGATGGATAAAACTTTTCTTGTCATGAAATATTTGGGCTCTGTTATTAATATTTATCACAGTTTACCATAACTGAATGTTATTTGATAAATTTTACCTCCGGGGATGAGGTCCAAGTGGCCGAGGAGCAGGCGGGAGAAGCGGTCCATGGTGGTGCGTGTCCAAACCCTCAACAAGTGTTAACAGAGACAGATGTTAGAACTGTTAAACTGTGAAAACTGTTTTACAACTGTTTTACAACTGCTGAGGCTGAGAGGTTAATCAGATGTGAATGCCGAAGTCAGTACACAAGTGTCCAGCGAGCGTTCAAGAAGCGTTCTCAAGTGAGAAGGGGACGACTGAGAGCGCAGGCGCTTTATATAGTGCCGGGGAAGGTCTGTTGTTATGGCGCCGACGCACTGACGGACCGTGCGTCTGTGTGCGTCTGTGTGCGTCTGTGCGCCTTGGACTTGACTCGAAGCTTTTACAAATGTGAGGACAGGCGCTTAGCTCTGATCATTTCACTGCAGTAGTCTCATGTGCAATTCATTTGAAGAGGATAATCGTTAGACAAGGGTCCGGTCCGTTTTACGTGGAGCCTAAATTAGACAACGCCAGGGGTGATTCTAGGCTTCAAGTTTACGGGTGTTTAGCACCAAGGAGCAAGAGCAATGCATGCGCACGTAGCGCGCGCCAAAAATACCATACCAAGTGCTCCCCTGTCATCTGCCAGGGTTTTTTCCATCATGTGATGCGTTTCTTACCTAGACTCACTTTTCCCTTAATCACTTGGTTTGGAGGTTATGTCATTTTCTTTTCTTTTGAAAAGAGATGTGTCGGCAGAGAGAGAAACAGAGAAAGAGAGAGCCACGGAGCGATCTCAAATCAACTCATGTTTAAGATGCTGATACCGCTGCAAAACACGGGACATTTCAGCGCAGATACTGAAGTTTGACATCCTCTCAGACTAAAACAGTCAGCTCAGTAAGATAACAAAGACCTCTTCATTTTAGGAGTGAACTATGGGGGTGCTAGTGCACCCTTTATTGTATTTGATAAAGATTAGTTGAAGCATTTGTTATTCATTTTTATTATATTTAAGCTATGAAGCATCTTGGACCTGATCTTAGTGACAATGCTCTATGAACACAAGTACTTACAAAACAGTGTATATAGGCTATTGAATTGAAATAAATTATGTTTTTGTTTGCAAACGGTTTTTTCTTGACTCAACTGATTCCAATGACAATATTCAGGCCTTTTTTTATTTTAATTTAAGTTCTAACTTCTAATTATTTCCAAACTATTTTACTCTGGCTCTCAAGAGGGTTATTTAAAGCAGCAGTCATTGGGCATTCTGATTTCCCAGTGTACACAGTGGGGACAGTTCCATAGACACAAACTCTTTCTAATGAGTCCTTTTTAAGTCTGGTTGATTATGATTCTCTGCTTTGGAGTTGTTCTTGTGTTTTTCCTTTTGTCATTAACCCAGATTTCCAAAATGGCCACCGGAGGGAGCGTTTGCTTGCTCTTCCTCCATCCTTTGAACTCAGCCAGCAATCAGTCAACCCCAAACGCCCCTCTCCTCCTCTTCCTCCCCTCTCCATAAAATGATAAAGGTTTCACTCCATCACAGTAACCCCACCCAGGAACAAGGGGCTGCCCTGACCCGCAAGATTACACTATATGCAACCGATCATGTAGGCAAAAATGTGTTTAAGCTTCAATAGAGATTCAGTGATAATTTCATTAACGCAGCCTTTCTTGTTGCTATTATCCTTGCGTTTATTTCAGGACTCAGGCTGCTGTTTCAAACATGCATTTAATCAAGTTGTTAGGTTTCATTCACAGTACAATAAAGTCAGTGGTACTTTGTTATAGCTAATGGCCCCCGCAAAGCTTCCATATTGTTTGTGCGTGATATAGAAGTTCAATGAATATGTGAATATTTTTTTGAGATAAACCATGCAGGAATTACATTTACAAATGACAACTAAAGTGGGTTAAATAAATAAATAAATAAATAAATAAATAAATAAATAAATAAATAAATAAATAAATACATTATTTATTAAAACTCATTCCAATGATTTTGAAGACTAGAGATTCTTTTCAATTTTGACAGGTTCAAAATGTTTCTGTAACATACATCTTTATTCACTGATTGCCTGTCCCAACAAGATGAATATGCAAGACAAATAGTCTGGAAGTTGTGTGATTGAATGAGAGAGAAACTCAAGGTCACTTCTTGTTGAAAATGTTTGCTAACAAGTTAAATAAAGCGAAAAAGTTGCCAGAGAAAATATTGTTTCATTATTAGTTGGGACAGTGCATTTCCATGAACATACATGAGATACATGCTGTGAACTCCCCAGGTTGTAGCTATAGGTTAATTTTCATTCATTTCCGACCATTCTCTGACTTCTTCCAACTCTCACAAACACTCTCAGTCATGCACCAGTCTACTTTGGACTGCGTTGGAAGCAAAGAGGGTGAAGTGTCATGCATAAGGACACAATGACAGAATGAACCAGCGCCACTACTACCCCATTGTGGCACCTGATTTACTGTGAGTCTGATGCATAGCTAACCTGAGCAGGGGACAGTTTACATGTTTAAAAATACTCATCTAACCCCTTTTTCTTTTATTATAGCTTTTGCGGTGCAAAAAGGAAAGAACAGAAGCTCAGTTCTTACTTTTTGTTTTTTTAAAGTTCTGTTTCACATTAAGTTGCATGCTGCTGCATGAAAGTGTTTTGGTTAAACTGCAATTCACAATAACAAACTTCATTTATGAGCTCCAAATTTGTTAGTGATTAGTTGTTAGTAGTGCACTTAGTTCATAGATACACCTCTGTTGAAGGAAAAGAAGTTGTCCAGTATCCACGCATCCTGTAATAAAGGAGTTATTAAAGAAAACTTTGACAATACACTGCAGGTGAATAGGTAAAAATCTTACATTTCAGATATTAATATGATAACTTCTTAATAATTAACCATCAACCATACATTAGATAAGATACTGATATTTTGGTCAGTTTTAGTACAATGGGGCTGTCAAAAAGTAAACAATTTTGAATTTTATTCATATTGAAACAAGATACTTACCTGAAAAAAAAAATGACACAAAAAGGGCCTTTAGGATAGGAAATGCTTTACATCCATTGGCTCACTATCTCAACACCTCTGAACTAAAACTGAGTGAGCTGATACAAAGTAAACAGAGAGAGAACGGACTAGAGCTCTACGGACGAGAGTTTGCTCTGTTTCTAGATCAAAATGGCTCACTTAGGTTTATTTATTATAACTGCTTTTATTTCCGTGACATCAACACAATTTATACCACCGGAAAGTGACAATTCAGTGAGTACATTGTGCATCATGTTGAGCTCATCAAAACAATTTGAGGGAACATTGTGATCCTGTTGTGAATGATCATGTATATGTCATGTATGTTTTTTATTTGCAGTACACAGAAGATTGCCAGACAGACATGTATCCACCAAAAGGACCCACGTAAGTTTTTATTTTTAACCATCAGAGATGAACCCTAGAGTCACTGTTTTTTGTAATGCCTGTTTCTAATGATTTTTCATAGAATAATATGTAATAATTCCATTCAATTTGATTGTCAATAGACTACAGACCAATTTTAGTGCCAGTTAGTTTAGTAAGTTCATAGAAAAAAATACTGGCTAACATACCATCAAATCAGGTCAGATAAGTAATTAATTTTAAATACTATAATGTACCATTAACCCATTAGTCTTAATACAACCCTTCATTACATTTGAGTATGCTTCTCAACAGTATTATGTGTTGGTTTTATAGAAAATGCATTTGAATAGGTTATAGTTGTATAGTTGTAGTTTACTTAAATGTATGTATTTATTGATTTATTTAATACACACATAGCAATTACATTGTACGAACCAGATGCATTGTTTCAAGGGTTAGAGCAAGAACACCTGTCCAGGAGGCTTTTAGACTGGTTAGGGATTTTTAGGGATGCGCCGATATTAGTGCCGATATTGAAAATTTTGGTGGATATCAGTTCTAAGATATCTTTAAAGGATAAAGACAAACAGCCTCTGTTTGTCTTTAAAGGAGATATATACTGTATATTATAACATACATTATATTTTCAATAATTACAGCGATATTTGCCATGAACCAGAATTCTAGAATCCTGACCTGACCAGTTTCACACTGTAGGGATTCTAGAATGTTGGGATGTATGTGAACCCAACCTATTTAGCAAATATTTAAGTGTATAGCATAGACTATTTACCCTTGATCTTTTGAGCAAATGACAAGATCACAGATACAAGCAGTAGAAATGAGTTTTCTTTGTGGCTGGACGCTCCCTTATGCTGTGTTCAGACCGCGGTGTCCAGGGCGTTAACTTTACATGCAAATAGGGGGGGGACAATATAGAAATTTGGTGTCACAATTATCATGGCCAAAATAATTGGGATTAACGAATATATCACAGTAATTATGAAAGCTGCCGACAGTTTAAAAATCGGATGGATATGAATAATGATAATTTGAATATTATGAATAAGTTCCATATTTAAACAACTGTTATAGAATTGTACTTTGTTTATGAAAGTGAAAACAACAATGATCTAGAAGAGAACATCATAATCATGAACGATTATCGTGTACCCTTTTTATCACGATAAACAATAATATTGTTTATTGTCCTATCCCTACTTGCAAAGTCTATGCATCTAGGCGTGGTCCAATGTGTCTTGAGCATTTACGCCACGCGTTTGTACTCTGATGGAAAGCATTTCAGACACCAGAGTTAAAAAATGTTACTTTCTGTGAAATTCACCGTGCATCAGTGACTTTCAAGTGTCTAACTAGACGCATTTGGTGTGATTTTGACGCCCAATAAGAGATAGGGCAAGGAGCTCAGTCACACAGGAGGAGCTCGGAGTAGAGCTGCTGGACAAACAAAAGAAAATTGATGGACTGATGTGCAAATGACCACAGTACAGTCCTAATGTAGTGATAATGTGTTTTACTGGTTCTGCTCTATACCAGTTTTAAAGGCACTGTGAGCTGGTACACTATCGACTTGGACCTACCTCCCCACAAGAGATGGACATCTGTGATCAAAGACAAGAAAAAGGATGTGAGAACATTTCAAGCTCTATTTTCATATTTCACAAATAATCTTACTTCCTTATTTATTTATATATTTATTTATTCTTAATTCATTAAGATGGACGACATGATTCAAGTATTAAGAGACCTGAGTAAGGTCTTTGTGCCCAGTGGAAGACTGATTGAGTTGGTGGATACAATTTTGGTGAGAGTCTTCTTTTAAAGCAACAACAACAACAACAACAACAACAACAACAACAACAACAACAACAACAACAAAATAACAACAACAACGTCGGACATTTCATTTTTTAATTTTTTTTTTTTTTTTGTCAGCCTTTGATACTGAATACGCTGCCCAACCCGTTCAGGGATGAAATCAAAGGAATAGCTTCAGACTCGGGCATTCCACTTGGTAATGATGGATAGATCTGTGTGTTAAAGATTTGATGTGATTTAATTTTTTTTAAACGTTCATTCAGGGCAGATCACTTTGTACAACATCTGCTACGAGATCTTCAGTATGTGCACTTCTGTGGTAGCAGAAGATTCTAAAGGTGGGTAATGGTTTTTGCAAGTAAAGGTAATACTAATACATAATGTACAAATACAAATTCATACACAGTATATGCACAAGTACATGCAAAATGTATTTCAATTCAGGTTTTTACTGATTGTGACACTACATTTTAACTCCTGAAATGTAATTCAAATGATTGGTTTAGATGTTTTGCATCTTTTTGTATGGACTTTAAAAACACAGAGGAGCCCTTTCTGGATTACTATGTATAAAGAAGTCTGTATGAAGGCTGTCTTCATACATTAGTATTAGTTTTGGCAAATAATCTTCACAGCACTGTGGACTTGGACAGTGAAAGGAGATGTTCTCTGGAATACACAATAGGCCATATGGACTGCTGGGCCACACAGCAAACAACAAAGAGGCCAGTGAAAAAGATGAGAAAAAGACAAAAATGCCCAAAAAACCATGGTGACTGTTTAAATGGACGAATCAAGTAATACAAATAAAATAAAATAAAATAACTTAAAAAGCTAGTGGGTTTCAGGAAAATCTACAGGAGCTACTGTACCTTCCTGCCACATCTCTCAGGTGCTCAGGACGTAAAATAATACTTATGTATGAAGACAGCCAAAACACTACATGAAGGCTTCTGATTTGGAAATGGTAAAATAATAAATGAGTTTAATATAGGCCCTTTAGATAGTAGACTAATATGTTTTGATGTTTGCTGCACAATACATTGCAATATTTCCCTCAAAAGCTGTATCTGTGCATTAGAACTCCGAGATGGCTTTAAACTGTTTGTTAGGTTATGTCATATCTTAAATTCTGTCTTCTCCAGGGAACCTCCTCCATGGCAGAAATCTGGATTATGGATTATTTATGGGGTAGGAACATCCCGTCTCTGATGTTTCTCTGTTCTTATCAAATATAAGACTTCACAAATGCTTACCATGTTTCCTGTCAGCTGGGACTTGAAGAACAAGTCCTGGATCCTGACTGAGAAGCTCAAGCCCCTGGTGGTCAACCTGGACTTCAGGAGAAACAACAAAACCGTGTTCAAATCCACCAACTTTGCAGGATACGTGGGCATGCTGACGGGCATCAAGCCGGTGAGTGATGGAGGATTATGACATGTTGTTGTTTAGGTTAGGGCTGCAAGATTACCACAATCAAATCTTATTTATTTATTTATTTGATTGGGACAGAACATCATGATCAACATGAATGTAAACACAAGGACTAATTTCCATCATTTGTCCCAAAGGGTTGGGGTCACAAATGGCCAAACAATCAAATATTGCAGTCTCCAGTTATTGCACACTTCCCATCATTGCACAGTCCAAAATATTGCACAATTCAGTCAGTGCACAATCCCCATTATTTTGCAGTCAATTTGGCCACACATTGAAGACATTTGTATTTTCTACTTAGCCACAAAACAGAAAAATTACAAAGTATCAGATTATAAAACCATTTGCATCTCTCAAAAAAAACATACGTCTCGGTCACCACACTTTTTACAATTTTCTTCAACTTATCAAGAGTGTAAGATCTTTCTATAAATGATTCCATGATCATGGTGCTGTAGGAAAAGGCAGATTTTTCCAGGTGAGCGAGGCATAAAAGTTTTGAATGTTGTTATTTATTGTTTTCAGCACTTGTTCAGCCTGACTGTGAATTCCCGCTCCAGCCAGGATGGAGGAAATAGTAGTGAGTATTGTTAAGGGTATGAGCAGTCAACATAACTGATGAACAATACAGAAAGACAAGTTTTCATAACATAACAAGTATTATATGTAGTACTTTTAAAATAGGTCAGAAATCTTATCTATCTGAAGCTACTGAAATATATATATATATATATATATATATATATATATATATATATAGTGACCTACTAGTCAGTTTTTGGCCCAAGTAATTACAGATATATGAGATATTTGCCATAAACCAGAATTCTAGAATCCTGACCTGTCCTTCAGCTCTGTAGGGGTTCTAGAATGTTGTGATGTATGTGAACCCAAGTTATTTTGCAAAGTTTTAACAGTATAAAGAGTATTTACCCTTGATATATGTTCTGCAAATTACAAGATGGCAGATACAAATAAAAATGAATAAAATAATAAATAAATAATTATTGGGAATTGTTCTAGGCATGTCCCACTGGGACGAGGCCTCGGGGAAGACCCAGGACTCACTGGAGGGACTATGTCTCTCGTCTGGCCTGGGAACACCTTGGGGTCCCACCGGAGGAGTGGGAGGAAGTGACCTCAGTGACCTTATTTGATGAACAATACAGAAAGACAAGTTTTAATATCATTTTTAAAGGTTTTATATTTAGGAATTTTCAAATATTTTGCAGGCATCCTAGAGTGGATTCTGGGTCAGAGAGACGGGATGTGGATGAGCTTCCTCACCCGATCTGTTCTGGAAAACGCAACCAGGTATTTCTATTTAAAGAAACTGTATATAAGATTTTGATTTGAAGTTTCACAAACATGACCTAACTGCGTCCTGAGATATGAGCTACAACCCCAGTTCATTTTGAAGAGCCTTTTTAAAACTGTAGGAGCGCAGGTTACATACTGATGCTTTAACTTTGCATAAAACATTGGGAAACATTTCCTGAGCTACCATGTCTGTCTGTTGCAGCTATGAGAATGCCCGATCTCTGCTGGCTCAGACCAAGCTGCTGGCTCCTGCGTACTTCATCCTGGGAGGGAACCAGAGTGGACAGGGGTGCATCATCACCCGCTCCAGAGACCTCAGCCTGGACCTGCTCGAGTGAGTATCAGCCCAAAGGGAAAGAAAACCTGGGGACTGTGCAGTGAAAAGTGTTTTTCATTGAACAGTGCACTAGGTAACTTTTCTGTTAGAGTCTGTCACCTGATTGTTTCCATAGAGATGTTATTCTTGCTGAGAGTGGGATTGTGGAATAAATCTGACCTATGATCCTACATTACGACATGTGTCTTAATGTGTCTCACAACTTTTTTATCCATATGAGGCAGTTTTTCCAATTAAAACACCTGTAACTGAATAAATGCAGATAAAAAGAGACACAATGTGCCTTTGATGAAAATGGCTCTAAAATACCACCCTCATAATAGTTATTGTACAATATTGAAATATAGAGATAATATAACTGAAATCGGTGTTATATACATAACCATTACAACAATATTTGATTTTGACCTTTGTGGTTTCCTCTGTTCTGGTCACAATGCTGCAGCTTATCATGTGCTTGTCTTGTGCAACCATTTGTCGGAACAGAAAGTACTTACAGTCAGCTTTTTACCTCACCTACATTTATCTAAATATCTAAACGGTGAGATCTTTTCCAGATATTTTGTACAATGAGTGTATGTGTTTTTTTGTTAGATTAAACGTTATACTGGGCCGCTGGTACGTCCTGGAGACAAACTATGACCACTGGGAGGAACCCTTTTTTCTAGATGACCGAAGAACTCCTGCTATGACGTGTATGAACATGACCACACAGAACGTAAGGACAGTTTGTATGGGCAAAATAATGAAATATGTCATATGTATATTTTAAAACTGTGGTATTCTGAGTTCTCATGTTTGTTTAGGAACTGTATGTAACCAGAATAGGCTCTATTCACGCTTGCATCACAAAATTGGAAGACCTTTGGAAACATGCGGATGACAACTTCCTTTGGGCTCCTTTGGGCTGTGTATTATAATTTGTCTAATTTAATTTAAAAAAAAAGCCTCTTTGATGCCTGTACATGACATCAAAGCTGCAATTAGAGTCCCATCCCCCATGGAAAGCTTTGGCAGGTTGTGAAGACGCTGCTACTGAATCCATGGTTTTATCACATGGCCAATGTCGCTAACTACACTGGAAGTCGTCATCTGCATGTTTCCAACATCTTCTGGTAAGCGTGAATAGAGCCTGTTCACTCAGAGCCTGCACTACAACTGATTAAAACTTGGGTGCAGGTGCTGAGTAATGAGGATTCAGATCAGAGACGGTCTTTTTCAGGTTTAAAACAACTGGATTTCAGCATTGAAACTGGAAACCCAGTTCTGCTCAGTCTGCTTTCTGATTTGATAATCGTCTTGAGAACCAAAAGACCACCAATTATAAATTAATTAAATGGGACACATGCCCACTGTTTTTATATTTATGAAAACATCAGCATTACAGTTGTGACCAGTAGGAACAATATTTAATTTGATCTTGTTCACCTCGTATCTGAGGGCACACCAAGGTCATGTTTATGAATCTGCCATACTGTTCCTTTTCATTTAGAGTAATGCCACAATCTCCTTTTAGCTTAGTTTTCATTTAAATAACATTTGGTCATCGCAGTTTATCCATAGTTTAATCCTTGTGTCATCCTGGTATAGCCCTAGTTTAGATCTGGTTTAGATCTGGTGGTACTCTGAAAACCAAATATTTGTCTTAACTGATACTTTGTTTGAAAACTTGAAACACTTTTTTGATTTCTTTTGCAGAATATTTCAATAAAAACAGTATACGATGTGCTCTCCACAAAGCCTGTACTAAACAAGGTCAGTTTTTGGTCTTTATAGTGTGATGCAATTAACTGTATTTAAATATATTTTGTTTTGTTTTTTTAGCTTACCACCTACACAACACTGATGCAAGTTTCCGAAGGCAACCTTGAGTCCTATATTCGTGACTGTCCAAACCCCTGCATGCCATGGTAACGGATTACAGTCCATAATAATCTTTACAACTCTAACATGAGTACATGAGATTACAAAATGCACTTATTTTTTACAGTAAATGACCTAAACCAAATGTTTTCTAGTCTTTGGAATTGTGAATTTTCTGTGTTTCTAACAATTCAAAGATTCATTGATTTATTTTTGCTTTATAAACCATCTTATGATTATTGTGGTGTAATTTGTAAAACTATATGTAAAATGTATATGAGTTTTCTAATGTTTTCTAATAAAGATGTAGCAGAAATTGTGAGTCCTATAGAATCCTCATAAAAGGATATAGCACTTACTGAGACACCATTTTGTGCCTGCTAACTGCATGTCATAGGCTCACACTGACTCGCCTCAAATGTCACTACTTGATGTTTTTATAGTGGTTAATAAAAGCTGGGATTTTATAAGTTTGGGACTTCCTCAACATGCACGATAATTTGAGTTTAAATAATTTTGTGTACATATATTTGAAAATGTTTTGCGTATTAAATTAAATTGGTCCATATTAGACTAAACTGGTTGCTATGTCATGTGTAGCCTTTAATTCTAGTTTAAACATACACAACACAAATGTTTTACTTACTATTTACTAAAAAGATATACCTTAATAGTTAATAGATTAATAAAAAAAAAAAAATGCTATCCACCTTGTATGAGAAAATGTGCACTTTATTTCGAAACTAACTGTTGTGAAGTATTGTTAAAGGATCTGCATAAAAGATTTTTAAAATTTCATAAACTTGACCCATGTGGGTCCCCAGATAGGAGGTTAACATGTACAAATCAAATACTGCTTTTACTGATAACAATAGTAATGATTTATTCAAAATTACAAAAAACACTGGGCATGAGGTCCACAAGTTTGTGTTTTAGTTCTCAAAATGATCCAATCAGAAAGCAGAATAGCATCGTGAGTCTCCCATTTGGGTTGTTAGTTGCAAAGCTGAAATTCAGTTGATTTAAACCTAAAAGGACTCTCCGATCTGAATCCTCACAACCTAAACCCCAGCACATGCAGCCGATCATTAATTGGTACCTCTGCTGCTGCAGTATTATATACTGAGAATAAGAAAAACATGTATGTGTATTTTATGTACAGGTTAAGGCACTGGTAACCCAACACAGGTACAGTTGTGATTGTTAATAGTGATGGGTAGATAACGCCTGAACATCATATCAACAGTGTGTGTAACACATTTCCATGTTGACACTCTGTTGGTGCATTCTATAGTGCCGTCTAGTGGTTTTAAAATGAACTGCTTCCTCTGCAGAACCATCCTCTTGGCACTGATCTGATTAAAATGATGAGAATTTTGCTATGCACATCTTAATTGACAGTTACCTAACCCCATAGAGCTGAAGTTGCTCATGTAGAGCAAGGTGCGAGGCTAACAACAACAACAATAACAACAATAATAACAAATATAGCTGCAAGCGGCAATGATCGGCCCTCGCTTGCACTCGCAGGGTGGGGGCGCTAACGCGCCCTATTCCTCCCCTTCTTTCTAGGCCAGTTGGCCTGTGGTGTGCTGTCGCACACAAACTGGTCTCTTTTTGGGCAGCTTTATTTTGTCCATTATAATTTTATGTGTCTCAACTTTTAACCAGTTGGGGGCGCTAATGCACTTTTTTGAAGATGTGCACAAGTTTGAGGTTGTGGCTGTTTTAAAACTTTCACAAATGAAAATACGACAGAACTAGATGTCTACATAGGATCACATTATGACATTTGTCACATAATTAATCCAAGATGGCAAATTTTGGTTTGGGGGGCCATGGTCACAATATATTTTTTGTTCCTTTTCCCATGAGGCATCTGTGTACCAAATTTGGTTTGGCTCCACCAAAGTTTTGGTCAGGATGTCACATTGGCAATAGCAGATTTTTGGCCTGTTGCCATGGCAACACGATGGGAGATGGCATGTGGGTGTCATTGACTTTTTCATTGACAACGTGCCACAAATATGTGTGAAATTGGCACCGTTGCCGTGGCAACACTGCTTGATCCTTTAAAAAAGCTTTTAACAACTTTTAATGTCCTACTTGTCTAGATGAGACAGAATGATTCTGATGAGGCTCGGTCAAAAACCCTAGGACGAGTTCGTTAAAGTACGAGGACAGGAAAAAGCGCCTTCGCCACCATGTCACATGGTCTATCCAATATGGTTGACTTCCTGTTGGTTGCCTAGCAACGACGTAATATACTTTTCTGTTTACCAAATTTGGTTTGTCTACGCCAGTTTTTGTCGGGCGTCCTATTGGCGAGGACAGATGTTTGGCATGTTGCCATAGCAACACGATGGGAGATGGAGTGGGGGCGTCATTGAGTTTTTTTAATCGAGACCATGTCACGAATGTGTGTTCCAAATTTGGTATGTCTACGACAAAATAAAATTTTGCTCTTCCATGCAGTCTCCCTAGGGGGCGCTATTGCGGGCATTTCAGATTTTCTTATTTCATTCATTTATCTGTTTAGGGCCGGGGTGTCCAACAACAATTAAAGTTTGAGTGAAATCGACCAAAGAATGCGCAAATTAGATTTTGTAATACAGAGTATTTGTAAATTCCTATTTTGGCATTCTTGAATTTTGTGCAAAATTTTGTGACTTTTCATCAGCGTGAAGTTGCCAAACTCTGAAAAATAGGGTGAGGAAAATAATATTAATATTAATATTAAGAACAACAACAACGGGCCATCTTTGGTGGCACATATATATGTCATTGGAAAGCACTCGCGTCCAGTAACGCACCCGTGGGGTCCATTGTCAATGACGAGCGTGTTGCGCTCGATTACTCGCATGTCCAGTGCACATTTTTGGAGTTTACCAGGATGAGCAATTACAATTATGCCGCTGTCGCGGCAATGGGCAATGCCAGTCTGTACTATTGGATGCCATGAGTGTCACTATTGAGTGGCATTGAGTGTTTGATAAGGGGAGAGCGCTTCATAACAGGAGTTATGGGGGTGCTAAGTTCTTCAATGGGGGCGCACACTTCGCTTCGCTGTTTTAGACAAGTTAGTTATAAAATTATATGGAATTATTGTTTTATTGTAAACTCATTTTGTAGAGTTTAGCATTCGCATTTGAACATTTTTAGCCAAGACACCAGAACGCTTAAGTAAGTTTCTAGTTTGTAAATTTTGTTCACTGACATTGGCAATAAAACTCTTCCTGAGTTTGACTAGTGTTGTTCACAAATCTAAACAGGCTGTGAATGTTAAGATCTGGGTAAAACAACATTTATTTATTTACTCTAATAAAGCAATAGAACTGTATTCATATAGGGCATTTTAAAATAACCTTTAACAGCAAATATTTTGAAAGGTGCACTATGTAACGATGTCTGGAGTTGGATACTCCACCGATGTCTCCATAGAAATGTTATTGCTTTGATTAGAACGTTCCACAGTATTGCAGTAAACCAAACTATCTCTATAGAGAAAAGTTGCAAGTCATTTCTGTGGGCAGAGAAGTGTTTGTTTTTCTGTTTTTTTGAGTTCTTAAAACATCCATCCAACTTATAATATGTTACACAAAGTTTAGTGAAATGCTGTGTAACTTTCCAGTTAAAGGAATCTCCATAATGCCCCTTTAAGTAAATGGTACTAAAAATATTTACTTTGTATTAATTATTTAAAAAAAAAAACTGACATACGAATTCAAAATCAACCTTCCATTTATTGACAAATTTCTGGACATTCTTTGGGTAGTTCCTGATCAGCTTCAGCTCTTGCTCTTCATCCTCTGGAAACAGGGTTCTTCTCGTCAGCTTTGTCAGATCACAGGACCACGGGGCTAAGTTGGCCCCTCCAAACCAGTCACCATGGAAACTTAAAGAGAGACAGTGTAAAGGCGTTAAGTGCACATTCAAAAGGAGCTAATATGAAATTATATGGAATTGTCATTATTTTCTTACCTCATGTTTGTTTGTGTCAAGCTTCATCACATCACTTCTGATCAGCTCTTCCTCTTCATCCTCTCGAGACAGGGTTCTTCTCGTCAGCTTCGTCAGATCATAGGACCACGGGGCTAAGCTGACCCCTCCAAACCAGTCACCATGGAAACAGAAACGGAGTTAAGGCGTTAAGTGCACATTCAAAATGAGCTACTGTGGAACTGTTTTTATTTTCTTACCTTGTGTTTGTTTGTTATTTTTAGTCAAGCTTCATCACATCACTTCTGATCAGCTCTTCTTCTTCATCCTTTGGAAATTCAGTTCTTCTCGTCATCTTCGTCAGATCACAGGACCACGGGGCTAAGCTGGCCCCTCCAAATCAATCAAATATCTAGAAACTGAAACAGAAATAGAGTTAAGGCGTTAAGTGCGCATTCAAAAGAATATGGAATTGTCATTATTTTCTTACCTCATGTTTGTTTGTGTCACGCTTCATCACATCACTTCTGATCAGCTCTTCCTCTTCATCCTCTCGAGACAGGGTTCTTCTCGTCAGCTTCGTCAGATCACAGGACCACGGGGCTAAGCTGGCCCCTCCAAATCAATCAAATCTCTAGAAACAGAAACAGAAACAGAAACAGAGTTAAGGCGTTAAGTGCACATTCAAAAGAATATGGAATTGTCATTATTGTCTTACCTCATGTTTGTTTGTTATTATTAGTCAAGCTTCATCACATCACTTCTGATCAGCTCTTCTTCTTCATCCTTTGGAGATTCAGTTCTTCTCGTCATCTTCGTCAGATCACAGGACCACGGGGCTAAGTCGGCCCCTCCAAATCAATCAAATCTCTAGAAACAGAAACAGAAACAGAGTTAAGGCGTTAAGTGCACATTCAAAAGAATATGGAATTGTCATTATTTTCTTACCTAGTGTTTGTTTGTTATTTTTAGTCAAGCTTCATCACATCATTTCTGATCAGCTCTTCTTCTTCATCCTTTGGAGATTCAGTTCTTCTCGTCATCTTCGTCAGATCACAGGACCACGGGGCTAAGTCGGCCCCTCCAAATCAATCAAATCTCTAGAAACAGAAACAGAAACAGAGTTAAGGCGTTAAGTGCACATTCAAAAGAATATGGAAATGTCACTATTTTCTTACCTCATGTTTGTTTGTGTCAAGCTTCATCACATCACTTCTGATCAGCTCTTCTTCTTCATCCTTTGGAGATTCAGTTCTTCTCGTCATCTTCGTCAGATCACAGGACCACGGGGCTAAGTTGGCCCCTCCAAATCAATCACTCTAGAAACAGAAACAGAGTTAAGGCGTTAAGTGCACATTCAAAAGAATATGGAATTGTCATTATTTTCTTACCTCATGTTTGTTTGTGTCAAGCTTCATCACATCACTTTTGATCTGCTCTTCTTCTTCATCCTCTCGAGACAGGGTTCTTCTCGTCATCTTCGTCAGATCACAGGATAATGGGGCTAAGTCGGCCCCTCCAAATCAATCAAAACTCTAGAAACAGAAACAGAAACAGAAACAGAGTTAAGGCGTTAAGTGCACATTCAAAAGAATATGGAATTGTCATTATTTTCTTACCTCATGTTTGTTTGTGTCAAGCTTCATCACATCACTTCTGATCAGCTCTTCCTCTTCATCCTCTCGAGACAGGGTTCTTCTCGTCAGCTTCGTCAGATCATAGGACCACGGGGCTAAGCTGACCCCTCCAAACCAGTCACCATGGAAACAGAAACGGAGTTAAGGCGTTAAGTGCACATTCAAAATGAGCTACTGTGGAACTGTTTTTATTTTCTTACCTTGTGTTTGTTTATTATTATTAGTCAAGCTTCATCACATCACTTCTGATCAGCTCTTCTTCTTCATCCTTCGGGGATTCAGTTCTTCTCGTCATCTTCGTCAGATCACAGGACCACGGGGCTAAGCTGGCCCCTCCAAATCAATCAAATATCTAGAAACTGAAACAGAAATAGAGTTAAGGCGTTAAGTGCACATTCAAAAGAATATGGAATTGTCATTATTTTCTTACCTCATGTTTGTTTGTGTCAAGCTTCATCACACCACTTCTGATCAGCTCTTCCTCTTCATCCTTTGGAGATTCAGTTCTTCTCGTCATCTTCGTCAGATCACAGGACCACGGGGCTAAGCTGGCCCCTCCAAATCAGTCACTCTAGAAAAAGAAACAGAAACAGAGTTAAGGCGTTAAGTGCACATTCAAAAGAATATGGAATTGTCATTATTTTCTTACCTCATGTTTGTTTGTGTCAAGCTTCATCACATCAGTGTTGATCAGCTCTTCTTCATCCTCTCGAGACAGGGTTCTTCTCGTCAGCTTCGTCAGATCACAGGAGCACAGGGCCCAGCTGACCCCTCCAAACCAGTCACTTTAGAAACAGAAAGAGAAACAGAGTTAAGGCGTTAAGTGCACATTCAAAAGAATATGGAATTGTCATTATTTTCTTACCTCATGTTTGTTTGTGTCACGCTTCATCACATCACTTCTGATCAGCTCTTATTCTTCATCCTTTGGAGATTCAGTTCTTCTCGTCATCTTCGTCAGATCACAGGACCACGGGGCTAAGCTGACCCCTCCAAATCAATCACTCTAGAAAAAGAAACAGAAACAGAGTTAAGGCGTTAAGTGCACATTCAAAAGAATATGGAAATGTCACTATTTTCTTACCTCATGTTTGTTTGTGTCAAGCTTCATCACATCACTTCTGATCAGCTCTTCCTCTTCATCCTTTGGAGATTCAGTTCTTCTCGTCATCTTCGTCAGATCACAGGACCACGGGGCTAAGCTGGCCCCTCCAAATCAGTCACTCTAGAAACAGAAACAGAGTTAAGGCGTTAAGTGCACATTCAAAAGAATATGGAATTGTCATTATTTTCTTACCTTGTGTTTGTTTGTTATTTTTAGTCAAGCTTCATCACATCACTTCTGATCAGCTCTTCTTCTTCATCCTTTGGAGATTCAGTTCTTCTCGTCATCTTCGTCAGATCACAGGACCACGGGGCTAAGTCAGCCCCTCCAAACCAGTCACCATGGAAACTTAAAGAGAGACAGTGTAAAGGCGTTAAGTGCACATTCAAAAGGAGCTAATATGAAATTATATGGAATTGTAATTATTTTCTTACCTAATGTTTGTTTGTGTCAAGCTTCATCACATCACTTCTGATAAGCTCTTCTTCTTCATCCTTTGGAGATTCAGTTCTTCTCGTCAGCTTCGTCAGATCACAGGACCACGGGGCTAAGTCGGCCCCTCCAAACCAGTCACCATGGAAACTTAAAGAGAGACAGTGTAAAGGCGTTAAGTGCACATTCAAAAGGAGCTAATATTAAATTATATGGAATTGTCATTATTTTCTTACCTAATGTTTGTTTGTGTCAAGCTTCATCACACCACTTCTGATCAGCTCTTCTTCTTCATCCTTTGGAGATTCAGTTCTTCTCGTCATCTTCGTCAGATCACAGGACCACGGGGCTAAGCTGGCCCCTCCAAATCAATCACTCTAGAAAAAGAAACAGAAACAGAGTTAAGGCGTTAAGTGCACATTCAAAAGAATATGGAATTGTCATTATTTTCTTACCTCATGTTTGTTTGTGTCAAGCTTCATCACATCACTGTTGATCAGCTCTTCTTCATCCTCTCGAGACAGGGTTCTTCTCGTCAGCTTCGTCAGATCACAGGACCACGGGGCTAAGTCGGCCCCTCCAAACCAGTCACCATGGAAACTTAAAGAGAGACAGTGTAAAGGCGTTAAGTGCACATTCAAAAGGAGCTAATATTAAATTATATGGAATTGTCATTATTTTCTTACCTAATGTTTGTTTGTGTCAAGCTTCATCACACCACTTCTGATCAGCTCTTCTTCTTCATCCTTTGGAGATTAAGTTCGTCTCGTCATCTTCGTCAGATCACAGGACCACGGGGCTAAGCTGGCCCCTCCAAATCAGTCACTATAGAAAAAGAAACAGAGTTAAGGCGTTAAGTGCACATGCAAAAGAATATGGAATTGTCATTATTTTCTTACCTTGTGTTTGTTTGTTATTTTTAGTCAAGCTTCATCACATCACTTCTGATCAGCTCTTCTTCTTCATCCTTTGGAGATTCAGTTCTTCTCGTCATCTTCGTCAGATCACAGGACCACGGGGCTAAGCTGGCCCCTCCAAATCAATCACTCTAGAAACAGAAACAGAAACAGAGTTAAGGCGTTAAGTGCACATTCAAAAGAATATGGAAATGTCACTATTTTCTTACCTCATGTTTGTTTGTGTCACGCTTCATCACATCACTTCTGATCAGCTCTTCCTCTTCATCCTCTCGAGACAGGGTTCTTCTCGTCATCTTCGTCAGATCACAGGACCACGGGGCTAAGCTGGCCCCTCCAAATCAATCAAATCTCTAGAAACAGAAACAGAAACAGAGTTAAGGCGTTAAGTGCACATTCAAAAGAATATGGAATTGTCATTATTTTCTTACCTCATGTTTGTTTGTTATTATTAGTCAAGCTTCATCACATCACTTCTGATCAGCTCTTCTTCTTCATCCTTTGGAGATTCAGTTCTTCTCGTCATCTTCGTCAGATCACAGGACCACGGGGCTAAGTTGGCCCCTCCAAACCAGTCACCATGGAAACTTAAAGAGAGACAGTGTAAAGGCGTTAAGTGCACATTCAAAAGGAGCTAATATTAAATTATATGGAATTGTCATTATTTTCTTACCTCATGTTTGTTTGTGTCAAGCTTCATCACATCACTTCTGATCAGCTCTTCCTCTTCATCCTCTCGAGACAGGGTTCTTCTCGTCAGCTTCGTCAGATCACAGGACCACAGGACCACAGGGCCCAGCTGGCCCCTCCAAACCAGTCACCATGGAAACAGAAACAGATTTAAGGCATTAAGTGCACATTCAAAAGGAGCTACTATGGAACTGTTATTATTTTCTTACCACATGTTTGTTGATTCTTATTACAGTCAAATGCTTTTATGAAGATGACTTAAAATAACACACTGTTCCACTGACTAATCAGTTAGCACACTCCCATCTCTGTATCTCTGCTGTTACAATTCTTCACAGTAAAATTCTTAACAGTATTTAATTTACAAACAAAAAAAAAGTAGATGTTGGGATTGTCCCACTGACCGGTGAGTTAGTGAACACACCCACATCTCTGCATTTATACATTACAATACATTCAAACACATTCATTATAATCAAACTCACTATTTCTCTAGAATGATTCTTCCATTTTTGTGCAGCCTCCAATCAGACTGTTTAGAAAGACTTAGAATTAAGTACACATTTCATTATGTTACAATCACGTAAAACAATTTCTTAAAACAAAACGACAAAAAGAGGAGAAGCAGGGAATGTCCCACTGACCAGCGAGTTAGTGAACAGACCCACATCTCCAGATACAATAATTCAGAACAGAACAAGTCACTATTTATGTACAGCCTTCAAAGAGTCTGCTTCTAAAGACATAGATTATATAACGTATTTCATTTGAAATGGCACATTACCATCAGAGAGGACAATTTGAATCGGGCACAACATAAACAGGAGATATGAGTGAACAAAGCCACATCCCCACAGTTTAGTATTGTGCACTCACAGTTATTATGATGAGAAGTTGACATTTTCTCTGTACTTGAACTCATCACAATGTATTAGGTCTTAGTTATTTGCAGAAGATCTGCACGTGTTGAGAATATGGCTTCACTATCGTAAAGCTCCATATACAGGCTGATATTGTGTCTGGATTACTATCTGCTATGTGTTGTTTGAGCAGAAGCTTCAGTTCATCAGAAAGGGGTGCTACATTAGATGTGGCAGCCGCTGGTTAACATTTAGTAGTGCACTGGGCTGGTTCAGTCTCAGCTTATAGCTATGGACTTATGTGGACTAGTGCACTGCTACAATAGCTATATTTAGCTATATTTTTTGTCTTTTTTGTGTCACATAAATACTAGTCAGTCCTTCAAAGTTGTACTTCTACTAAGTACTATAAAACACACTCTCACCTCTAACCCTCCTATGCCCAGAAAAACACAAGTTTAAGGTAAATGCAAGGTGTACTATGCAGGAATTTCTGTCAAACTGTAGTACTCTGATTAAATTTAGTGTATCAATTAGAACCCACTTTTTCAGTACAAAGTAAGCTGGGGCCCAATCACATAATACATATATCATATTATTGTGTGCCCATGGGCCCCGGCCTTATGGTTAAGAATCACTCAGTTAGAATATATTGACAAAACTTTACTTTTTATCATCCAGGTTTCTTAAGTTTTTATGAAATCCTACATAATAGTCCTTGCTTTTTCCTTACTTAAAAACTTTAACACACAGTTTCACCTCTAACCCTCCTATGCCCAAAAATAGTAAAACATCAATGTAAGGTGTACTATGCAGGAATTTCTGTCAAACTATAGTATTTAAATAATTAGGAGTTTAGTCAGTGAAAAAAAGTAAAAATGTCATGTGTTTCATTAATTATTTTCATGTTTGTTGAAATCCTACATAGTATTCCCTACTTTTTTTGTTTTGTTTTTGTTTCAAATAAAAGTACAAGGTGTACTATGCAGGAATTTCGGTAAAACTGTAATACTCAGATTCAATTCAGAATGGAAATTACACTAAACTCAACAAGAAAAGGTTATAATTTTATCATCAGTTTTTTGTTTTATGAAATCCTACATAGTATTCCTTAACTTCAATCAACTATGTTTTTAAATCAAGAAATCAATCAAGAAATCAATCAAGAAATGGATGATGGGCGTGGTTGAAGGTGGTAAATGTCGCCGCATTGAGCCAAGCTCTGAGTCTGTGAGGCTGAGTTCAGACCTCGTCTGACTCGGAGTCTTGGAGCAGGTTGGAGGAGGAGAGGCACGGCCGCTTGGAGGAGGGGTCTTCCACTTCTTCATCCTCTTCATCCCTGAACCGCTTGCGTCCGCTGGGGGGAAGGAAGTCCAGCGCAGGACCCACAGGGAGTGGGTGAGGAGCAGGAGGCGAGCAGGCTGCACGAGCCACAGGTGGAGCAGGAACCCCCCGCCTGCCCAAAGGAAACACCTCCAGGGGGAGACGAGCGAAGTAGCGGTCCTCTGCCCTCTGGTCTTCGTCCTCTTCCTCCTCAGAGCGACTCTTGTAGCCAAAGTCTGCGTCGCTCCAGTCCTCTTCATCAGACGACCCAAAGTCGTCGTTCCAGTCCTCTTCATCAGACGACCCAAAGTCGTCGCTCCCATCCTCTTCATCAGACGACCAAAACAGAGAGCTAGGACCATCTACCTCTAACTCACCCTGGTCGTGCTCGTCCGAAGAGTAGCCTGGAAGGTCCTCCGCCAGAAGGTGCAGACTGTCCCAAGGGTCCACGGCCTCTGCAACAGGTTTAACAACGTTAAACACCCTTTAAATTGTAGCTGGAGCAAGGCTCCATAGGCTTTAATGACCTACTACTATACTATACTATACTACTACTGCTGCTGCTCTACTTATTTTAGTAACATATTGAAGAGGCCGGCTCAATACATTTGGTTGCGTGTGACGTTATCCTGAGGCTCTTAGGCTTAGGTAGGGTAATTAAAAAATGGACATCTAACAGCACACCCCAGCACACAGTACCATGTTATTTGTTCAATATTAAGATAAGATAAACCATTTTGTCCCAAAATATAAATGACAGTATTTCAACGCAAGGTTCAAGAACAGCAGGAGAACAGGAACATGCAATCAAGATAAATTATACTGTAAAGATTTATAATAAACAATTCATTCATTCATTAACACAACACTTTGTCAGCAGAATAAAGCTATAAGGCTACAAAACTCTGCACAGTAAGTGGCTCTGACTGTGGTTATGAACAGTGTAGCATATGGACAGGAATAAATAGCAGGTAAAGAAACTTGAATACATTATATTATTTGTACAATTAGTGGCTATAACTATGGATTATCAACAGTGCAGCGTATGGACAAATTAAATCAATAAATAGCAGTTAAGTGACTTGAGTGAATAGTACCAGTAAAGGTTCGCATTAGTATTGCACATAATTACTACAGGTGGATGACACATAAAGGCCTACAGGGCTAAGAACACAACATTTTTATTGTAAATTTCTACTTGGACTACTACTATACTTTTCTAACTACATAATTGTAGCTTTTGAGAATATAACCCAATATTAGGATGCAATAGGCTAGATTTTCTTTGGTTCATGTGGGCCTAATTCATTCTGATGCTGACCGATTTGATGAATTCATAATTATGAATATGGATTAGGCCTGTTAGTTGGACCCTTTAATTAAGCACGTTTTCATAGTTTATAGTGATAGTGATTTCAGTCTGTCCTCTCCTCCTTTGCACCTGACAGTTCACTAACGCCATCTAAACCAGAGCTCAAAGGAAAGGCTCAAATTCGATCCAAACACTGGGAATTCTATGGAGACCAAATGTGCATTTTTTAAATGTACATTTTTTAAACATTCCATTTGGAACGGCCGGCTGGGCGCCATGTTTTTTGTACAAAATGCCACTCAAACCCTGATGAATATCAAGACCCAGAAAATAAAATACAAGTGATTTTTCTATAAATGTGACGATAACTGTTGACTACACACTATGTTGATATATTTAGACCAGTTTCACCAACAATTCATCGGACTGTCAAGGGACTACGAATGTAAATTAGCTGTAAGCTAGCTTCGGTACATTTACACTCGTATTTTATTTTTTACTGGTGTTTATCAATGTACATTGTCCCTTTTTAAATAAATAAATGAATAAATGAATACATAAAGTATCCAAAATGAAATCGTCAAGTGAAAGTCACAAACTATCAAATGTTTCAAGTTTCACAAACCTAGTTATGTTAGGAGCCCGACCGTCCAAACAGTCGCAGATGGATAAAACTTTTCTTGTCATGAAATATTTGGGCTCTGTTATTAATATTTATCACAGTTTACCATAACTGAATGTTATTTGATAAATTTTACCTCCGGGGATGAGGTCCAAGTGGCCGAGGAGCAGGCGGGAGAAGCGGTCCATGGTGGTGCGTGTCCAAACCCTCAACAAGTGTTAACAGAGACAGATGTTAGAACTGTTAAACTGTGAAAACTGTTTTACAACTGTTTTACAACTGCTGAGGCTGAGAGGTTAATCAGATGTGAATGCCGAAGTCAGTACACAAGTGTCCAGCGAGCGTTCAAGAAGCGTTCTCAAGTGAGAAGGGGACGACTGAGAGCGCAGGCGCTTTATATAGTGCCGGGGAAGGTCTGTTGTTATGGCGCCGACGCACTGACGGACCGTGCGTCTGTGTGCGTCTGTGTGCGTCTGTGCGCCTTGGACTTGACTCGAAGCTTTTACAAATGTGAGGACAGGCGCTTAGCTCTGATCATTTCACTGCAGTAGTCTCATGTGCAATTCATTTGAAGAGGATAATCGTTAGACAAGGGTCCGGTCCGTTTTACGTGGAGCCTAAATTAGACAACGCCAGGGGTGATTCTAGGCTTCAAGTTTACGGGTGTTTAGCACCAAGGAGCAAGAGCAATGCATGCGCACGTAGCGCGCGCCAAAAATACCATACCAAGTGCTCCCCTGTCATCTGCCAGGGTTTTTTCCATCATGTGATGCGTTTCTTACCTAGACTCACTTTTCCCTTAATCACTTGGTTTGGAGGTTATGTCATTTTCTTTTCTTTTGAAAAGAGATGTGTCGGCAGAGAGAGAAACAGAGAAAGAGAGAGCCACGGAGCGATCTCAAATCAACTCATGTTTAAGATGCTGATACCGCTGCAAAACACGGGACATTTCAGCGCAGATACTGAAGTTTGACATCCTCTCAGACTAAAACAGTCAGCTCAGTAAGATAACAAAGACCTCTTCATTTTAGGAGTGAACTATGGGGGTGCTAGTGCACCCTTTATTGTATTTGATAAAGTTTAGTTGAAGAATTTGTTACTCATTTTTATTATATTTAAGCTATGAAGCATCTTGGACCTGATCTTAGTGAAAATGCTCTATGAACACAAGTACTTACAAAACAGTGTATATAGGCTATTGAATTGAAATAAATAAATAAATTCACTAACAAGATCTACAAATGCAGAGGTTTCGCCACATGCAGTACTACATTTGTTGTGTACAGGTTGGAGTGTGAATGCGGTTGCTTTTACGTTGGCAGGACTAAACGCAAATTTAAAGGCAGAACATAAATATGCCATTCGTACACAGAATATTGACTATCCTATGGCAAAACATTACAAACTGGTTGGACATAGTAGCCCGAATTCCTTAATGGCCATGGTGATCGAGCATGTACCACAGAACCTCAGGGGAGGAGATCGACTAAAGCAACTTTTACAACGTGAGTCTTACTGGATCCATGAATTCAGAGCCACAACCTATTCAGGACTAAATGAGGAAATGGACCTCTCACCTTATCTTTAATCTATGGGTTGCCTGTTTTCTCATTTTGTGTTCTTGCCATTGTCTATTATACTGATGTATAATCTTAATTGCACAAATGTATGTCCTGCTGGATTTTCTATATATGGGCATGTGCCATTCTGTCCACAGGCCATGGGTTGCTGGTGATCTGTGTCCAGATTGGTACACGCCCATATTATGTGATGCATTACTGTGTTCCCTATAATGTATGTATGTATATACTTTTGTATTTGTGTATGGGTGATTTGTCACATGACAGTGTTGTCATGTGATTCGTACATTTAAATACCATCCACACACCTGTGAATTTTACGTGCCCTTATGAAGACACAAGTCGAAACGCGTTGGCGTTTGACAATGTAGAAATAAAATAATAGCTATGCATATCGGTGTGCCTCGGATCTCTTCTGTTATCACAAATGTATTAGTATTTACTAAAAAGATACACCTTAATAGTTAATAGATTCACGAGTCTCCCATATGGGTTGTTAGTTTCAATGCTGAAATTCAGTTGATTTAAACCTAAAAACCTAAAATCTACTGAGAATAAGAAAAAGTTGTATGTGTCCTCTGTCTACAGGTTAATGCACTGGTAACCCAACCCTCAGGCAGGTACTTGTGATTGTAGTAACTTTTGGAATACTGTTAAAAGCACAGGTTGCCTACAGTCCCTTTTAATCATGGACTATATTAGTTCAGTTATTTATTGTTACGAAGCAATAACAACATCCAGATTTTAAAGATTTGACAATTTATTTAAAATTTATTAGAGTTTAATAACATGGAAACTAACAGAACCTAACAGTGTATGAACAAAAGCGTAAAGGCGATCAAATCTGAGATATAAAAACATGTGAAGCGCTCATGTTGGCCTATTCTACAGTCATCTCTATAATTAAATGCAGAGGTGGTCTGTACAGCAGTAAGGCAAGGCGGAAAACATGGGACATACAAACAAGAAAAAGTGATCCCAGAACTCAGAACGGAACAAAGGCAAGTCAGGAAAATTATTATTAAAAAGAGGATTGACAAATGAGCAGCAGAGATTACATTCAGGAATGAACCGAACCAAGGTTGTGCTAAAACATAAGATCAAATGTACACACCTTTTTTTTTTAACTACAATCAACAAGAGTCAAATCATATTGAGGGGATAAGTAGTGTTGATAAAACTCAGAAGTGTTGTAAGTGGACTTCTCACAGGTCTGAGGCAGCTTCTGGAAAACAAAGAAAATACTTATAATATCCATGTTTAGAAAGGATGTTTTATTCACTCATGAAAACAAATGTACAGCAATTGTATTGATAGTTTGCAGTGACATCACTCTGGGGGTGTTCTACATTTATGTGTATTGATAATGTTCCCCAGTTACCATGGAGACACAATGCACACATTAGCAAACACTGCCAAAAAAGGTTTTAAGATTGCCTGAAAACTCACGACAGCACATTTTCAGGAGCCTGTGAATAATACGAGTGTTCATGGTCCTGTTTAGGTGTTTGGTTTTCAACAAAAAGGTCAGAGGGACTAACTGAAAAACTGTTGGCTAATGCTAGCTAGCTTGTAACTGTAATGTTATTTAAGAGACACTTGTTTAACAGCACAAAGCTCATCTGCTGATTGTGTTAAAGTAAAGCTCAGTTTAAAGTCTAACAAAGCCTCTGACAGAACAGTGCTTATAGCTAGCATCACCCCCCCAGGCAATGTTGATGACATCAGCTGCAAAGTATCAATACAGTAACCCAATAAATAAATAAATAAATAAATAAATAAATAAATAAATAAATAAATAAAGGTAATATAATAATACAATAATACACAAAAATAAACTACACAAATGGTGCACTATGTAACCTTTCTCGAGGAATGTACCGCACTTTCTTGTCTCCATAGAGATGTTATTGATTGGCCTGGAATGTTGGATAAGTATTGCTTAAAATTTGTCACCATGGAGACAAGCAGATGAAACCACCGGGCTAAGTTACAGGTGAGATCTATGGACAGGTGTCCTTTCTCACAATGTATTTCAAGATATTTCTGAGCAATAAAACATGTGTAATTGACTAAATGCAGGGAGTGGACCCTCCTCCAGAAGTGTTACATACATACATATTACATAGTGTAAATTTAAGATAACAAAGACCGTAAGCCCAAAGATATACTTTATTTGTACAGATTAGAATAGTTGTATCTAATTGCAACTGATTAAAGAGAAAACCTTGTTTTGCAGCAATACTATATAAAAAAAGGTGTACCGGGTTCCTTGAGTGCCTGATCGTTGCCCACCAGCCCACTCAGCCCCTCCGTGTTCCCATTCAGGATCTCTGCAGAGAGGTTGTTATTCTGCTGCTCCTCCACTATCCTCTTCTGAAGCTCCTCCTGTCTCACACACACCCCCACAGTTTAGTCACACTTGATTAAAATTCCATTGCCATTTTGTCTATTTTGGTGATGAGGGATAAAAAAGTTCCTACCTCACACATAACGGTGAGCTGCAGAGGCAAGTCATCCACCTTCACAAAGTCATCTTCATCTGATTTGTGGCTGGTGCTGCCGCTGCCCACCTCCTGTTACAAGGAATAAAGAGGTTATGTTCTTTCACTGCTATCTTTCTTGAAAAACTTTAGCCTTTATCAGAAGAGACCAAGCCGTAATATTAAAGAAACATTCTATTTCCTAAAGAATAGCTGAACAGGTAATTCTTTGAGACCAGCTCTGTGGTCCTAGTTGTACTCACATCCACATTGATCATGACGGGGGAGTCTGTATCAGGACTACTGGAGCTGGTGGGGCCTTTGAGGACATTCTCACTGTGATCGGCAGGGTTGGTTTCCTCTGACGTAGGGGCCGTATCTGGTTTACACCCCTCCTCTCCAGCTGGGTTCTCCTCTGGAACGGCCTCCTCACTGGACTCCATTAGGGAGACACTGTGAGCCAAAGCTGAAAAAAAGAAAAAGGATCAGAATGAAACAATGATTCTGATGTTATTCTGTCATCCCAAAGAAAGAACAGTTGCTCACCATCTTCCTGCTGGAGGTTTGATGGGTTCTGCTGGGCTTTGGCGTCTAGTGTTTCAGTTGCGGTCATCTTCTGAAAAAGATAAATAATAAAACATTCTTGTTCAATAACAAAATAATGAGTAAAAAGAAATGTTTAAATATTTGCAAGGCTTCTTCACAAAATTTGTGGCATTATCAGTAGTGGGTAAATTCAATTATACGTCAATCAACTAATCAATCAATCAATTAATCCATCAATTATAATTTGAGGGGCAAATTTAGGCTACAGCAGCCTTCTGTCCGGCCCACCCTCAAACTCTAGTAACTCTATGGAATGGACTTAGTGATGACAGTAAACAATGCAGTAAAATAAAACTATTTAAAAAAACTGTATACAAAAGAGTTAAATGAGAGTTATAAACAATAATATTAATGTATTTAATAAGAATTCTGTTAACACAAGATATTGTAACTTGTGTGTAAATTGTTTTATGTAGATGTGTTTTTTTTATGTAAAATGTGTTGACAATCAAAAAATAAGAACTGGAACCAGAACAGAATAAGCATTTGGCTTCATTCTACTTCTTCTCAAACACATTGTGACTTATTGAATGTTACATTACATCATTGTTTTTGTTCCTAGTGTTTGAGACAAATACATTTCATTCATTCATTCAATTACAATTTTGTACAAAGCCAATTTTTTATCAGCATTTCAACTCGTCTTCTTCAGTACTGGGTATTGTTAAAAAGGTACGATAAAAACAGCCAAAATTAAAGTAATGCCAATACAGAAAAACATTTGAGACCTAAAACTGGTGTAGAACTTTTTTCTGCTTTTGAAATCAAGTTTGAATACCAGATAATTAAATCATTTGCACACAATTCCCTTCATTATAGATTTATTATTATTATTATTATTATTATTACAGAAACAGGTTCAACTTCCTGTATCAAAAATCAGGCAAGTAGTGAAAAAAACTGACAGTTACTAAGCCCTGGTCAGTTGCTATTATTTCAAGCATGTAAATGAGGTCTTGACAGCAGACCATTTTAGTGTTATGTGCATTTTAGTGTTATGTGCTTGTCTGGACTGACCTCTGGATCTGTGTGCCCAGCAGCAGTGACCTGTAGTGAAGTCTGCACATCTACTGGTCCGGCCTCAAACTCCTCCACTTCCTCTTCATCGTTCTCATCCTCTCCACTGCCATAGTTTGTCAGGGCCTGGGTCTCCGCTTTAGAAAGACCTTTACCAAGACATAAAAATAAATTGACCTTAATATGAACAATACAATGAAAACATATAGAAAATGGTTAAAATGGTGCTTACTGATGGACAGAGGCATGCCTGTCCTCTCCTCCTCAGCCTCTGAAGCCTCACTGCTCCTCATGTTGTTGTGGTTGTTGTTGAGCTGAGTTTGGAGGTACCTCTCCTGAATATTGTGCACAGCAGACTTTCCTTCCTGCTCAGCCTCGTCATAGTCCTGTCACACAATAGTAAAAACAATATCATGTTATGTGGTAGCATCCCTTTATTTCATCATTATTAAAACTGTTAAAATGGGGTACCTTGTCTTCATCAGAGTAGTCCAGAGCTGCTGGTTTGTCCGCACCAACATTTGCATTTTCCTAAAAATGTTTTAAAATTGTTAGTTGAATTTGTAAAACAAAAAACAAACAATCATCCAATTGTTTGTTGCCTTTTTTCACACAAATATCTGCTTTTACAACTGTGGAGAAAAGGAAATTCTTCTGAACTAGAACAACAAAAGTCAGGTACAGGCCCTTTTTTATGTTCTTTGCAAATTGTTTTTACTTTCAACACTCACTAACAAATTCAAAGATGTTGTTAGAGCAGCTGCTGGGATGTTAAAAGTATTCTGTATCTAACCTTGGAGTCATGTTTGTCTTTGTTGGTGTGTTCTTCTTTCCTCTTGTTCTTGTGTTTGCCTGCAGGGCCTGTGGTGCTGCTACTGCTGCTGTCCAGGTTCTGCATGAGTTTGAAGAAGGCCAGCTCATTGAAGAGAACCTCAGAGATCTCCACGAGGAGGTCCTCCCCACACTCCTTCAGTGTCCGCCCCACAAATTTATTCAGAGAGTCCTAGGACAAGGGAACCGGATTTAATGAGCAAAGATTTTAATTATTAATATATATTTATAGGATAAAGTAACCCTAAAAAATCTAAAATGAAGGCCTATTTCCCCAATTCAAACTGAATCTGTTTCTAAAACAACAAACAAATCACTGGTCTCTTTGTGAAGCTGAGGCCCTGTAGTTTGGGCCTCTAATGGCTGATCTACTCTCATTATACTGTAAGAGGGAACACAGAGGAAAATCTGATTTCAGATCCTGCCTAGTTTTGCCTGCCTATTTTTGGGGGTAAATATAAGGATGGCCTGATAGACAGTAGATTGCTTATTTGTTGGGTCTTGACAAAAAATGTGATGTATGGTAGTAGAAACTGATCCAGATTCACTCCAGAAAGCTTGATATCACTGAAAATAAGAGGGTTACATTTATGTTTCACACGCCCAGGAGCTCCACAGTTCCCTAGTATAAGATAGAGCACAAAAAGAAAAAAAAATGGAGGCCCTAAAGTTCCTTGAAAAAACATTTTGTGCACAAAAGATAGTATGTTGGCCATTCCACACTGTGGTGGAAATTTGAGTATTATGTATGTTTTCTGTTGTCTGTTTTTCTGTTGTCCTATTCTTTGTCTAATCCTTTAGTCTAACAGGAAGGCTATAGACACCTTTGTGTTTGCCATTTACATGTCTGCTGTTTTATTCCACATCTTCTGTTTGATCATCCTGACCTGATCATCCTAACTCTCTGAGCTAAGAAAGCCAAATGGCCAGCCAGACTCACCTAAATGCAAATTGTTCTTGAGGAAGGGCTTTGACCTCAGACAGTATTTGTTGTAAGTGTTGTTACCCCATTGCTCTGGGCTCACTGCAGCAGAACCTCTGTCCGTCAGTAGTGGGACCATTTGTTACCGGTTCAAATGTAATAAACCAACATGGCATACACATACACATACACATACACACACACATTAAACCTGTGACCTCTGACCTGCAGAAGTCCTCCGAGCTGGCGGTGGAAGAACCGCACAAACTCCTTGCTCTCGTGGTTCTGCTGGGTGAGTTTGAGGACCATACGTCGCACAGAGGTGAGCAGCTGCACAGAGCACACCTCATCCATGTTCTCCTGGGGAACAGGGCATACACGTATACACAGTTTTATTAATGGAAGAGACAGGAGAAGGGAAAAAGTAAATGTAAATGACTTTGCTGATTGACTGCGAATTGGACTGTATGTCCTTATTGCTTTGTATTTTATTTATTTTATTTTATGCTGTTGTCTTTTACTGTAAAGCACTTTGTGACCCATGTCTGAGAAAAGCGCTATAGAAATAAAGCTTACTTACTTACTTACTTACTTACTAATACAATACAGGTGCCTGGGTAGTGGAAATATTTCCTTCAACTACGTAATTTAGAGTTCTTGTCAGTGTGGTCTTACCTTGAGGAAAGGGATCACTTCTGTCATGATGGCTTTGATTTGACGGTCTAATGGCTGAGTGTCAATCTGTGGACAGTTTAGCACAGCAGCTGCAGCTCCTGTACAAGATACAATCTGGTTACTTCATTGTGTTTGCAATAGTACAAACACATGAGCTGGTACAAAACAGCTTTTGTAACTTGAAATGCATATGACAGGTTTTCATGTCTTTTAAATTGATCATAGTTTTACATCGGTCAAGTAGCAATTCCATTTTTTTTTAACAGTTACAGAATACTGATATAGGCCATATTCATGATGCTGCCTCACTAGGTCCGGTTCTCTCAAAAACTGCGGCGCCGCACTTAATCTCCACACTCCATTCATTGTGTACTGGGAATTAGTCAAGTCGTGCTAAAATAAATCTATATTTAAATATTAGACAGAACAGCAGGTTACATATGGATAATCACAGACAGTGCGTCAAGACCTTTACAACAATGTAAATACTTATTAATACTAGGGCCTATTGTCTTTTACTATATTTGTATTTGCTAAATAATAACATTTGTGTAAATTATGTGAACTTTGGCTCATGTTTACAGTATGGTTGCTAAAGAAGAAAAGAGTAGTCTAACCTGTCATATACACTTTAAACCAAGCATGCTTTGTTACTGTGACACTGTACCTTCCACTTGGGCAGGGTGAGTGAGGTGTTGTTCAATGTGTGAAGTGTCAGCGCCCCCTACAGCTGCAGCGTTGCCATGGCAGGGGCTAAACTCAGTCTTAAGCTTCATGCGCTCATACTCCCTAATCCTGACCAGAGCCTTGTCTAAATGAATCACAGTGTTGCCTATTGGAGCAGCAGAAAAGCAGACAAAAAGCCAGAAAGCAGCAGATTAATGTCAGCAGCACTGAGTTACACTGTAAGGTCCGTTTTGTTTTGTGTAGATTCAAATTGTTACAACTCATTTGGCTCCAACAGTGTAAGAAAATGGACAGTGCAGCTTGGTTCAGTAAGATATGAGTTTAGGATTGATGCTAGAGAAGGCAATTGTGTGGACTGATTAAAAAAAAGGAATAAAGCTGCAATGTCAACATAAAATGACAAAAATAAATGTATGGGTTTCAGGCAAATTCCTTCCTGTTTTGAAGGATTTTGTGAGGACATTTAATCTTTTAAAATATATCATATTTTTTATTTTAAAATTGTATTATTTCTATAACAACAGAGGACATCTGCCATGCCAAATCCTTTGTGAAACTTGTGAAAAAGAATTAAAGGTCTGTCTGTCTATCTATCCATCTATCTGTGTGTATAGCAAAAGGAGAAATTTAATTTGTCAACTGGACAGAGTTTATTTGGTTGAATACGTTTCGCAGCTCATCCAAGCTGCTTCTTCAGTTCTGGTCAGATGCTGGCGGACACTGCCTTATATCTGCTTGAAGGGAGGAGCTTAATTACAATGAAATTACTCTGAGACAACACATATTTATTTACAGTTTCTGTTAGTCAGGTGAGTCTATTCAATATGGAGTGGGAGTGGGGGAGTAGTTAGCATATCCATTCAGGGCCATGATGGGTGTTTTCACACCTCTGGCTAGTCCCATTGTTTTCTCAGGTTGTTTTGATTTAGGTTTGAGGATAGATGTATGTAAAATCCCTCAGTCGTCCAGGTAGAATCCATGGCAAAAAAGGAGAAAATTTAATTTGTCAACTGGACATAGTTTATTTGGTTGAATACGTTTCGCAGCTCATCCAAGCTGCTTCCTCAGCTTGGATGAGCTGTGAAACGTATTCAACCAAATAAACTATGTCCAGTTGACAAATTAAATTTTCTCCTTTTTTGCCACGTTTGAGGATAGAGTTATAGATGGGAGACAAATGATGTCTGAGACCTCCATTTCTGTTCAAGGAAAGATTCTCTTTCTTGACAAAAATAGCTTCTTTAACTCCCCTCTCAAACCAGTTCTTTTCTCTGGCCAAGATCTGGACCTCGCTGTCCTCAAAGGAGTGGCCTGTGGCTTTTAGGTGGAGATGTACGGCAGATTGCGGCCCACCCTGGTTTTCCCGTCTGTGTTGATACATCCTTTTGTGAAGTGGCTGTTTTGTTTCTCCAATGTAGCGCTCACTTCATATTGAATAGACTCACCTGATTAACAGAAACTGTAAATAAATATGTGTTGTCTCAGAGTAATTTCATTGTAATTAAGCTCCTCCCTTCAAGCAGATATAAAGCAGTGTCCGCCAGCATCCGACCAGAACTGAAGAAGCAGCTTGGATGAGCTGCGAAACGTATTCGACCAAATAAACTCTGTCCAGTTGACAAATTAAATTTCTCCTTTTGCTACCCATCTATCTTCAAATCAGGAAGAAAAACCCACACATGGAACTCATGAACAGAGACATAACACTGAAGGTTGTTAAATGTTCTACATTATGCGATATTTAGGCTTTTAAAGTACTTTTGGTCACTAGTGTATTGGGCTTTTGTGTTGGATATCTTAAAATAATGTACATGTATGGAAAAGATGCTAGTACATGCAAGATGCTAGATCCAGCTGCTAGCACAATGAAGAGGATTCCAACGAACATATACATTTATTGTTTCATTTTTCATTGCATTGTGGCATCTGTATGCCACAATGCCAGAAATGTTTGAAAACTAAATATAGTAGCATGTTCTCTATCTTTTTGTCCAGCTTCCAGAAATGTTACAGATGATGCTGCGTGTGTCAGTAATTCAGTAATATACCTAGGTCATCATTGGCAAAGGGCTCCAGGTTTGACGAAGTGGACATCACACTATCATTGCCCACTGACTCTGCATCTTCCCTCTTCCTATTCTGTGCTAAACGCAAATTCTTCTCCACCACCTCCTGAAATGCAGAAAAATCAAGAAATAAATAAAAGAAATGTGGTACAATGAAACAACTTTAAGTAGAAAAAACTCTTCTCTATCTGCAAAACATAAAAATGTACACCTGAACATACGCCACTGACAGGCAAAAGATTGGATCCCAATTAACATAACCCAGAAGATTCCAGTCTTGAACAAAGCACACATGTGATCTGGCACCAGAGGTACTATATAGAGTCAATTATACAGATAGGCTTCGTAAAAAGTCTGGGTGTTAGGGATAATTTAAAGACAATGAAGTGGAGGGAGGAATAACCGAAGGCCAGACACTATGACAAAAAAATTATTCATCATAATTTTTTTCCTCATATTGTCACACTTTTCCATTTTATCTTACTAAAAACAAATGGTTTTCCGTATTAATTTCCTGAGAGAAAAAGCAGATCTTCTGAGCATGCAGGCTCAACAATCTTGGATGTGCTTGTCTCTTGACTACATAGTATAAACTATACTTGCATAAACAAGATACTTTTAATAATTGTCATTTAAAACATAGAAATAGTCAAATTTGTTCCTCACAGGTCTATCCACTGATCCAAACCACATGCTTTAATAGAGATGAATGAAATTATCTCAATTAAAATTTCATAAATTGCACAGCCCTATAGAGTCTTACAGCATCACTGGTGGCCACACTTTCACTGGGAGTGAGCTCGGACTGAGAGCCAGCAGTCCATACCACAGGACCAAGGACAGGCTCCACCGCACTCTTCTCTGTCAGGTGTCGAGTCACTATGTCCTATACAAGAAATAAGGATAAGACAAAACACTATAATTAAAACTCCATTGTAGTAGCATGGTATAGTAGACATTAACTAATGAGACTGCAACATACAGGACAAAATCTTGTCAAATTGTGGTGTTTAACAGAGACAAAAATTATGGAACCTTGAAAATTAACCTTGAAAAAAAAGTTTCTACAACTAGGGAGATTTGTACAAGCAAAGTGTTTGACATTAATTAGTGTGACCCAAAAGCAGTAAGGGAAATTAAAAAAGTTAATGTTTTTCAGTATCAATTTTTGACTTTTTTTTTTTACTATGTTTATGAACTCCAGGTACGAATATACCCAGGAACAGTATCTACTATACAAACATGTACTGTAATGGTATAATCAACCATATAGTAAATCAGATATTTAACAGTTTATAGTATCATTTATAGAAATCAATTGCAACTATTTTTGCAACTAAAGTATGCAAATATCAGTAAATGTATATAAGTAGCCATGAAAATTAATTTCTAGTATCCCACTAATCTTTCATTCTAATTTCCTACAAGCCTTGCCTGAAGTGAGTAGAGCGCCCTCTGTCGCAAGTAGTCGGTGTTGAGCAGCTGCAGCTCGTGGAACAGCTCGATAAGGAAGTGTGGTCTGGACTCGTTCTGTGAGATCAGGGCTGCCACCTCAGAGTAAATTGTCTCTCTTAGCGCCTCAAACAGGGAGAAGTCACTGCTGGCATCTAGGGCACAATGTTGTTCATTTTTAATTCATTATAAACATGTATCTAAGCAGAAAATAATGTAAAATGGTTGGGAGATTAAAAAAATAAAAAAATAAAAATCATGCTGGGGTAGGTTTACCTGGTGCTTCTGTGCATGCAATTCTGTAAGAGAGGAAGGGGGTTCTCCAAGCATAGGCTGTGAGTGGAACAAATTTTATATATATATATATATATATATATATATATATATATATATATATATATATATATATATATATATATATATATATATAAATGAAATCAAGCCAAATGAGAAGGAAATACATATAAAATTATAAATATGGTATAAACTTAAAGACAAACATTAGAAGAACATAGGAACAAATTAGCAATGATGGAGGTTGGGTGTACCTGAGGAGAGGTCATTGGGTTTGTTTTGCTTAGTTTTGCTGTCGAGCTTTTCCTGGGTCAACTTCTCCAGCAGACTCTGATTGTGGATTTTCTGTCGGGAGGGGACTGCCCTCTGTTGGACAATAGGGGCACTGCTGCTGGCACTGTCACTGTCCTGACCTGAAAGTGAACAAATGTTGTCAGATTGTGTCATCAATGGTTCAAAAATAATCTTAAACCTATTTAAATGTTCAATAGTTTTCCTAAATTAATTTGGCTTTTGAGCAGCAACAGCTGTCATATTTTTTACTTTTTTTGGTGGTACCTTTGTAATTGTAGACCCTGTTAAATTAAGAGACCATTATAGTCCTTTATACAAGTCCTTATTTAGAACTATGGCATAGTTAAGTAAGTCAAATAAAATAAATAACTAAAATATTATTAAAGTAAAACAATCTAGTAAAAATGCTGTCCAGTTTGTGATCACATCCTCCTTTACCTTCACTTTTCTTGTTGTAGATTTTGTTCCTTCTGCGACACCTCTTCTGATTGGGAGTCTTGCTTCTGGAGGCCAGGTTAGCTTGCGCACATGCCTTTCGTCCCATTTTAAAAGTCTTGGTGACGGTGGTGGGGTCGGCGGGGTCTGGCATGCTGCTGAAACTTTCCTGTGATACCCGGTCAAAGACCTGGGGGTGGGGGCGGCGGTGGACAGGGATGGGGGAGGATGAGGGAGATTCAGAGGGCTCTGGTTTGGGAGAGTGACGCTGGACGCAGTTGTTTGTGAATGAAGTGTTCAACCAACCGGACCCCCTGAGGAGATCACACAGAAAATGTATATTTATTTTTAAAAAGCAATTGATCAATATAGAATAATTGTGAAATCACAATTAGAAGAGTCACAATTAGCAATTTTTTGCCAAACCCTGCTAACCCTGTAGTTTAGACTTCTACACAAAAGTCCTAATTCAGAACTTTTGCATAGAGGTCTAAACTACATTATAGATCCCTTGTTACCCTCTGTCAGTGGAGGTGTTGAGTGTGGGCCGTTGCAGTGGTGGAGGAAAACTCATGTACTCCGTCTTCATTGACATGTTGGGGTCTATGAGGGTCTTCTGGTGCTCAGAACTCTGGTGTCCTGTAGCACCCTGAGGAAAATCACCCACAGAGGGAGGAGGGAACAGGGGGTACAAGTTAAAGCCTGTGGAATAAAGCAAAGAGAGGGGTATTAGTACTGTATTGTATTGCTATTACTAGTAATGAAATTCATAAAAATATTTCAAGTTTCCATTAGGCAATATTGTTTTTATTTATTTTTTTTTTTCTTGTTTTTTTTTTCTGTATATGTATAAAGCACTCTGGTTGACTGTGTTGTTTTTAAAATGCTCTAAAGTAAGATTGGATTATTTGCATGATGTTGGAAGTCATTTGGTGGACAGTATGCCACCTGCTTAATGCTACAGAGATGTTGTTGCTTTGCCTTTAATGTTCCACAATATGCCATTAAACTTATCTCCATGGAGACAAACAGTTGCCAACACCAAGTCAAGTAACAAGTGGAGAGGAGACCCTCCTCACATATGAGTGCATGTTTTTCAAGAAATTTTGACACTTGTAAATTGTGAAACATGCATAGTGGACTTTTAACCAATCTAATTTTGGTTTCTAATAGTCAAATTTTACATTTAATATGTCTTTCATTCCAAAGAATTGAATAATGTTATCTCACTTAGACCTGTTCCCTTAAACATTAAAATTGCATGTCATACCAGGAGTGAATGGTGACAGCGCAGCTGCTGGCATGTTGTTGGTTGGGGGTGGAAGGCTTGATGAGAAAGGAGGAAAGACCCCAGGAGAGACTGAGCAGGAGTCCTGAGATGAGCCCTGCTTCTGAGTCTGCCAGCCTCCTGTCGAAGAGGATGCTTGCATTTGCTGGTGCAGAAGATCATTCAATACTTGTTTTAACCTGAGAAGACAAAACATAATAGTGAGTATTAAAAAGGTATTCAGATATTATAAAGATATTCCAGTAAAGTTCCTGACCGTTGCACATTAGTCTGCTGCCATGCCAGCTGGGTGTAGCACTGGTTGAGTTGGTGCATGATCAGATGGACTTGCGGTGAGGACACGTTGTTGGGCAGAACATTATACTGTCCAGTCAGCAAAGTCTGCAGCATGTAGGACAGTGTCTGTATGGGGAGATGAGAGACAGGAACCATGTTGCATCAGCTGATATGTATAGAGCTGAGAATGGCATTATATATATATGTACCTGCTGGTCCTGCAGGAGAGTCTGGCACATGCTGGTGCTGAAGTCCAGCTGTCTCTGCAGCTGGCTGACCTGCTCCTGCCAGTGACAGGAACCCTCAGCGAATGACATGTCTGAGGCCCAGCGCAGATTCTCTTGGCGCCTTGTGCTGCTCTGCTGGCCTGAGGACTCATTCAAGTTTCTGCTCTGTTCAGTGTTGGCTTTAGAGTTAAATGAATGTTCATTAGCTCCATTTGAGAAGTTTGAAGGAGGTTTCAAGTTGCTAGAAGAAAAACAGTATTATAAAATTATCCAAGAACAAAGTAAAAGAAAACATAATACTGCACACAGTATTAAAATAAGTGCATATTGTATGCCACTGACCACCCTTGATTGTTCCTGTTGCTGTAGGAGCGCTGGTTTCTGTTGGAGTAGATGTGGAAGTCATCATCTGAGCTGCTCTCTGTAGAACCTTCATGCTCCTCTTCCTCCTCTGCATCCATCCCATGATACCCATCCTCCTCATCATCATCAAGGTTACAGGGAGTTGAACCCCAAGTCGCCATTGTTCTGAAGTAGAAAAGTTATTAAGTATCTAAAGTATAAAATAATGTAACACTCCCCAAAAGTGCTACCTCTCGTCTCTGCTGATGGGCAGTGAGGTGGTGATGTCATCCTGCTCCTCAGTCCTGTGTGTGGAGTCACTGTTGCCGCTGCGTCTCTGGTGTTCGGCCATTAAACACTCCAGATGCTTTCTGCGCTGCCTCAGCTCCTCACGCAGGATCTGGTGTCGCCGCATCTCAGACCAGAGCTACAAGGATTTTACACATGTGAAACAACAGCCTGAATTTCTACTGTAGATTTGTGTGACTGAGCTTATTCACCTCATTGTCAGTGACTGAAGATGTTGCTGCTTCTTGAGGAGTGGGCTTGAGCCCAGAAGAATTGCTTTTTGTTCCAGAACACGGAGATACCTGTATAGCAGCAGGAGTGGATATAGCAACTGGGGCCTTTCTTAGAAGGCCCTGCTGACTCATTGTGCTGGACAAAGATGACTGAAAAAGCAAGCAGAGAGCCACTCACTAATAAAATGCTCATCATCAAAACATTTAAAAACGTATATGTGCAAAAACAGAAGAAAAGGGAGAGAGCACAGGCATACCTGTAGATCAGGGCAGGCCCACTGCAGATCCTGGATTTTGCCCTGGATTTCCATCAGCCTCTGGCGCTCCTCATGGAGCTGCTTCAGCTCCTCTTTTTGCTGACGCAGCTTTTCCTCATACAGTTTTTCTCTGTGTGAACAGGAGCATTAGTAAGATGAGTGTTTAGAATGAGTACACTATATAAAGTGTGACCATAAATGTGGGCCACAGTACCTGGCCTGACTGGACAGAACCATGTCTCTAGGGTTCTGTTTGGCTCCAGACCCTGTGGACCTGGTGTTGTTGGGCTGCTGATGTAATGTCTCATCCTCATTTGCTGTCGTCCCGTCTGTGTCATCACTCTGAAGGTTCAAGTTTGAATTTAGTTCGATTTTAGTTTTTCAACAAAACAATATTTGAAAAACCAAATAAACATAATTTTCAAACATGATAAATATGGTGCTACTGGGCCCAATAGGATCCTACTTTCTTTCAAGGATGATCTGACTTGGATATAATTTCTGCTGGTGTTTCTTCTCACCTGGACCATAGCAACCAGCTCTTGTAGCTGCCGCAGCTTCTGTTTGGCTGTCTGGTGCTCAGCAAACACTCCATCATTGCCCAAACTGCTCCGGCGACTGGATCCTGAGGCCTCACTCTCCCCGCCACCAGCCTGCGCTCCTTCTTCAAGACCTTCCTCATCCTCTTCATCCTTTAAGTGGTTCAATGAGCTGTCCCTGTTATACTGGCAAGCTGAATACAAAAAATGTTTATTTTAAAAGGTTTTATGGTTTTCTATAGCTTTACAGAGTATGTTTGTGTATTATTATATATTTATTTATTTCTCATTTCAAATTCATTTTAATTACCCATATTATTTTTAACATTACTTTAAACAAGCTTGCTTAGTAGCATACCTATAGCGGATGGGATGTTGAGGCTGCGCAGGTTAGCTGTTGACCGGTTATTGATCTCACATTCTGTGTTCAGTCTCCCGTCGCGGTTGTTTGCACTCCTCAAACCGCGGCTGTTGGTGAGGCTGTTCAGGTCTGACCAGTTCCCTCCACGCTGGGGATTTCTACATAGATCATGTGGAAACATCAAATACCGTTTACATAATCCTTCTGTGGGCTTCATAGTGTAATTTGATCCTTTGCTCTGTAATGTAACCCTTTGCTCTATGTAAATGCACTGTACCTTAGGTTTGTGACAGGCTGGCGGTTCTCCTGCTCAGAGTCAAACATGGTGTCTAACATGGAACTATCCTCAGTCTCATCCTCCTCTTCATCGTCGTCTTCTTTCACATTGACCGCATCCACCATCATGTCAGATGTTTGCTCGTAGTACTGAACCAGCTCCCGTAACTCATTCAACCGTTTGTGCACCTCCTTTAGCTTCCTGTAACAGCAAAAAATCGTATTGAAAATAATTACATCAACTGTCTCTAGTCAACAAAAATACAAGATCTAACAGGTGGGACTATACAAGAACTAGCAGTGTGTTTACACCAGTCGGCTGTAAGCTGATATCTGATCTGCCTATTCAAAACCTACGTGAAGCTTTGTACCTAAGCTTGTCTGTTGAATTTGAGCCGTCTTGGTGTTGTTGGTGTTGGGTGAGCGTCGGATGGAATGAAGTTGAGGCTGATGCCCCATTAGAAAATAGAGCAGAGGCACAGTCCGGAGATCCTGCCATGCACTGAGATGATAATCCCCGACCTGAATCAAACAAAAGGAGAAATTCAGTTATTATTAGGCTTCATGCCTACATGCTATTTGCATTTTTGTGTTATATCTACATAAAAATAGCAAATGAAGATGAATGTCCAGTACCATACACCAAATTGAGTTGTGGTCAAGTATAATATTTTGAAGTTTACCTCAGTGGCATTAAGTTAAGTAATTAGTTTTACATACAATGGTAATTTTCTTACAGGAGCTATTGTTAAGTGTCTGATCTCTGAGGGAGTGGAGTTCCTGGAGGATCTTGTCCATAGTTTGTTTCTTGTCTTGCAGCTCTTGGAGCTTTGTGAGTTTGGCACAGGCTGCAGTGGCACCAGCTTCCAGACCGGAGTGGGGCCCAGAGCCAGAGTGAAGAAGGGGTCTGTGAGGTGGGCCTGCAGCCTGAGAGGTGCGTGACCAGCTCACCTCTCTGGACAAAGACAGGCTCTCTGCTTGTCGACGGTTGTCTGGTACTGCTTTGGACTGAACAAAAACAAAGCAGTTTTTAGATACAGAAGTACAAATCCTATATTTTTATAAAGAAGTTATTTAAAAATATATATATCAATGTAGACTGTAACTTCATGCACTGTACCCGTGAGTCCTTTAGCTGGTTGTGGAAACGCTGAATCAAGTCATTCAACTCATCATTTAGTTCTGAAGTGATGCTTATACCAGAGACACTGCCTGTGGTTTCGGTTACAACTATAAAACAAAGAAACAAAATCAGGTCAAATACAACACACAAAATTATTTTACACAGAAACTTTACAGAGATGTATGTGATACTGTGAAATACATATACTTCCATGGTTTGCAATTTATACTATATACACCGCAGCAGTGTAGTGTATATCTCACCAGTGTCCTCGATGACAGCCAGTGCTTGCTCTGCACTGTGCTGCATTGCCATCAGAGCCTCCTGCCGACCCTGCAAGGCCCGGAGCTGCTCCTGCTGCTCCAGCATCTTCTTCAGCAGTTCATGCTGCTTACGCAAGTTCTCCAACTCTTCCTTCTGGTCAGCTGGCACCGTCTCCGCCCTAGAACCCTGTAATATCCATGGCCACAAGATTAAAAAAAACAGTACATTTACAACAAATGCTTAAGAAATCTCATGTTTGAATTTTGTTCTTCATTTTTTGATCGTGACAATACTAAAACACGACCACAAAAAGACTTGGATATACACAAATAATTTTGCAACTCCAATTTACATTTGTTGGATTGTAGTCCAAGGAGAGTCAAAAGAATCATTATGTTCTTCGCATAATAATTGTAAAAATTTAACAGTTTAGGTCAGTGGCTTTCAAACCCTTCACACAAGTACCACCAAAGAAAAGATTTGACTGTTCGACTACCACCAGATCTAAATCAAATATATGACATGCTATTCCAGGTCTAATCTAGAGCTAAGCCAAGTCTAAGCCTTTGGCTCAACATGATACCACAACTGTGTCATCTTTGCCATCAATAATACTAGGTTTGTTAAAGGGAGCATTTGTTTATGCAATAGATTAACATCACTAAAGCAGAAGTTTATATACCCTATTTTTAAGGCAATTCCCTAACTGTGTACTTTAAAAGTCTGTAATTTGGGGGCCATACACACCATGGCATTGGGGCCATCTGTAGATCGCACTTCAATGTTTAGAGAGGTGCTCTCTGCCAAAGAACTTGAGCCCACAGCAGAGTCCAGGGTCCCCACCTCGTCATCATCTGTCTCCCGGGCCTTCACACAAAATACACAAATATCAACAGGTAAATTAATATATGTAATTTCATCTGAACACATGTTATCCCCTAGTTTTACAGTTATACATCTTTTCTAAAATGAACTTTAAAGTTTGAATATATAAGATAATATAGTAAAACTGACCAGCATCTTCTGTAGGAAGCGTAGATAGGACCTCTCCTGTTCTTTAAGGTCTTCAATGAGAAGAGAGAGCCGCTCCACATTAGCTGGGACATCATTCTTCTTTACCAGGTCATCCAACATGGAGTTAGCCTTACTGATACCCTCTCGAATCTGGACCAGTTTACTCACCACCTGAAGCCATACGTAAACATCCAGTTAGTTCAAAACACACTAAGGGTGATCAAGCAGATGTGGCTACAGCTCTAACTGGTCTAAAGAAGGGGAGAAAACTCACCCAGTACCAAGGGTAGCATATTTATAAATTGGCCTATATACAGCGCCACATTTCAGCTGCACCGGCTCTCGCTCTCTTTATCCTACTTTTCATTCCCCAGAGTAGTAGAATGCAGTGGAATACACTACACATTATACATCTATATTTTATTATTTAATTGTTTGCATTTGAACTAAATATCCAAAATTAATTATATCATTATTATTATTTTCAAATGGCAGGATTTAAAAATGATTGTTGTGTTATTGTGTTTGCATAAGTTTAAATTAAGTTTATTTTTTGGTCACAGGTATTCTTATTTTTGGAGAGTAACATGCATGCAGGCCCACTGAATTCTGTTTTTCCTCCTTCCTCTAAATCCACCTATAGATGCTGAAAGGGTGCTGCGGGCCCTGTCAGTATGGTCAGGGCATTCAATTGTGTGGTGACCATTCTTTATATAAATATTTATCTTCCAATCCAAACAAACTGCAGAAAACCAAAATCACTCCAACTTTAAAGGTGTATTAAATGACTTTCCTCATTGTCTCCATAAAGACATTGCTACTTTACAGAATTCTGTCTTATTTGTATTAATCAAAACAAGCAGGTAACTGTGGAACATTCTCAGCAAAGCAATAAGATCCATGGACAAAAAAAGGAAAACTTGCATAGTCCACCTTTAAATAAGCAAGGTGCCCACAAGACTGCTTTATATTACTATCAAAGAACAGCAATATCATGATGAGATAATTAACTGAAACAAGATACCAACCTGGCTGCGATCAATTCTGGGTGCCTCTCTTTCATAATCCCTTTGTAATAACGTATCTCGCTCTGAGCTCCTGCGCCTAGGTCGTGGTGTGTCTTTAGTTGGGAGCAGAAGGGCCAGAGTATCCCTATGTCCCGGGCTCTGTTTCTTGGTTTCCTTGGTGATGGCTGGGGTGGTTGGGGCAGAGGAGGAGGGCGGAAGCAGCTCCTTTTTGTTGGTGTTAACGTGCAGTGGTAAGAAGTTATAGGGTTTCTTGTTTTCACAGGCTAACTGCCGCTGATTGTTGGCGGCTGTCACACGACCCTGAGAGTCACTGCCAACGCTTCGCTGCTGGAAAAAAATTTACACAGAGCATTTTTATTCCATGAAGTGTTTACAGTTAACAGATTAAAGCAATGCTATGTAACTTTCTGGAGGTGGCACATCACCTGCATGATTCCATGGAAATAGAAAGTTAAAACAATGCCATACTGAGGAAGGCTACAGCTAAAGAAATGCCGCAAGTATTCCATATAAATAAAAATAATGAGAGAAGCTCAAACTGCACACTGTGCATTGTGGCAGTGCCGGTAGAGGTGCCGTGGCACTCAAGAGACTTTCCATTAGGAGTCTATTTTTTCTAAATGCCAGAGCCCACCACAAGCCTTTTCCCTTAATAAGTGAATAGTTATTTCATGAACATGTAATTTATGCCATGTGTATCTGATAAGAATTTAGCATGATGAAATACCTCATCCAGGTCGGTGAAATTGATCCTCTGTCGAAGCTTGTCTAGTTCTGCCTGGTCGGGAACTGACATTTGTGTAGTGTATTTGATGTGTGGAAAGGAATGAGGAGTACGGGCTCTCCTGCGTCCAGCCCCAGGAGTGGACTCTGGTGAAATATCATTGGTCAAGCGGCTCTCTACCACAGTGGCAGACAGCTTTTTCTTGTTTTTCTCTGAGGAACGGTTAGCTTTCTTTTGCTGGACACCCCAATCCTGAAAGAGAAAAACAACAAACATTTATTTTAGTTGAATACTGCAAAATCTGACACAACAAAAGTAACTGAGAAGTGTATTTTATAGTATGGGGAGCTGGCCTACTAACCATGTTGTTGAGGCATTCCAAACTGCCATTTGTTACAGTCCAGTTGTGCAGTTCGTCAGTACTGCCATTAAAAGATTCTCCAGTCGCCATCCTTTACAATTTACTGCAATTAAAACATAAAATTTCAAAATATAAAATAAAACATTGCAATCTGTTCTACATTAATACATATTTAACAGGTTATTTGGGGCATTATGATTTCTGTAAATCTTCAAAAGGGAATAGAATCAGAATAGTAACCAAAACCTATCACCTTTGTTTTCCCATGATGACTAATTCAGTATCTCAGTGACAGCCTTATAGAAACTGTAATCTTGTCACACTGAGGTGTTACATCTCCTCATTGATCGTTATCGTTAATAGCTGCCTGTCACTGGACTACTGTTTGAACCCGCTCAGTTTCCCGGGGTAAAAAAACAATGATGTGATGCTTCTTTTACTATCTTTAGAGTCAAATTGTGCCCCCTTAAATTATGCACGCCAAAGTATGTCTAAATGGAAGAGGAAATAACAAGTTTTATTTTAATGGTGCAATCAAGTTCCACTGGCTTTGAAAACTGAGATTAGAAAAGATGATTTGCCAACATGTTTATAACACCAACCATCCAATAAATCAATGGTACAGCCAACAAAAGCATTCCAGTGTTATTCTCTTTCAAAATTAGGCAATAAATATGTTATTACTCAGAGCACTGCAAAGTTATCAGCAGGGCTTGTTGAAGTAACGTTAGCTTACCAATGCTACTTAAGTTAGCTTTCAGCTCACCAGATGCTAACTTAAACGGTCTCGAAACAGTTGAAAATAATAAATATCTTTACTGATAGCTAACGTCATGTCCAATTACTAAATCAATGATATTTGGCTTTACGAGATGCACTGAAAATGGCTAAAACCACCATCGCAACCAGCTAGCTAGACATTCAGTTGGTCAGTTGGTTTTGTTTTGTGGTAACATTCATGCGAGTTGTGATGCCATAAGTTACCTGAAGCTCAGCTAATGTTGATTGCCCGGTTGAAGAGTTCCGTACAGCCGTAAACTAACTACCGGCACGTTTTATTTCTATCTACACTGGATCGACATAGTTGAAAATATAGCCACTTGCTGTCCTAAACTGCTGCAGATCAGATCTTCACATGAACTAGCTTTGCCTGTTGTTGTACCAGACACCACCGCTACACATTCCATGGCGCTGTAGGCTGGGCTCTAGGAAACAACGCTATTTCACCGGAAGTCGTACTCCAGTGAATGGCTTCTTTCGTTTGCCTTTCGTTTGTTTCGATAGAGCTGCAGATGATCACTCTGAGCATGTAAAAAGTACAAATTTTTCCCCCTATCGGCACCAGATACTTTTGGATGCAGATTTTGTTTTGTAACTCATTTAAAAGCTACGTTGTTTTAGCCCGAGAGCTAAGTTGGGCGAGCTAAAGTGGCGTCATAAACATTACTCGAGGAAGCGTGGACTACAGTTTTTCTTCAGATACCGTTTTTTTAAACAACAAGCGACAATAATGGGATCATCAAAGAAGCACAAGGAGAAGAGCCGCGACAAGGACACGGAAGAGCGCCGCAGAGAACATAAAAAGCACCGGCACAAGGACCGAGAGGAGCGCGACAGTGGCCGGGAGAAGGAGAAACGCAGGCGCTCCAGGTCCCGGGAACGGAGTGGTCGTGAGAGCCGCAAAGGTGAGCGCAGCAGCGGTGAACCTCGAGTCAAAAAGGAAAAGCTTGATGCTGGATATGAGGACAGTCAACCAGAACACGAACCCAAGTCTGCGGGTGGAGATGCATCACTTAGCATCGAGGAGACAAACAAACTTCGAGCAAAACTTGGGCTTAAGCCTCTGGAGCTCGGTGAAAGTAAGAAAGAAGCAGGGACCAAAGAAGATCCTGTAGTGGCTGAGACTATTAACCCTGTTGTCATCGCGCAGCAAAAAGAAATCAGAGAGAAGCTAGCAGCCCTGAAAGAAAAACGTATCCTCAATCAAAAACTGGGCAAAGTAAAATCCTTAGCAGATGAGGACTGGCTGGATGACACTGCAGCCTGGGTTGCACAGGCACGAAAACTGGAAAAGGAAAAAGAATTGGCTGAAAAACGCGCCAAGCTCCTGGAGGAGATGGATCAAGAGTTTGGTGTCAGCGATCTGGTTGAGGAAGAATTTGGACACAGCAGGAAACCGGCCTACTCAGCTCGAGATTTAAAAGGACTCAAAGTACAGCACAAGACTGAATCCTTTGCCGAGGGTCAGACTGTCATCTTGACTCTAGAAGATAAAGGTGTACTCGATGAAGAGGAAGATGTTCTTGTAAACGTGGGACTGATTGACAAAGAAAAGGCAGATAAAAACGTGGAGCTTAAAAAGAAAAAACCAGACTACAAGCCTTATGAGGAAGAGGAGAATGTGGATGATATGATCACATTTAAAAATCGGTCTGTGCTGTCCAAGTACGATGAGGAGATTGATGGTGAAAAGAAAAAGAGCTTCCGCCTGGGCACTGGGGGATTTGCTGATGGTGAACGGGAGCGGGAGCTCCAGGCCATGAGGGAAACACTCCGAAGTCAAGCCCAGACATTGGAAATGCCCGCTCTCACAATCGCCTCTGAATACTACAGTGAACAAGAAATGGTTGGCTTCAAAAAGACCAAACGCCGCGTGAAGAAGATCAGAAAGAAGGAAACGACATTAAGCGACTTACTCCCGGATGACACGCGCAGCTGTGACTTTGGCTCCAGGGCACGTGGAAAAGGACGCAAGGAGCTAGATGATGAGGGTGGTGAGGGAGAAAAGGTGGATGAAAGCAAAATGACTCTACATCTTCCTCAAATGTCTGATGACGTGAGAATGGCTGAAATGGATATAAGTGACGACGAGGACTTTACACCTCCCGAACCAGCTGCGATCGAGGAGGATGAGGCCGAGGAGGAGCTGCATAAACAACTGGAGAAGCAGAGGAAGCTCAGGCAAAAGCAGCTCCTCAAAGACTCCGGAGAGAAGGTGGCACAACAGCTCAATAAGATAGAGAAAGCTGACATAGATAATGATCCAGACAAAAAGAACAACATTGTGTTCAATGCCACGTCCGAGTTTTGCAGAACACTCGGTGATATTCCCACCTATGGTCTTTCAGGTAACAGAGAGGACCAAGAAGACATCATGGACTTTGAACAGGAGGAGGAAAAAGAGGATGGTGGAGACTCGGATGCAGAGATGGATGAAAATGTGGGTTGGAGCACAGTGAACTTGGATGAAGAACAAAAACAGCCTGATTTCGCGACAGCCTCCACCACTATTCTGGATGAGGAGCCAATTGTCAACTCTGGTCTTGCTGCCGCTTTGCTTCTGTGTAAAAATAAAGGTTTACTGGATACTCAAATGCAGAAAGTGGCTCGTGTGAAGGCACCGAAACCTACCTTGCCCAATGAAAACTACTGCATTGAGGACAAAATGGGCTTTGATGACAAATACAGTCGCAGAGAAGAGTACAGGGGCTTCACACAAGATTTCAAGGATAAAGATGGTTATAAACCAGATGTAAAGATTGAGTATGTAGACGAGTCCGGGCGTAAACTCACACCAAAAGAGGCTTTCAGGCAACTCTCTCATCGTTTCCATGGAAAAGGCTCTGGAAAGATGAAAACGGAGAGAAGGATGAAAAAGTTGGAAGAGGAGGTGCTTCTGAAAAAGATGAGCAGCAGTGACACACCTCTTGGAACTGTGGCCCTGCTTCAGGAAAAACAGAAGTCACAAAAAACACCATACATTGTGCTCAGTGGAAGTGGAAAGAGCATGAACGCAAACAACATAACTAAGTGAAATCAGAAAATAACTGAATTGTAAAAATACACAATCATATAGTAAACAGTGATTTTAGGTGTCAACTGTGATTACATTTCCTGTGTAATAAAAACGTGTGGTATATTCAATAAATGAGTTAAATGTATTTGTTGCTGAATACATTTTTTTCCACAACATGTTATCTAAACATGGTGACAAACCATTTTTTTACATTGCTATTATAGTCAATTATACATGCAAATTACATGTACTATAGTTTGTGAAATTATAGACCACTGAAGTAGATTAAAACAAGTCTTATGGGGCAGTGCATGTTTATTGCAATCATCGCAGAGTGGAACCAATGTAGACGACCCCTTTTATCTGTTGCGCTACCTGAAAAATATGCTAGCTAAGCTAATGCTAGCAAGTAACGTTAATCATCTTTTGAGAGCAGTGAATGGCATTTATGGCTGAAGTTTCATACAAAAACGGTAAGGCCTTGTCAAAATGCAACATACTGTTTTACTTGGGTAAATCACACTGAAGAAAGTGTGCCATTTATTCGCATCTTTGACGTGACAGCCTGTTTGACAGCTTCCTGTTATTTAGCTAAGCTAGGTTAGCATGGAGCTTAATCACGGGACGCCGTTGTAAGTAGCTTTAATGTTTTCATATACTTAACCCGCCAGTTTGTTTTAAGGATAAAACAGCATTTTCGTGCTTCGTGGGGAAATAAGTTTTGGTGGAACATAGTAGCTTTGGCCAACAAATGAACAATACTGTAGCTTACAAATAGGATATTGTTTTTGATTAAACCAAACAAAACTTTTGTGTTGCCAATTATAGAGACAGATTCTGGCACAGAAATGTTTCAGAAATATGCAGTTATAATTAACTACACTAAACGTTTCTTCTAAATTATATTACTTTTGGTAATAAACTAATCAAACCAAATATAAGACCTCGTTAATGAATATGTCCCCTGGCTGGCAGTAGCCTCCTGTGTAAACATATGTGGAAGTCTAATGACATGGTTTTATTAACACAGGTTTTAACTTCAACACTTCAGTGACAAGAGACTGCTGAGATGTCAGACTCTAAACCCCCCACCCCAACCCCAGGGGACATGTACAAAGGCTGGCTCTTCAAATGGACTAATTATATCAAAGGTTATCAGAGACGGTGGTTTGTCCTCAGCAATGGCCTCTTGTCTTATTATAGGTAAGTTGGAATTCATAACAAATCATAAAAAGTATGAATGCATTATTTATTCATATTTTTACTTTTCATTTAGGACACAGGCAGAGATGGGCCACACATGTCGGGGCACCATCAATTTGGCTACAGCTAACATTGCTGTGGAAGACTCCTGTAATTTTATTATTTCTAACGGTGGTGCACAGACGTACCACTTAAAGGCCAGTTCTGAGATTGAGCGGCAGCGCTGGATCACTGCTCTGGAGCTTGCCAAAGCAAAAGCCGTGGGCATGCAGGCTGATTCAGGTAAGGCAAGGAAATGTTTGAGGCCATATATGGGATCCACTTTATGAATATATCTATACTGAAATATGTTTTGTGTTTTTTCTTTCAGATGACTCGGGTGATGATTTCTCAATAGTGGCCCCCTCCCCGGAACAGGCAGCCTTAGGACGTAATACAGAAATTCAGGCCACACTTCGAACCCTCAACAGTAAAGTAGAGGATCTAGCAACTTGCAATGACCTTATTGTCAAGCATGGCACTGCACTTCAAAGGTATAAGATTAGCAGATGAGAATGAGATTACTACTTGCAGAATACAATACACTAATTATTTTATACATAGGTCTTTGTCTGAACTTGAGGCCCTTCGAGTTGGAGGAGACTCAACTGAAAAGTTCAAACAGGTTACAGAGCGGGCAACATTGTTCAGAATCACCTCCAATGCTATGATCAATGTAAGTTTGGAGTAAATAAATCAGTGTAAGATGATCATGTAGGGAAGTACAGTAAGACATCATCAATTATATTATTATGCTGTTATTTAAAGGTGCACTATGTAAATTTCTGCTGAGGGTTTGCCATCTTTTTGCCTCCAAGGAGAATGCTGCACAGTATGGCATTCAAACTATTTTCCTCTGTGGAGAGTAGATGATGACAGCAGGCCAAGTTAAAGATCAAATCTGTGGATAGGCATCCCCACTCACAGTAAGAATGCTTAAGAATGCATGTTTTCTAGGTATTGTTTTAACAAGATGGATACATTTGATACCTTTAATGCCATATATTTGAATCTTTCAGCAACTTCAGCAACTGACCCTCAACCAGAAAAGTTACATAGTGTACCTTTAAAATTAAGTTGAAGAATTTTGGATATTGCCGAAGTTTATTCATTTCTCCAGTTACACATGACTATAGCAGAACTGTTGCTCATTCCCTCTCTCTCTCTAGGCATGCCGGGACTTCCTCTCACTTGCCCAGACCCACAGCCGGCGCTGGCAGAAAGCTATCCAGACGGAAAGAGAACAGAAGATCCGGTTAGAAGAGACACTGGAGCAGTTAGCCAAACAGCACAATCACCTGGAGAGGGCCTTCAGAGGAGCCACAGTCCTGCCCAACTCATGCAGCAACCCCTCTTTAGCAACCAAAAGTAAAAACAAAATGTTCAGTGCAACATTTCCAAGCATAATTTTGAAATGTGTGTAAATGCCTTTCATTTGATTATAGGCACTTCATCTGGAAAAGGCGACGCCAGCGATGAAGACGATGACAATGAGTTTTTTGATGCAATGGAAGAGTTCATTACCGTTCCAGCTGACCCCAAATATCACAAGTAAATGTGGTATATTTTTGCACCAGACCTGATGCTTATTTTGAATGTATTTTGTTAAATCAGAATTTTTTTCTTCAGGCGTTCTAGCAGCAATGTCAGCGGGATCAGCTGTGAGACTGGAATGGATGATCAGTCAGTAAATGTAAGTTTCCTGTAGTTTAAAAGAGTTCATAAAAATCTGTGGGTATTCCTGTATCTGTGATTTCTTTTATTTTGTTATTGTCCAGTTCGATGAGCTGTCTCTGGCATCAAATCCAGACTCCCCACAGTCTATGGAGCTAGAACCTGTTCGACAAAGACGCACACGTATCCCAGATAAGCCAAATTATTACCTGAATTTGTGGAGCATTATGAAGAACTGTATTGGGAAGGAGCTCTCAAAGATACCAATGCCTGTAAGTAGCAGTGCTTCTATTAGTTATCATTTATTATAATCTGTATTTATGTCATTTTTCTGAATTTATCCTGTCACTCATGTCACGTCATGCTTTGCAGGTAAACTTTAATGAACCCCTGTCCATGCTGCAACGCCTGTCAGAAGACCTGGAGTATTATGAGCTGCTGGACAAAGCAGCGAAGTGTCACAGCTCTTTGGAACAGATGTGCTATGTAGCTGCATTCACTGTGTCCTCCTACTCCACCACAGTCCTCCGCACAGGGAAACCGTTTAATCCACTGTTGGGAGAGACATTTGAGCTGGACAGGCTCAAAGAGAGTGGCTACCGCTCCCTGTGTGAACAAGTATGACAAAGCACAATACACATTTTTACTGCCCGAGGTACATATGTAAAACATGATTAGAATCCTAGCCAAATATTGTGGTCTCCTTTTGCCCAGGTGAGTCACCATCCACCAGCTGCGGCTCACCATGCTTTCTCTGAAAAGGGCTGGACCCTGAGACAAGAGATTACTTTAGCCAGCAAGTTTAGAGGGAAATATCTCTCCATTATGCCTTTGGGTGAGTGGTCAAGGCAATAGACAATCCTGCACATACCAAACTTCAGATACTCTGTTTGTTCATATGACAAGCCCCACAATTCAATACTGCAATGCTGCTGTGAGTCTGGAAGAGAACCTGCTGTATTTCTTTCTGTAGGTGCTATACAATGTTTATTTGACAAAAGCAAAAATCACTACTCCTGGAAGAAAGTGACAACAACAGTACACAACATTATTGTTGGAAAACTATGGATTGACCAGGTAAGGAGTTGCGTGTATGGTCCCACTTACAACCTAAACTGGTCCGTACTATGTCTTTTTGTATTTCAGTCTGGTGAGATAGATGTAGTGAACCACAAGACAGGAGACCGCTGCCATCTCAAGTTTACACCTTACAGTTACTTCTCCAGAGACGTACCCAGAAAAGTGAGATTTTTCATTTGCCCCGTTTTTGTACCTCACATTGACATACAGTATATAGTACATACATAATCTAGACATTTAGTTTTACTTCCCCACTGACAACAATCATGTCAATCCATTTTCTCCAGGTTTCAGGAGTAGTGACAGATAAAGATGGCAAAGTCCACTATGTGCTGTCTGGAACCTGGGATGAGAAGATGGAGCTTCGTAAGGTGATGCAGAGCAGCATAGGTGAGAATGGAACAGAAGGCAAACAGAGGCCAGTGTACCAAACACTCCAACCCAAAGAGATCTGGAGAAAGAACCCATTACCGTAAGGTGTACAGAGTTTACATCGTTACTCCTGGTATCTTCTGAGCCATTCATTTGATAATTTTCTGTTGACAGTGAGGGAGCTGAGAACATGTATTACTTTTCATCACTTGCACTAACTCTGAACGAGCCAGAGGAGGGCGTGGCACCCACAGACAGCCGGCGACGCCCCGACCAGAGGCTCATGGAGGAGGGGAGATGGGACGAGGCTAACGCAGAGAAGCAGAGGCTAGAGGAGAAACAACGCACGGCCCGTAAGGAGAGAGAGAGGGAGGCTGTGAAGGCTGCCAACACTCCTGAGGAAGGTATGTAAGGAGCTTCAGCGTTTTTATACCAGCACATTCATCTATCTCTGTACACCATCTCTGCTTCATCACTTAGCTGTCGATAAGGACCCGGATCAGGACTTACCCCTGAAAAGCAAGTCCTCTGCCCTCACGAGTCATGAGTTTAGCACACGATCTCCAAAATTAGCTTGTACATTATTAGCTTAGTATTATAATGTATAAAAGTACAATAGTATGACACTATAGTATAATGTGTGATAGATTTGGTATGATCAAAATGTTGATTCATCTTTTCCCATCCCTTCGTTGGTCTCTGCTTAATTCAGCTGATGCAGTGGAGCCAGGCACTCAACCCAGTGAGGTTTCTGATGAAAGCAAGTATCATTTCCACTCTCATTTTGTGTGTATTTTAACAAGCACCTGTGTAGCTTTGTGGCAGTAAGTAAAGCAATCAACACTAATGTCCAGTAATTCATGTCAAATAAGAGATTTTGATTGGAGTGTTCCACTTTATTGAGCACACAAAGTTGCACTGGTGAACAAACACTTTTGGGGTTTTGGGTGGAGGGTTGACACTGTTTGTGCTGGTGTGCAGCTGATGCTGAGGACTCTCCCCCTCTCACACCTGTTGCATGCAAGTACCCCTCACATTTCACATATACTGTCAGTCATGTAGATCTAGAACCCTTTTACAACAGGAGATTCATCCTTCATTTTTCCCCCAGCCCCATACGGACCAACATCTTTCTCTTGCCTAAGCAAGTATCCTTATACATTACATACCTCAAATACCTCACATTTAGACAATTTTACTGTACTTATTCTTTTATTTCATTTTCTCTATTTTAACATTCTCTCACAGTGGAAGGCAAAGATGGTCATCCTGGAGCCCATGTTAAAAGCAAGTACTGTAGGATGATAGAACCATAGTACCAGTAAACTAGAACAAGATGTTAACTTAGAAAAAGCTGTCCCTGGTCCCATGTCACCTTCAACAGATGAAACACTTTCAGTTTAGTAAAGCTAAATGCTTACATGCTAGTCCAATGTGGACGTGGTTTGGTCTTTAGACAAATGTCCCTTAAAGCTGCACGCCTGCAGCATGATGTCCGTTGTGGGTGCTGCTAATTGTTTGACAAACTAAGCCTGCTTTTAATCCTTTTAGGCACCCACCCAGATAACTACCAAGCACTGTGGTTTGAGAAGATAACTGACCCTGTGTCTGGGGAGACATTACATGTCTACAAAGGAGGCTACTGGGAAACCAAGGAGGAGGGCAACTGGGACATGTGTCCGGACATCTTCTAACACTCTGCAATGAAGTGGTAAAAAGAGCACTTCTTACAAATACAACTATCTCACTCTTCTCACTCACACTTACACTGTTTTTATTGTTTTCCAGCTGTGAGAGGCTCAAGGCAGTTTCAGATATGGAATCTGGACCACACTCCCAACACGGCTAAATATCTTGTCACTTCAAATTTCACTCCAGTATTTATTGCACATTATTTACTCGTGTTCAAATATAATCTGTTTAAAAATACTACAGTGCTTCAGACTAGGCATTTACTAGTAAGGTGATTTTGCTCCACATTGATGTAGTTTTAAATAAGACTGAAGCTCCTTGTAACAAATAAAACAAAGATGGACATGCTGTTATGCATACAACATTTCAGTGAATTTAGTCTGACAGTTCATTTCAAGTGATATAACACATTTGCGTAATTACTATATAGAGTCTTTTCAGATGCAAAGCTCCATAATCTGTCTAGTGTTGACCTTTATGGGGGTACACTTAAAAAAAAAAAAACAACATCCCAGAGTTACAGCTGGAGCTGCCTGTGATATTCATGTTATTTAGTGAAGGTCAGTAAACTGTGAGGAGAGGTCTTCCTGATTTCCTGTGAACATTTCAACCATAGCTTTAATCTACGTGTTTTCCTTTAGTGCTGCACTTGTACTTTTTCTAACAGCAATAAGAGTGCCTCTGATTACATGTGGCATAATGTTCAGTGTGACCAGATGTGAAATGATTTAACATGCTAGTGTCTATCTTACCCACTGTCATCAGCAATGAGTGACTGAATGGGTTCATTTTAAAATCTTTTATTTGACATTCTCAAGTGTACTTAACAGAACACTGACACAAAATAATACAACATATTTGTATACGTACATGACAAAGTACAGAATTTTGAAATGAACAGGGTGAGAGACACCTTATGCACTTTTGTTTGTTTACAAATATAATCAATATTAATATGTAGAGCTGCCCAGGGTGTTTAATTTAATATAAATAAAAATTCTGTTAGTACCTCTGTTGAAATAATGCTAATTCTGTTCATTTGGTTTGATTTCTCTCTGTTGAGTTTTTTTGTTTCACTTGTTGAGTATCTTTGTAGACTTGCTCTTTAGTTCTTTTGTATTTGTGTTTCGGGTGTGTATGTAGTGACTGTCATCAGTTCATTCCCTGATCAAGACGAAGGTCTGCGCATCACTGCCGGGCAGTGCAGCTGTAGTTCACAATTCAGGCTTTGCCTTTATGTAAATTCAGTATAAAATATCTTTCTAATATAAATGTCTTGTCAGGGTCTACACATTAATTTTAATGTGCACTGTGTCATTCCTCTAGTTTGTCTTTTTAATGCAGTGTTTTAGCAGTGTTCAATAGAAATTAAAGTCTGTGCAAAACACATCCAGGGTCTGTCATCTTTAAATCACTTCCTTCTGATTATATAATATTTGACTAACAATACATTTCAACTGTGAAGATGTTAAAGCCCCCTGTAATGTTGAGAGTGTGCAGGGGGGGCGCTCTAAAGTAAAAGCCCTGAGCGCACTGTGACATCAGCATCTTTGTTTACCATCATCTACTAGCCTGACAGCAGAGCAGCCGCTAGCCCCACTCCTCATCGCTTCTGTAGTTTGCCTTTTGGCTCTGTGTTTTTGAGGTAGAGGTTGTATTGTAGCGGCTCTGACCTGATCTAAATCATGTCGGCTAATGGACGTGGAGACGACCGCACAGACGCAAGGAAAGGGGACACAAAACGGTGAGTGTGAGACTCAAGCTAACGCGTCCATTGTGCCCACAGAGGCACAAAGCTGTTGCTCCTCATTTATTCACCAAGTCATTATTCCGGGTCATGTTTCTTCTGCCGCTGTGTCTCCCCTTATATATTACATTATATATACACTGTATATATATCTATGTTTGAGTTACGAGCGAGTTTGTCTTTTTAGCCTACATTAACACTATTCTCTGACTGTCTTAACACGATGAGTGTGTTGTAGGTCTTCTGAGGGCTCTGTGTCTCACACGGTGTCTCCTGGCCCTGGTCCCTCAGAAGTGGACGCTAAGGCTCCCCCCCACAGCTTCAGGTACAGCCTGGACTATGCCAGCATCGGACAGTGCATCATCATCAACAATAAGAACTTTGACAGGGGCACAGGTGAGACACATTCTCTTGTCCACTCACAATGTTAATCTCTCTCATTATAAGCTCTACCTCAAAACAAAAAAGTGAGGACATAAAGGGCTTCATATTACAGAGTCATCCATAATACATATACACAAAACATATACTTTATATTTACTCTCCAAAATGTTAGATACAAACACTCGTCTCTTATAGTTCAAAAGTCTTGATGCACACAAGACACAAGATTAATTTGTCCAGAAAACATCCCACCCCAGGTCAGATTAGCTCTGTCAAGATGGAAAGAGGAAGACACAAGGGCTAAGCTCATGACTAGTAATCATATAATAATAATGTCTAGCTATATTAAAAACAAGGAGATACTTACTCTTCACTACTACTTAACACTGCTTACTTAATAAGCAGTTTGTAGTATAATCCAATAACAGTATTTATTTTATTTTTATCAGAAGGCTCAAATGATCTAGACATGTATTTTTAATTTGCTTCCTTGAGTCATTGAGATTTCATTACAGTTAGGTCAAATTTTCCACCATGACACCTAAACCCCATATTTTAGTTTCTCTTTTGCCTTCATTGAATTCCTGAGATTAACAAATAGAGCTTTGTTTAAAAAAAGGTTGACTTGGCTCTACCCATTTTGTTGCACCTCTTGGCTTAAACAATAGCAAGTCAGGCTCACATTGTCACTAATTACTATGGGCTGTTACGCCTGATCTGATGTGGAAGCATTCGACGTGACTTAAAGTGACAGATTTGTTGTTGTTTTTTATTATTATTATTATTACTACTTTGTTTAGTGGGACAATGTCTAAATATGGATCATGGTTTGACATCAGTTAAGTGGCAGTTTGTGAAAAAGTTGAAAAATACAAGTTGAAAATTACAGGAAGGAGCTGAGTTCTTAAAAGGAATCTAAGCTAATAAAAAAGCTATGGGCTTTTTTTTTTTTTACAGTATGGTCACTAGTTAAATAACCTCTACATATATATACAATTTCAAACTTCACCAAAACTACCAAACTAGATAGAGCAAGGCAGTATCTTAAACTATTATGCTGATTAGGTTTTAGTGAACTAGGTAGTCGTGTTATATACACTTGTAATGCAATGAGAATTATCTCTTAACCACATGCTCTATTTGGTTTCACAAGTTCCCTCTTGAGTTTGAAGTTAAACCAGTGTGACTTCTTTAGTGTGATGCAGAGATGATCATTGTGTTTGTGCAGTGAAGGCTCTACAGGAATAAAGTGTACTGTTATGTCACCTTACATGTCTTCCCCAGTGGGAATCCAAGGCTTTGTGTAGTTTAAGAAGTGCTTTCAAAGGGTGGCTGTTATCAAGATATTGCACACATAAATTATAAGATTACTGTTTTTCTCAGTCAATCAGAATTAAGAACCCAAGTATATTTGATCCTGTCAATGAAATGTCTGAAATGGTTATAAAAATAACATCTTCAGCATGGAGGCAGGTAGTTTAAGGTGAGTTTTGATTAAATTATAATTGTGTTTATTCCTTATTTTAGCTATCTACAACATGTAATCCAAATGTGAAAATAATTTAGAATTCAAGATACAACTTTAAACCTTTCTATTTGCCATGTATTCAATTTTACATGTTTTCACTGCTAAGAAATACATTGAAAAACCTGCACTGTTACTGTGATTGGGCTCACCTCTCCACAAACCTGACTTGTAACTTGGCCTGGTGGCATCATCTACTTTTATCAATATACAGTAGAAAAGATATCTGCTATACTGTGGAACATTGCAAGCAAGCAATCTATCAGACCCTCCACCAGAAAACTTGTGCACTTAATTTAAAATACTTTACTAGTAAATCTATGCATTCGTTTTCACGTACTTAAGTTTCACATACTTTGTTTTTTCTTGTTTTAGGCATGAACCAGCGGAATGGCACGGACGTGGATGCTGCCAACGCCATGAAAGTCTTTGCCAAGTTGGGCTACAAAGTGACAGTCTACAACGATCAGTCAGTGGAGCAGATGAAGCAGGTCTTAACAGCTGGTAAGGCTCAGTAGAATTCCTAGTTAATTTTAAACTTGTTCTAGTTACATAAATTCTGGAGAGCTGAATAGGGATTTTCTCAATACCAATATCATATACTTTAACATAACAAAGTGTATTTATCTGGAAAATAAAATTATTTGCATGATTGTGTAAACATACAGCCATATTTTAGCCAAACAGCTCTTCTATTTCCAAGACATATCTGATGCACTGAGGACCGACTGGAAATGAAATATCGATCCCAAATAAGTTTTCTATATATAGGTCCCATACTAATATCAGGTATTTATCGCTGGTACAGATATTCAAACTGATATACCATCCATCCTTAATAACAATTTCACCAGCTAAAATTAGACCACACATGTATTTGTTGCTTCTACAATATCCTCCTTCAATCTTTCTGACACTGTCTAATGGCGTTTTTCTAGTTTCGAAGGAGGACCACAGTCATGCAGCCTCGTTCATCTGTGTCTTATTAAGCCATGGTGACGAGGGCGTGTTTTTCGGCACAGACGGCTCCGTAGAACTCAAGTACCTCACGTCACTGTTCAGAGGCGATCGCTGCAGGTCCCTTGTGGGAAAGCCCAAGCTCTTCTTCATCCAGGTGTGCACAAGTGAATAGATCTGTGCAGGGGTAGCACTGGTAACATGGTGTTATTGTATTGTTTGTGTTTTGACTTGCTCAGGCCTGTAGGGGGACTGATTTGGATGCAGGCATCGAAACAGACAGTGCAGACGATGAAACCACTCGGATCCCGGTGGAGGCAGATTTTCTTTACGCCTACTCTACAGCTCCTGGTCAGTATCTCACACACATTTGTTACTGGTGAACAAATAATGAATTCATCTTGAAATGTACCCCTATTTTGTTTGTAACAAAACAGGCTTTGTAATTGACTTTAATATTCAATAGAGTTGAATAAATAGCATATTTCACAGCATATAATATATATTATTATTATTATTATTCTCTTTGTATTAATTGATCATGATTTCACAATTATTTTCAAACACAAATTAAAAATCCATTTTATTTTCATGAATAAAAAACAAGACATACTTAAACACAGAAATAGTCTAATTTCTTCCCCCAAAATCTGAAGTCTGCAAACTGCATGCTTTTACTGAGAGGATTGGCTGTAGATGTGTCGATAAAACAGATTCGAGCTGATCATTGACAATTTTAAATTAATCTGAAAGAAATTTGAATATTATTTGATTAATTGCCAGCCCTTCTCATGATCAGTGATACCACTGTTTTGTAATGTATGTTCACTCTTCCACCTCATCACTACTTATTTCTTACAGGTTACTACTCCTGGAGGAACACCATGACTGGCTCATGGTTCATGCAGTCCCTGTGTGATATGGTTAGTAAATATGGAACAGAATTGGAGCTTCTGCACATCATGACACGCGTCAACCACAAGGTGGCAGTGGAGTTTGAATCTGTCTCCAACGCTCCAGGCTTCAATGCAAAGAAGCAAATCCCATGCATTGTGTCAATGCTGACCAAGGAGATGTACTTTACTGCTTGATATTTGTAAAAGCTGACGTGTGACTGAGCCATTTTAAGCCTTTGTGAAGTTAAAAGCTTCAGTGATAGTTTTACCACGTACACTCTCCCACTTTTGTTTTTACAATAGCTTTGACATCAAGGTGCATAAGGCAATAAGGATATGATCACTAAAACATTTCATAGTGAATATTTGAAATCATGTTGCTGTTTTTGACTTCTCACTTTTTATTGCAATAGTAGGTCTATACATTTACACTATACAAACTTCAGGGATAAATACTTGTAGCACACTAGCATACAAGATCATTGTTCTGAATCATGTTTTAAGGTCAGCTCTTCAAATGAAGTCTGCTTATACCTGTTAACTCTGACTGAACTCATTATTTATTAGTGCACAGTTCATTCCACATGGCGTGAATTTGTCAAGTACACATTTGAATTCAACCTCAGGTTTTACTTGTGTTGTTTGCTATAAAAAAAAAATAAAAAAAAAAACGCTGAAAACTACATTGAGCATATAGTGTTTTAAGTAATGAATCCATACTTTTGTATCTTTTACTTTTGTATTAAGAGAAATATGTAACAGAATTTTGCATGGGTATTGTTACTGTGTGGTTTAAGTGTTTTTCAGGTCAATGTTTCTACTATTGCTAAATTTCAATCATGCCTTCTTTGCGACTTTGTACTACTGTTCTATTGAAATCCTCTTTTTTATAAATAAATACCGCTATTCACCTACTATGTCATAAAATTGAGAAGTTTGTTGTCTTCAATTCAGTTTAAATATTTCTCTGAAACAACAGAAATTCAAACATTTTAGTTTTTTTTTAATTTTTCTCCATAGCTCACCCATCATGTATACTATTGGAATGGTCGATGGAAGGCAGGGTGAAACTTACAACTCCTTCCTGTTTAAACCCCTCAGCTTCCTGCTAGCAAAATGTTTCTCAGAAGATATGATATAGAACATGCAGGATTATGAAGGATACCATTTTAAGTGGAACATTTATATGGCCAACGTTGTGCAAATATGTGTGTGTCCACAGGGAGGCGCCAACGCCAGTGTAAAACTACTGTTTCTGAGATTTAAAAAAAAAAAAAAAAAAAAAAAAGGCAAAAGAAAATATTCTGTCAACTGGAAAAATTTTAGAGCTGGATGAGCGGCGAATAGTTTTACTCTAAATCTTTTGTCCTGTTGACAGAATTACATTTTTCTTTGGCTATGGATCATACCTGGACGACCGAGAGATTATACAGTAAAAAGTCTAGTTAAAAGAGGTTGTTTACCCCATATCTCGCATTGGATCGTTTATTGGCACGTCTTGGCACGTCCTCTTATTAAATAAGCTTTTCTCGTCATTTTTGGCAACGCGCTACATGATTAGTTTTGTTAGTTTATTTTACGTTTTTGAGCTAGATTATGTTATTGTGTATAGTTTTAAAATCCGTTTAAAACTCTAAGAATCCGAGCAGCCCTTGAACGCACCGCGCGCCAAGTCCTCTCCTCGTTTCCTTCGGTGCCGCTGTAAATAGGGCTCTGGTTAATGCGCTTTGACAGGGGCCAGTGTGCGTGCGCGGGGTGTCAGGTTGCTACTCTTTTCCTTGTTTTCACTATTACACCTGCTCGACTTTTCTATCATGGATCACTCTCCACCACCGTGCACCGCGCAGTTTCTCTCGTGCGCTCCAGCTATCTTTTACGCGTAAACTTGCTAAACAACAAACCCACATTGTTACGAATGAGTAGGACTGCGATCAAGTTTTCGTGCGGCAGCAATGGAAAAGTTCCTACAGGTTGCCCCGCACTCTCTCGCCTTGGTCCTGGGACGAGACGAGGAGAGGAGAGCGGAGGAGGAGAGCGCGGAGGAGCATCGCCATCACCACAGCAGCGGCTATGAGGTGTTTGCCAACTTTAAAGCCGTCAACATGCTGCACTACTGGAACAAGGCGCTCACACACGCCCTGTCCGAGGTCTTCTTTCTCGGCTGGATCCACGACCGAGTGCTGCTCATCCAGGGCGAGGAAACGAACCTGGAGGTGCTCCGGAGCGGCTGGGTGAGACGGACCCTCAGACCTCCGCTGGGCTTTCACATCAAGTGCATAGGTGGGTTGAGAATAGGATGCATTCTGAGGTGGAATGACTTATTATTAAACTTAGGTGCCTTACAATTTTGGAGCCCAAAAGCGCGTAGGGAGACTACAGACACTATTGGGTATACGGTATACAGTAATAATAGTAATAGGCTTAGGGTAAGTATTTTGATTTTTATACCCAGCCAGCATAGAATCTCAAGACTGTGAGGATGTCAAAATATCAGATGGAGGGCAGGGGTCTATATGGGGGATTCACAGTTTTCAAAGAAATATTCAAACATACTATTATTCAAACATACTATTATTCACAAATGTTAAACTTTAACATTATTTGTCTGATTGGATCCACAAACCACATATATTATATTATTAACAGTTATGTCTTTGGGGTTGAATAATAATAGAAAATTAATTTGTCTTATTTCATTTGTGCTAATTGAACTTTGTGACAGTTTTTGTTCCATGTGGATAGGCTGGTAATAGATATTAACCATAAACCAGGTCAACAAATCTGCAATTTGACAGTTAAACAACAATTTTGCTAAATTTTAAATTGTTTGAGGAGATGAAGACTAACCTGGAATAGGCCACCAAACTCACACTGCACTAGTATATAGCCTATAACGATTCCTCAGTACAAGGAGAAGAATCCAATGCATCAGTGGTACCAAAACCACACTTTGAGAAACACTGGTCTGAATTATACCACTTTATAGAGATATATATTAGTAACTGAGAACTAATGAGACTAACCTAGTATCATGGAAACTTATTATGTTATGTAATTTTAAAATGTCCAAAAATAAGCCCTGCATTTGTATGAGAATAATGCTGTCCAGTCTAATGGATTTATGGCAGTTGCATGCTTTACATACACACCATAGCAACGCCTCTTACACTGCACACATTGGCTGACTGGTTTGTAAATGCAATGTAGTCATTTAGGGAGTCATCCTTATAATATTTTCTGTGCTTTCATAAACCTTAAAACATTCCTGCAAAGATTCTACCCTAAAAGTACCCTTTATAATGTCACCATCTTAACTCTATGGAGATGTTATTGGTTTTACTGGAATGTTCCACAGAATGGTTTTAACCCTCTCCACTGAGACAAACAGCTCACAATAAGAATGTCTGTTACTATGCAAGGTTTTTCTGTAATAACACCTGTAATTGAATAAAAGCAAAATAAATTAATTTAATGCCATACTGTGCCATTCCAGGCAATTCTATAAAAACTCAATGGGTCTGCAATCAAAGAAGACTGCGGACTCTTCGAACAGATGTTATAACGTGCACCTTTAAGCTTAACCCTAATAATTATATGATAATGATAATTATGATCACCAAATTTACTGCAAAATTGTTTCTACTGCTGCACAATAATCAATATTGAAAGATACTAAAATATAACATCTGGCAAAAAGTTGTTGCTTTTTGAAAGTAAAATTTAAAAAATATTTTATTCATGATTTTGTTTCTTACTGCCTATTTTAACCGTGTTTTGGTCGGCATTTGTCTACATTTAAGTGAGCTCATTGCGTCAAAATATAAATATTGCAATAATATCAGTATCGCATTTTTCTCATATTGTGCAGCCCTACTAAGCGGTATGACTTCAGATTTTATGCAATAGACATTTCAAATGGTTTAATATCAACTCTATTCTAATCAAAGCCAGAGGTTAAGAACAGGTTCCATTCCCACACTATTCATCTGAGGTAACAGGGCTGTAATTCACTTCAGAGTGGGACAGGTTTGGGCAACTTCATATGCGTTATAAGCAAAGTCTTCCGGAGCCATCCTTCCTAGCCATGTGATCGTTTTAATTATGTCTGATTCAAAATGCAGACAGTAGACATTAAACTGCAAGTCATGTGGCGTTAGGGCTGCACCTTTTGGGAAAAACATCAGCTTTGTGATTCGATTAGATGTTTCATAGGATTCTGTTCAAAGTTCACATTTTACACGCATCCAGAAACATTTACAAAAAGATTGAAATGAACTAACAAACTAATACAAGAAGCACATTTCAGAACATACTTATACAGATCTAAACTACAGGGGTTGCTGTTTTTATGCAGACAGAAGACAGAAAATGTTGTTGTTTGGGGAGGAAATTTTACTTCAGAAAATACCGTTTTTCCAATTTGCTAATTGCGATTTCAATTTAACTTTATTAAATAATTTTGCAGCCCTATGTGACGTTCAGCAATTATCGAGAAATATTGGCTAAAATGTTGTAATGTTAAGATAGTGCTTTCGTGATGTCTGTAGTAAAAAATGTGGACTATCATTAAAGTTGTCAGAGGAGATGGAAGAGCTAAACTAAACCAAATGGCGATAAGCTCTGGAATGTTTGTTTAAGGGTTAATTACTCACCAAATTATGTAGATTTACCATATGTTGTGTTTTTGGGCAGGTGCAAAGTAGTTACACCTATGACAGTTTATGTTATGATTATGATCATTTGCAATGCATTGAATGACTACAGGTTGTAGTTTGAGTCATGTTCTTGAGTTGGGAAATGAGTTCCCAGACATGCTCTAACAATGTTCAAACTGTCTTGGCTAATGCTTTACATTGAACTGTCTTTAGAATATGTCAGCAGTATTAGTTGGAACTTTTTTCGGAAATGTATTATTGGTGCTAAATAAAAGTAAACTAGTGAACGCCATTTGATTTCAGTCTGTCTTACCAGCCTCACTAGTGGACCTATCTATTGCCAAGCTCATAAATCACCCATTCATTTTAAGGTGCACTATGTAACATTTCAGAAAGATCCATATTGAAATGTTTGCTTTGCTTAAAATGTTCCCTAGTATGGTATTAAACTTATCCATGATGACAAGCATTTGACGCCACTTGGTGATCTTACAGGCCAGATTTGTATATCCATTATTCAAGAACATTCCAGGCAATGCAATAATATCTCCATGGAGAGAAGCAGATGGCGGAGAAAAATTACACAGTACACCTTTAAAATTAGTCTAAAATAGTATTAGTAGTAGCCCTAGTCGTAAAGAAAGGCATGCTGCATTCCCATCAAATCTCTTTTCAAAGTTTCTTGCACTTAAAATAGAATAGAATCCATACATAATAAGGCCTACAAATGCTATTGTGTTCTGTTTTCATACCAAAAGAAAAGCACCATTCACTGAAGAGGGCCATAAAATGAAAGCTATAGTGACTGCACTTTCCCAGGTCCCATGTTTTAGCGCTGACAATTAAAAGTGAATAACTCAGGGTTTTGTATCCGTGAGCAGTTGTGCACAATGGGCTGGGGGGTGGAGGAAGGAAAAGTGGAGCCTATAGCCTCTCTCCAGTGGAAGGAAGAGGCAGAGAATAGAGGGAAGTGTTGGGCTGTGGTCCTCTACATCCAAATGTCAGAGCAGGAGGAGCCACACTGTAACCCCTTTTAGCACTTGGCCTCAAAAGGCTCAGAAATGTGCTTTCTAATCTGGTCCACTGGAGGGCAGTCCACAGCAAAATACTGATTTTTAACAGGAAGTTGGTTTGAGGCCACTAATACTGTACTGAACAGCTTTTACATTGTTTTGTATGGTATTTGTCATGCCATTAAACAGGTGTTTGCTCATAAAATGTGTTATTCTCTTATTTACTATTTGAAATGGAAATGTGTTAGGCCTACATCTGGTAGGACTGCTTTTGTTGCATCTTTATATTTTCTGATTTGGAGGGCGCTTGGATGTCAAAAGAATGTTGTAGATTCTTTCACTCCCTTTACATAGGCTAGTTGTGAGATGACAGGAGCAGGGCTATGGATTCCATAGTGGCAGGTGCAAAATGAGTCTCATTGCCTTTAAATTTAACAACAGTGCCACTGAAGTGTGTGAGAAGTCTGTAGTGTTAGTGTTATGTCACCTTTAATGTTTTGTCACCTTTATCTGTGAGTGATATTTCCCTCATCCATAACAAACTAACCTGTGTTATGTGCGGTGTGTCTGCCTCTTTTCACCTGTTACTGTCTCTTTAAGCGAGCACCACTCAAAGGTAACAGCTATGAGATCATCGGCTTGCGTCGTCATAGCAACAAAGGCTGTTGCAGCACTACTGAGAAATAAAATGGCTGGCGTGGTGTCACTCACCCTCCCTCCTTCCTCCCTCATCTCGTGCTCTTGGTTCTTTGGTATTGGTGAACCGGAGCAGATTGGTTGTGACATTGCCCCCTGAGTCTGGGCGACCTGTCCTGCTCTCCCACTCTGCTTCTTATTGTGTGAGCCAGAGGTCCACTCCAACATAAACTTTACTCTTATTCTATCAGCTACTAAAACACACTTTATCATAGGCTACTTTGGAAGTAGCCACTCGTGTCACCGTTGTCAGGTGGCAAATACTCGCCTACTACATTCTTATAATTCTCTTATTTTTATTATTGTTCAGTGCCCCTTTTCTCCTCTTTGCTGTAGTTTAGGCTATGCTTTCCGGTCACCTGTCAACCTAGTTTATTCTAAAAGACTCATCAGCTCCACTTGTCACTTTGAATCCTCTTAGCAACTTTTCACACTTCCTTTCATCCTTTTTTTTTCCTCATTGTATTTCACCCCCCATTTAAGTCCCTCTTCTTCTCAGTAACTTTCCAAAGATGACCCTAGTAGGCCTGTTTCAATAAATGGGGGCTCCTCCGTCAGTGGGATCCACACTGAGCCTGAATCCAGCTAGAATAGAGCGTTCCAAGCTGTTGTTACGCTCTCCCCTCGCATTCTTACGCATGTCCTAAATCTCTCCCTCTCTCTCCCCTGCGTGTCCCTCTGTCTCCCCCGTCCTGCCGTCCCCTCCCCACAGCCTCAATCACCCAGACCCAGACGCACGCATGCACACTCTCCCTCGCTCCCTCACTCGCTCCCTCGCCTCACACACGGACACACACGTACGCGTCCACACACACCCTTCCTGGAGGTGCTGGGAGCAGCTGCAGCATTAGCGTTGAAAGAGATTCGCCGCTGACTGGAGTTTGCGCCCCCCTCCGTTCCCTCCTCCTCCTCCACCTCCGTGTTAATGAATGGATGCTACGGCCATCGGCTCGAGAGTCTCTTCCACTGGATTGCGGGGAACGATGGATATCTATTCTTGAATTTATTTATTTATTTCTATGCTCTCCATTTTTTTCTCCCCACCCTCTCCCGGTGCGCTGTTGTCGAAAAGGACGATGGGGTCTTGTGCTTGATCGGATAAAGATGGAGGTGAACGTGGCATCTCCGCGCCTTGGCATACTATTGAGGTTTCACTGCCCGCTCGGGTGAATGGATCTGTTATTTTATGTTTTTCCTTTAATTAAGTGGTCTCTTTTGTTTTCTGGGTTTCGGCGAGCACTCCTGTGGTGAATTGAGCTATTGTCGAGGACTGGGCCTCTTAAGCTGTGAATCTCTGACCGTGCATCCATTTGTGCGTCTATTTCTTCCCCTCAGACCCCGTCACCTTCTAGTCTAAAGAGACAGAGGATCCCAAAGCGGTCGGGCAAACCTCAGCTTTACCGTACTCCTTGTTTCCAATGCCCCATTTCCCTCATCTCTACCCCTGCCCCCCCACCTCTCTCCTCCTCCTCCCTCCTCCCACATCAGAGCGGCTACGTAATGTGCCTCCCTACGCATGCAAATGGGGATGCTACAAATGGTGGCTGGGACCGATGCCGATGAAAGGGTGATGCCTCGCGCAGTCACCTGGCCCTCCGCTGCTGCCGTCGCTCCGGATCAGCCTGGGACAGCCCCGCGGCCCATGACAAGCCCCTCGCGCGCGGACACAGTCGTTTGTCGCTCACCGGGAACCGTGGATGTAAATGAGTCGTGTGTATGCGTGTGAAGGCGCACACTGCTTTCTGCCATGTCTGGTTTGTGATCGTTCTAGTGGGACGCTCTTACTGATGCGGGGGAGGCATTGAGCCCGTCGTCGGTCAGCCTCCCCCTGCCCCCCTCTCCCCCTCTCCCCCTCTCCTCTCTTCCCCATTCCACTACCCCTCACGCCCCCCCGTCCCACGAGTCCTGCCGAGCGCCGGGGGTAAAGGGGTCACCATGAAGAAGAACCGCAGCGGGAATGTGCGGCAGGCCTGGCCCAGCTCGGAGCTTAGTGAGCGGCCGCTGGAGCACAGTCTGTCCCGTAGTGAGAAAGACATCCGAGTGCAGAAGCAGCACCTTCCTCCCCCTCCTCCCCCTCACTTTTCCTCGTCCCCGCCGAGCTATCGTGCACCAGGTGAGTCCCACACTCCTCCAGCGTAGCTCCGCCTCCTTTACGCACAGCTGCTCACAATTAGCACAGGGTCTCATTCAGTGGCGTTTACAACCTACAACACGCCATCTCCTCCAGCTTTAATGAGGTCAAAATTATACAAATATGTATCCGCGGGTTGCAGCGCACTCTGAAAATGAATAGGCTTGACGTTAAAAAAAAATAAACCTAAACAAATTAGGTCGATAGCTACAATTTACAAGTGACCTATGACAAAATGTGTGATTTTTGTTCTAACTCATGGACAGATGCGTCTTTTCTCATGCCTGTCAAAGCCCTGTAAGCCACATGAAGCTTTAAGGCGCTGTGATACTAAGCAGAGATAACGTCATCTTGTTGCTTAACCCACTATTCAACTGCACAATAACCAAGGCAGGCCTCAGATTAGTGCTTTAGTGTAACAGCTCTTCAGTGTGAGATCTTTCATAGAGGAGCATCATTTGGATGTACAGCTGGCTCAGTGTACAATAGAACAGACGTGAGTGCGTGTGTGTTTGTTGTGGCGTAATCAGAGGACACTGCAGCGCAGGTGAAGGAGCCCCCGATTCATTCAGCTCTTCCCTTACAACCTTTGAGTAAGGCACATGTTTAGTGTGCACAGCTTTAGGCTGGAGCAGAGCTCACTACTCACTAGCAGTCTCATGTAGACCGTCAGTGACAAGCACAATGTCTGTGGATGAACATCCATTCTGTCTTGTTATTCTATGCAAAGAAAGGCTTTTTGGTCGAAGGAATTATAATCTGTGTGCTGTTTAATAAAATGGTTTGTTTGAGCTTTATTGATAATTCTTATGTAACATAATACATAGTAAATACATAGTATGTGGATACTATGCTGGTTGCTGTTTTCCTTGGTTTAGAGCATCCGGAGATGGCTGCTGCAGCAGCTGCTTGCTTAGCTAACCTCCTCAGAGCAGGAGGAATGAGAGGCTAAGGAAGCGCAGAGAGGAGGGGTGGAGCAGCACACTCCTGTTTGACCATTACATCATAGCTTCACACACTGCATGTGCCCGTTCATTCATGCTGTGACACCCATGTGTGCTCCTCTCTAGGTGACGTGTCTCCCATCACCATGTCACCCATCAGCCAGTCACAGTTCATCCCGCTGGGGGAGATCTTGTGTTTGGCCATCTCTGCCATGAACTCTGCCCACAAGCCGGTCAACCAGGAGGCTCTGGTGGAGCACCTCACTGCCAGCTTTCCAGGTATATCCTCTGCACCTGTCCCACACAGATGCTGTCTTTGCCATGCCTATTTACACTGATTATTTAACTACTGTGAAATGTAACTATCGTCTCTTTTAATTGCTACACTCTCACAATAAGGAATAGTCGAACATGTAGGTTGCATCATGATGTGTAAAAATCTTACACGGGTGATGTAATTCTTGGCAACACGCTGCTCTGCTGGACAAAGATTATGATTTGTAATGTTTAAATATACAATATTTAATATATAACAATAATAATACATAAAATACTACTCAATTTACAATTATTTACTCAGTCAAGTAGAGAAATGAGCTCTGTTGCCACGGTTACTCTTAAATGTTTTAAAATAGGCTACAGATTGTAGTTAATCTGTTGGGTAATGGCTGATGAAAGACAGTGCCAATTTAAGCAGGTGAACAAATCAAATTAGACAGAGGCATAGATGTGTTGTTTGTTTGTTGTTTGTTGTTGTGTTTAATGACACTGACTGCCACAATGACTGTGAAAAAAATAAGCATGTTTAAGTGTAAGACATTTATTTATGTAAAGAAACACTAGAAATAGCTAGTATTTTTTATATTAGAGATCACCATGGGTTCTGTCATGACCCATGCTGTTATCGATTGTTTAGAATCAAGAGAAACCAATGGGGAATAAGGGCCGTCAATATTTTAGTTCAGATATGTAGATGCTATTTTGACAATTCCCCTAAATCAAGTAGCTTACATTTACTACAAACTCACCCACAGCCTTGTTTAGCACTAACCTAACAGAGAGCAGTGTAGTCACATGTGTATCTCTAGGTAGCAGGTTGGCCAAAACAAAATACCGGCCTCTGCTGGAGATTTAAGGCCAATAGCTCATTAAAAAGGGCACATACTGGTCTGATCAACCAATATAAAATGCTAACAATATTGTACATTATAATAACTACTTTGTCACTGACACAATTTACTAATCAATGATGAGGAAGCCATTCCAGTCAATTGGATTTTATTAAAATATTTCTGAGCATGTGACATTAGTATTATGTGTTGTTTCAGGCGTGCCTACACCCAGCTCGGAGGTTTTGCGACACACTTTGAACATGCTGGTGCGAGAACGTAAGATCTACCCAACTCCAGAGGGCTACTTCATTGTCACCCCCCAGACCTACTTCATCACCCCCTCCCTCATCCGGAGCAACAACAAGTGGTATCACCTAGACGACCGGCTTCCCGAGCGCCAACAGCCATCCCAGCAGCCCCAGCAGCCCAGCCAACCCTGCACCTCCCCGCCCACCACCAATTCAACCCCGGGCTGCCTTAGAGAGAGGCCGGCCCGCAAGCCTCACAACGAATCCTATGCTTTTCGTGATGACCCAAGCAGACTGCACGCCTCTGCGCTCCAAACCAAGTCACCAAAGGAGCACAGGGTGGACTCTTATCAAAGTAAGCCCAGCAAGGATCACAACGGAGATCCTCCACCTGGAACATCCACCAAGGAGCACAGAGGTGATCCACCATCATACCCCTATCCCCCTCCAGCCACTTCCCCTCCAGTCCAGCACCAAGCACCTGCTTTAGACCCTGCTGACAAGAGCAAAAGTCTCCCCTCTTTCCCCTACAAAACAGACACCCTGACCAAAAAGAAAGAGGGAAGTGTTGGAAGTGGAACAGCAGAGAAGCAATCCAAAAGGTTTGGACTCCGACTCTTTAGGTTGAGTTTTAAGAAGGACAAATTGAGGCAATTAGCAACGTTTTCAGCTCAGTTTCCCCCAGAGGAGTGGCCTCTTCATGATGAGGACATTCCTACTACACCTATTCCCCGTGAAGTGGAGATGGAAATTATCCGCAGAATTAACCCCGACCTAACAGTAGAGAATGTGGCCCGGCACACAGCCGTCATGAAGAGGTTAGAAGAAGAGCGTGCTCAGAAGAACAAGGCCGGCTCTGCTCAGCACAGTGCCCGCAGTCGCAGGGGCAGGGGCCACAGAAGGGCCCCACATGGAAAGTCTCGCTCACACAGTAAACCTCGCACTTCCAGGGGAGACCCCTCAGAGGGGTCAAACTGGGACCTGGTTTTCATGGAGAGAGACTACCGTTTCTTCAGCCACTCACTGGTGCGCTCACCTCGGGAGGCCATGTACACTTTGGAGCGAAGGCGGAGTGGAGGGAACACCTACCTGGTACACAGCAATCCCAACATCACAGAATCATACTGCCCTGTGGCCCCTGAGTGGGATGTGTCCGGGGAGCTCGCCAAGAGACGCACAGAGATGCCCTTTCCTGAGCCTTCTCGTGGGACCTGCCAGTCCAGAGTGCAGAGGAGTCACAGTCACAATCAGGACCGCAAGTCCCGCCATGACAGATCAGATCAGGCCAAGGAACGCTCCCGCTCCATGGACAACTCTCTTAAAGGCCCATCGCTTGGAGTTCCGGAGGTGTTTGAAGCTCCGCTGGAGGAGCGCAGTCACTATTACACTGACGATGGAACTCTGCGGGCCACACAAAAGTCCTCCCACTACTCAAGGATCATGTTCTCTGCTGCTAAGTTCCACTCTGACTTTAATGTGCCTGATTTGGGGAAGGGGACTTTAGATGAATCAAGGATCCGGAGTACAATAGAGAGGAACAAAAGCAGAGACAGTTTGCCTACGTACAATGAGCTAATGGGACTTTCTCCAAAGCCCTCAACAGATGAGTACTTCCAGTGCAATACATCAAATGAAACAATCTTAACTGCCCCTTCGCCTCAGGCAAAATCAGAATATGACACATTAACCTCATCAGGGGGACTCCGAAAGGGCTCTCCAGCTGACCGCCAAACGCCTCACCTCACCTCTCCTCACACGATGGAGTACAAAGAGGACATGTCGGCAGCAAAAGGACAGAGCAGCTCTGTGCGCCTGACGCCCAGCCAGACACCAGAGCCCGCGCAAAACGCACGTTTGACACCACACCAACACAATGTGGACCCTGGAGGGGGGGGCGGAGGGCTGGTCATCAAGAGGAAGGAGATCTTCAGCAAGGACACTTTGTTCAAACCTCCACACAATGCCTTGTCCGCAGGCTTCGTGGACAGCAGCTACACCAAGTCTGGCACATTGCGGAAAGCCTCACATGCCAAATCAACAGAGGCCCTTGACAATCCTGAGCCCCAGCAGCCTTCCAATTCAGCCACTTCCTCCGCATCCCCAGCAGTTCTACAGGGCTGCCTGGAGCCCACCGTCCCCTCCGCCTCCTTCGACTATTATAATGTATCAGACGATGAGGATGAAGAGGAGGCCGAGGAGGACTCGCACAAGGAGTTAGCAACACCTGAGGACAGCAAAGAGCATGGTGAGGGGGGTGGGACAGGTGGAGTTGGAGGAGGGGGCGGGGAGGGGACCATGCAGTGGCTCCTGGAGCGAGAGAAGGAGCATGACCTGCAGAGGAAACTGGAAACCAACCTGACCCTCCTCAGCCCCAAGGAGACGGACAACAGCAGCAGTCAGAAGTCAGCCCACTCAGCCCGCTTGGACAGCATGGACAGCAGCAGTGTCACTGTGGACAGTGGCTTTAACTCCCCCAGGTCTGTGCACTACATATGCACACAACTTCCACTCATTTACACTAATCAGTTCACTAGTAATGTGTTTGTCACTGATTTCAATACAGCCATTGCCTTTAGGAACTGAATGAATATTGGGCATAGTCATAGACTAAACCTTTTTATTATTATTTATAAAAATTGCTTCTTTCAGGCCTTTTATAGCTTAACAGAATAAATGTGCCCAGATGTTGTGAAGCAGCTAGAGGTCTTAGGAACTCACATTTTAATCTGATTCAGAGAATAGAACCAGTATGTGGTACTTTAATGGAAGACAATGTAAATGTGTGCAGACATAAATTAAGAATAAGCTTTGGGGTCGTTAAGTGTGACATCATTACTGCTTGTTTGGGTCCAAATGAGTTCTATCAACACAAACAGCAAAACAGGGATTTTGTCTGAACTTCCAGATGAGAGGGGACCGAAACTGCTTCCCACTGAATAATATCAGTGGATGTTCATACTTTTCCAGTCAAATAGATTATTGAAACTATTTATTAATAAACCTGGATTTAATTTTATTTCTGTAAATTATTACTCGAGGACGGCCAGGCTTCAGTGATTGTTTTGCAATTTTACATTAGAGATGCACCGATCTGATACTGGTATCCGATATAGGTGCCAATACTGAAAATTTAGTTGGATCCGATATCGGCCGATATGCTGGTTGGGCATATAAATTGATGTAATAAGACTATTTACTGGTCATAGTGGGCCCAGAAAATCCCATAATGTGAACACAATAATAATGAACATTTATGTATGCACATTTGTTCTGTGGTTACTTGAAGAATAAATAACAGCTACACAACACATTTCAATAAAATTTGCTATATTTTATATTTGTTTTGAGGAAATAAACGTGCACTGACATCAGATATCAGCAGAGAAAGCTGAATCAGTGCATTACTATTTTACATTGGAAAATGGCAATGCAAAACCCTGCAACAAGCCAAAATCTGCCTAAATGCCATTATAGTGAATGATGCTTGAATTCCATTGGACCCAGAACAAGCCAAAGGAAGAGTGATGACTATCATCAGTCTCCCATAGGCCAATGTCATGGATATGCATCCCTACTCAAAGCTAAATGTTACCTTACAGCATGAGCCTTCTGAATAAGTCTGTTGTTTAAAAACTTTGAATGTGAAAGTGTATATGAAGAAACTAATAATACTGCTCAGATGGTTCAATCATCAATGACAACTGCAAACCAAAATCACCTCATATATTTCTAGAGCTGTACGCACCTAGTCGTTTAGTAAATTAATCGGTCAACGGTGTCTTAATCAACCAAAACTTATGGTAGTCAATTAAAGATTTTGTATTTATTAATATGGGACAACAGCAGAAGGAAAAGTGAGTGAGTGAGTTAGTTGAAGATTTGGTATTTTTTGGTATTTATATCATAAATTTGCTGTACAAGCCACAAAGAACAATACAAAAAGCATAAAAATAGCATACAGAAGGTATACAAAACAGATAATGATGCAAACAGTTCATATATAATAAATAAATAAATAAAAAGAAATAAAATTAAAAGAAATAAGGAATAAAATCACGCTAAACCAGTTAAAGGAAAAAATTTGTTTTAAGAAGTGATTTAAAAGACAATACTGATTGTGCAAGCCTTAATTCCTCAGGCAGGTCATTCCAAAGCCGAGGCGCCCAGACTGAAAAGGCTCAATCACCTTTCATCCGGAGCCTGGACTTTGGAACAGCCACAGGGATCTGCCTGAGGATCTAAGGCTGCAGCTCATACGGGGTTAAAACTTCTGAAATGTAACTTGGTGCAAGTCCTAAACGAGCTTTGAAAGTGATCAGTAAAATCTTAAAATCAATTCTAAAACACATAGGCAGCCAATGAAGGGGAGCTAGAACAGGAATGTGTTGGTGTCTGTTAAAACCAGCGAGGAGCCGAGCCGCTGCGTTCAGAACCAGTTGGAGGCGGGAGATGGATTTGGTGTCGAGGCCAGAGAGGAGGGAGTTGCAATAGTCTAAATGGGAGAAGAAGAACGCGTGGATGACTTTTTCAAGATCAGGGCGGGAGAGGATAGATAGAAGAAAACAGGATTGGGTGACTTTTTTGATGTCAATGTGGAAGTTGAGGTGAGAGTAAAAAATTAATCTGAGGTTTCTGGCAGCAGGGGTGATGTTGAGAACGAGAGGGCCGAGACTATTGCTGAAATTAGACATGGACTGGGGAAGACTGATTAAAATCGGATTTGGAGCTGTTGAGTTGTCGGAAGCTCTGTGCCATCCAACTAAACGTCACTGAAGTAGTTGAACACAGCAGCCAGGCTCCCGCAGTCATTTTGTGTGTAAAAAAAGTAGACTGAAGATTCACAAGTTTAATTTGTCTTTATATAAATACATTGTTTCCTAGTGCTTTCTGCATAAATAGTTGTTTCTGTATAAACTCCCATGCAGGTGTAAGTCTTGTGAGTGCAGTTTGGGTCAGATACATGGAGTTAGGTTACAGTTTTGAGAGCTTTTGCCACGCCCCCTTTTTGCCATCCCATACCATACAAACTTTATTTATAAAGCACTTTAAAAACTTTACAGCTGGCCAAAGTGCTGTACACAAACATAGAATAGACAAGGACAATCACAGTCAAAGTCACAACACAACCACTAAAAACACAGAAAACAATACAATACTCAACAAGAAATGTACATCTCAAAAAAGCTAGTGAAAAAATTTGCGTTTTTAGGGTGATTTAAAAACAGGTACAGACTCCGCCTGTCTAGTTTCTATTGGCAACTGGTTCCACAGCCATGGGGCAGCAATAGAAAACGCACGGTCCCCATGAAGCTTGCTCTTAGTCTTTGGGACGGCGAGCTGGAGCTGGTCTACTGACCTGAGAGTGCGAGAAGGGGCATAAGGGTGGATCAGGTCAGCGAGGTAGGAGGGCGCTAGGCGCGCAAACATTTAAAGGTAAATAAAAGAATTTTGAACTCAACTCTAAAGCACACTGGGAGCCAATGGAGAGAGGCTAAAATAGGTAAGATGCTGTCCTGTTTCTGGGTTCCAGTTAAAAGTTGAGCCACTGAGTTTTGGACCCATTGCAAACTGCAAAGTGCATTTTGGCTGACACTAACATAAAGTGCATTACAAGAATCCAATCTGGTGGTCACAAATTAAAATGGAAAAAAAAAAACAGAGTTTACAACAGCCCTAATTTGCTGATCAAATTTTAGATCAGGGTCCATTTTGACACCTAAGTTTGAAACAACTGGTGTCACTAAATGATTTATTGAACCCAGGTCCACAAGAAAAGAGTAATTTGAAGAGCTAGGGCCAAAAACCATAACTTGATTTTTCCTGATTAAGGTGCAGAAAGTTTCATGACATCCAAGATTTTATGTCACTGATACAGTCTAAAAGTGGTCCGGCAGCCTGTGGATCCTGTTTTTTTAATGGCAGATAGATCTGACTATCATTAGCATAACAGTGGAATGCGATGCCATGCTTCCTCAGAATGGTGCCCAGAGGGAGCCTATAAAGGGAAAAAAGCAAAGGCCCTAGTATTGATTCCTGGGGAACACCATATGACAGGGGGGTAAAGGAGGAAACATAATTACCAAAACAAACACAGAAATGTCTATCAGTCAGGTATGACCTAAGCCATAGCAGGGCTGGACCACGAATCTCCACCCAGTGCTCCAACCGGGAGAGAAGAATCTCGTGGTCCACTGTGTCGAACGTAGCTGTCAGATCCAACAGTACAAGAACAACAGAATCACCAGCATCAGTAGAAAGAAATATGTCATTAAAACCACGCAGGAGGGCAGATTCTGTGCTGTGTAGACTCTTAAAACCAGACTGAAAAATTGTGCTCATCTAAAAATAATTTCTGAATTCTGCAGTATTTTTGAGAGAAAAGGAAGCTTAGAAATAGGCCTGAAATTTGACAGCACAGATGAATTAAGGCCAGGTTTCTTTATCACAGGATGCCCCATAGCCTGTTTAAAATGTGCAGGGACAACACTGGTAGACAAACTACAGTTTACAATGTTTTGCACTGTAGAAGCCAAGGAGTCAAAAACCTCTTTAAATAGATGAGCAGGTAACGGATCATTGGGAGAGCCTGCCGCTTCATGTGAGCAACAATATTCTTAAGTTGAGGGAGTCACAGGCTCAAACCGCTCAAAACTAGCAGGACTTGAAACATGCACAGAAGGGTCATGAGATGGAGCCTTAATCTCTAGAGCTCTCAACCTTATTTACAGAAACTGAAAGAAACTTCACACATCTCTGGTGAGGGTTCCAAACCTATAGGCTGGGGCACATTTAAAATAGAGTCAATGGTCTTAAAAAGTACACGAGGCTTGTGACAATTAGTTGTAATAACATTAAAGAAGTACATGCTTCTTTCAGTTTTTACAGTGCTCTGATAAAGACGCCAGCTCTCTCTTAGAATTTGCCATGACACTTCCAATTTTTTTTTCCATTTGCGCTCGGCTTGTCTGCATTTAGGTCTGGCAGCCCACTTAGATTCATTTAGCCAGGGCTTGAGTCTAGGTTTGGGTGACCTGGCTTTTAGTGGAGCCACCGACTCTACCATTGTTTGGCAAACCGAATGAAAGCTAGAGGATAAAGCCTCGGTATCAGCGCATGCAGACTGGTCAGTGTTAACAGTAAAAGCAGCAAAAAACGAGTAGCAGTGGATGGGTTAAGTACCCAGCAGCGGCGCACAGGTTTTGGTCGTTATGCACGGCACATCAATGTTAAAAACAACAGGCATGTGATCGGAAAACACATTATCATATATTTCAAGATTTTCAATAGACAAACCATGAGTCAACACAAGATCAAGCGTATGACCACGCTCCTGGGTAGGGCCAGAAACGCATTGCACAAACCCAAACGAGTCAATAAGATTCAAATAGTCTTTGGCCAACGGATATTAAAGTCACCAACAATTAGGATTTTGTCATAATTTGGCACTATGTCAGCCAACAAAACCGAAAAGTAATACAATCCTTGTTGTATTTGGAAGGTCTATAAACAACTGCACACAAAATATGAGGAGGGCAACACAGTTTGAATAAACACATTTCAAAACTAGAATAAGTGGATGACAGTTTTTTTGTTAGTAATTGATCGGCCTTTGGTCTTTTGGTTGACCAAGAATCTCTTTAGTTGACTATAGGACTATTTATGTCATTTATAGCTAATATGAATATAACATTTAAAATGTGACAGACAGTCAGCATAGAATTACATTATTCAACAAAACATCCCTCATATCCCTTTGGCTTTTATCTCTCTCTCTGCCAGTACAGTTTATCTGGGTTTGTGGCTTTAATATTGTGGGATTATCCATTTCTAGACTGCAATATATGGTTTAAAATAGTTTTGTATTTTAGCACTAATCCTCTTTGTAGCTAAGAACTGTGCAGGCTACTGGATATTGTGTGATTTTTTTATTTATTTTTTATTTTTATTTTTACCATTGCATTTTTGGTATTTTCTTTTCCAACTAAACATTATTATCATGACATGTTTCCCCCTGTAGGACACGTGAAAGCCTTGCGTCCAACACATCCAGCATAGTGGAGAGCAATAGACGGCAGAATCCTGCTCTGAGCCCTGGCCACATCGGCACCAGTAGTATGGGACTGCCCTTCAGCTTTCGTGCCATTCCCGAGCCCCCCACCACGCAGCCTGAGAAGCTCCAGAAGTCCTCCAACTGCCTAGCCTCCATCACCAGCGTCTGACAGGCAGCGCCCACCACCCACACTGGGGCACAGGTGTGGGGGGAGACAGGGGGGAGAGAGAGAAAGACATGGGCCTTTTTCACGCCTTTGGACCTCACTATATGGAACACACGGACACTCATACACGCACCCACCACCCATTTTCAATTCTAACTGGGACTGTTACAATAAACTGGCATGGCTCAAAGAGACTGTTCTCACAGCTTCAAAAACTCTACTGCAAAAAAAATGAAATAAAAAAATCACAGGATAATAACACAGAGGAAGCCGCTGGAGTGAAGTAAAAGTACTATTCAGTTTTTGGTGACATGGACTCTAGTTTGGAATATAACCAGATTCTTGAATATTGGTATTGGAAAGTAGTAGACTATAGGATTCAAGTTACATTTGGAAATATCGAAAACTTTTTTATATTACTTAACGATACATGTCCGATTAAATGTTCTCCTTCTGGAAATAGTGTCAGTTGAGCAGGACAGTTCTATGTTATCAGCACAAATGTCACAATGAGACAATAAAAGGCCAACCCGAGAACAATGAATGAGAGGTATAAAAAACATGAATCAGTTCCGATTTGTGTACCGCAATGCAAATGATGTATGTATACTCGATACTTTTGATATCCTAATTATTATAATGGTGGTATTAAAGATGCTATGTGACCAAAATTATGTTTATGCTCTCTTGGGGTCTAGAACAGTGGATGTAGGTAGCCACTTGGAAATAAATGACCAAATTATGCATTTTACGTACTATAGAAATATTGACCATACAAAACATTAAATTGACATATTTTATAAAGAAGACGACAAAATTAGGCCTGGGCTTTTTTCATATTAATCACCTTTTTTATTCAAGTTTATTTTTTCATTTAAAAAATATAGCTTTAAGACTTTTACTTTTTTCTTTTAGACTTTTTACTTCACTGCACTAAAGGTGCACTTTCTGGTAGAGGGGCTGTGTTGCCTCTATGCATATTTTATGGTTTTGCCTGGTATGTATGGCTTTAAACTTGTCTATCTTGCATGTATTCACTTAATGGTCTTTTTATAGCCGGAAATATATTGAAAAACATGCATTCTTACCGTGAGCGGGATCACCTCTCCATAGATCTGAATTGTAATCTGGCCCGGTGGCATTGCCTGCTTGTCTCCAAGCAATTGGTTTAATGCCATACTGTGTTATTCCTACAATGCATAAACTTTGTGTTGGTACCCTAGTGGTAGTATGTGTATGTGCACTTCTGACCCAGCTCTGTTGTTGTTGATGTTTTGACACGTGATGACAGGTAGGTGGAGCTAGAAAACAAAGCTAAAGTAGATTTGACAGACACAGGCCACACAGGCCACTGAACTCACTGACCCCATCCATGACTGACACTGGTGAAAGTGCCTTACACATAAACAAATGTTTAAACAAATGCAAACTACAGTAACGTCATTTTATGCCAGGATCATTGTCACATGATTTTGTAAACAAATTATTTTTATTTGCTTTATTTTCTTTCTGTTGACAATCCACAGGACCTAAGCACACATGCACTGTGGTATTGCACCCTCGTGTGAAATCCTTGTCCTGTCCTGATTTCACATTGAGTGGGCGCCCTCTTGTGGTTAACTTGTGCCTTTGTATGTGTTGTGTTTGCTACAAAATCTGTGACTTGAGTACTCAGACTAATTGAGCAGATCCTATAAAGGTAAGTGGATGTCCTCACCGATCCAATCGCACCTGTTTAAAATGGGACAAAAGATGTTCACAGTAGCTTTCATAAACAATCAGTGTCAGGCCAGGTAATGTCAATGACTTCACAGTGCTGAACATGCAAAAGTTGAAACTAATATTTATTTTAAAAATACCACTTTATAATAACATTTTAATTAGTTCTTAATTAGCTTTAGTAAAGCATTAATAATGAACAAATAGTTTACATTTAAGAATGATTCAGGGTACTACTGTCCTTTCTAGAGCTTTTTTTTTTTTTTCAAACTTTGCTTATGGGCACAGTAAAGCTTTGGGAGGGCGTTAAGTAGTTAAGTCATTAGGTCATATTTAAGATTCTTATGTAAAGAACATTTATTTGTTTCATACCTCACAGTTTGGGCTGCACTCTGCCACCTTCCCCAGAATTGTCATGTGATGTAGTTGTGATGTGTCTGCTCAGCTGATTTACACTGTTGGCGCTGTCTTCCACCTGCAGTGTGATTTTGTCAGAACTGTATCCCAGGTGGGAGAGAGTTGGTATGCCCCTCATCCCAATTTACAGTAATAGTTGTAGGAGCATTTCCGGATTTTGATGGCCTGATTCAGTGATGGTACTTGTTGGTCTTTGTGCTTAACCCACTCTATGAGATGGTTTCCCTCTTGCAGTGGTCTGATCTGATATGTTGGGCTTGTCAGTGGCTAGGATGCAAGGTTTTTTGGGGTTTTTTTTCACCTTCAGTTTTGTTTCCTCCATATCAAGAAGAGAACCCATCTCATGGATTGGGACAATGCTAATAAGTATAAGATCCAGAAATGTACCCACCAGACTGTAAATTGGGACTTTGTCACACCTGAGATACAGTTCTGAAAAAGTGGGACTACAGATGTCTTCCTATTTAGTCTGAGTAGGATGACAGTGAAAAATTCAGTTTAAATCAGGTGGGCAGATACGTCACACAAACATTACGTGGCACTTCTGAGGAAAGTAGCAGAGTCAACACATCCATTCAAGGTATGGAATAGAGGTCTGTACATCTAATGTATCTGAAGTATATTTATTAAGTAGTTACTAAACCTGTTATCAGTGAATTATGAATTTAAGTCTTTTGTTTGTGCTTTAGGTTATATATTGAGTATATTTAAATTTCAGATAAAAGTTTAGATAATTAATTTCAGATGGAGAACGGGCCAATATAGCTATGGATAATTTCCTGTTTTTGAAAAAAAAATCTCCAAACCCAAATTCACAAACTCGCCATATAAATTCTATGGCTTTAAGGGCACTATGTAATTTTTGGGAATATAAAATAATTAATAAAAATACTGTTAAGTGAATAAATGGAAGATGCCATAAGTTTAATGCCATACTGTGGAACATTCCAGTGAAAGCAAAACTGTCTTCATGAGACAAACGGGCAACAGACCCTTCACCACAAAGTTACACAGTACACCTCTAAAATCTTGACAACAATCACATGATGGTGAAAACAATATTTTTTTATAACTTTTTATGCAATTCATTTGTGCTAATCCACAAGATGTTTAACCCTGTGTCAGGTTTCTTGTTTAGAAATTCAGTAATTATAGAGATATTAACCATAAACCAGTTTATAATCCCCAGTAATTAAAATGAATCCTGACCTGCCCTCCAGCTCTCCAGCTAACCTATTACACAGTATAGCAACAACTAATATTGGTAGAAATGCTCAACTTAAAATGTAACTACAAATTGACTTTCATATCTACAAATCCTATTATTTGGTGTAGAAAGATCAGTATAGACATTTGGTCTTGTTTTCCGTGTGGCATTTAATGGTTTGTATTGCAGGTAACTGGTCTGTGCACTACAGGAGCTAGTGGGTAGGGTCTTCTTGGCACAGATATTCATCTTCAACATTTTACACAATATACACACACCAGAGTCCTATTAGAATGACAAAAAAATGCAGATGTATGCACTGCAAAAACTAATATCTAGCATGGGGAAAAATTACTTGAAATCAGAACATTAATTTAAGTCATTTTGAGTTTTTTAATGTAATTGTTTGTATGACCTACATTATGTAACTTGTTTACTGCAATTTCTTACTGGTTTCAGATAGAAGAATACATTTGCCTATAGGATAAGTTCAATTTTCTCAATCGACTGGCAAGTAAACTTGAAATAAAAAGTAAAAGATTGAAAGTGGTCAACAAATAAATCAAAACTAGCCAGAACTACTCAAATTGAGATTCATATCCTGAATTCAAGCAGGGGCATTGCCAATAAGCAAGGCGGGCAAAGCAGACGCCCCCTAAAATCTCTACTGGTTCAACAGTAGTACTAGGAATTTATTGACAACAAGTGTTATGTATATATTTCCAAATATATGGACCCACATAGTAATAGGTGCTAATATTTTTGTCATCACTAGATTTATTTAGTGTGGTGAAATCTGGTTGGGGGTTTGGTTTGATGTTTTGCATGGGGCCTTAAAGGACACAAACTGTGCAGTTTTGAGTTTTTAACAATATTATAAAGTTCCATCATCAAAAACATGCCTGAAGTTGTATTTAGCTTCATTCACACTTGTTTCTTTAATTCTGTTTACGAGATCATACAAGATCTTTGTGACAACAAAGGAAAAAATCTGTCCATCTCCTGCACTGTCTTTCTGTCCATAAATCATCCCTTGACTCATTCTGAGCATTTCTACCGTTAAATCATGTTCATTACAACAGCATGCTTTTACAGCATTAATATTATGTTTGAGTTGTTCGTATAGCTTTTTTTTTGTGTTCATTCCCACTTCTGCCAGCAGATGGCGAGCACCAAATGCCAGTATAGAGAACCCATCTCAAGGAAATTATTGTGTATTTTTTAAATATAGGCGATATTTTAAGTTCTAAAACATGAATTGTCAAAGCTAAGGCTTTTAATAGCATGTTTAAAGACCAATAACACTACAAATAATGCATAATATGTGTCCTTTAAGAGACCCTTGCCGCGCCCCTGAATTAAAAATCATTTTAGCAAATGTAGACAATACTTTTTTGCAGTGTATAACATTTACACACTCTGTATACCACCAAGTACTGAAGGGTGTGTGTTTTTTTTTTTTTTTTAGATTGGTTATAAACAGCCACACATGCATCATAAAACATATCACATTTCTCAGTATTGACACAGACACTGTGCAATGGGAGCAACCTCCTTAAGTGTCCGTTTGGTTCTAAGGCAAAAGTACTTCCACAGGAGCAGTGCTTCAGTCAGCTGTCATTCAGTGTATTTTAGCACCAAGGGAATCCCACCTTGTGTTCATACGCTATAAAAATATTCCCTTTCCAAATCCACAGAGACATAAAAACTAAGTCTAATGAGCTACAGGTAGGACACAACAAAATCAAAATGGATGCACAATGAAAAACAAGGCTTCACAAGAGACATGCACTGATCCAGTTTTCAAATACCAGCAGCTGAAATCAGTTTTTTTTATTATAAGGCAAGATCAGGCAATAAAAGTAAAAACATTCATGAAATCTATTATATAAATAACACAACAAAATATTTATTGAAATTATAAATATAAGATGGGAAAAGTAGCAAAACAATATTGTAAGTGTCCAACAAGATAGCAGTTTGTGGCAAATTCCCACATATGAAGTTGCTGTAGTATGTATAAATATTATATAAATAAAAAAAAAGTATTAGTTTTGCTTTGTCTTTCACTAGTTAATTTGCATTCCACCTTTGAAAAAGACAGTCTACAGTAAAAATTCTATGTTATTAAGTGTCTGTAAACTAGCATTGCACATTACAATGTTATTACAAGAAACACATTTGAGCTACAATGCTGAGTTCTATCAATTTGCTGATATTTGATTTTGGATCAGTGCATCCTTAATCACAAGACAAATGTTCTGTACAATGTTCATATTGTTAAGGATCAACTCCCCTGCATGTTTTCTCAGTACACTTTGTACAAACAGTAAACACAGTTACAATATGGCGTGACATTAACATGAGCATTTCAGTTCTGGTGTCAAAGGCATTTTTATTGTGGTTCTTGTCATGTCTGTGAAGGACCACACCTGTTGCAAAGTTTATCATAGATTCTTCAAATGTGCAGTCTTGTAAGTGTGGGTGAGCAGCTCATAATTCCAGCTACGAGTCTGATAGTCCACTTACCATCTGTGCACATGTTTTGTAATGACTATATTGTAACCTTCTTCAAAGTGCAGTAACCAGTCGCCTGCACTTAGAATGGCACTCTCCATAAGACAGAGGAGCAGCAGACAGAGCGGTGGGGACACGCTCGGAGGACATGGGACAGCCTGAACAAAAGGGATAGTGGACATCTCATTTCCTGGTCAGAAAGCTGTCCTGGAACTTGATGCTGGAGTAGCGCATGTGAAAGCCCTTTTTACTGATAGTGTCGTCGCTATGGAAACGGATCAGCATGGTGTCTCCGGGGGAGTAGATTCTCTCTCTGGGCTAAAACAAAAGGGAGTAGTAGAACTTATGTAACATGCATAATTCTCTCCAACCAAGGTTCTCAAAGCTATGACTAGAGTGTGAAATTGATTCAAAAGTGCACTATGTAACTTAACCTTAGTTAGAGTAGGGTTAGGGTGGTGAAATCAAGTAGTGATTTTACTGATGCGATAACAATGTAATTATGTATTTGCAATCACACAATTGTGGTTCTCAAGACAATTATCCAATCAGAATGGGTTGGCTATAATTAAAACCTGTATGACAGGTAATGGCATCCCAGGATCAGTTGTACAAACTCATTCTCTCATTTAATTTTTATTATACGAGCAATCAACATTTTAAAATATCAGAGCAAACAAAATGCAGATGGAGCCCTATAATTATGAGAAGAAGTCAGAAAAGCTTACCCCTGAACCACAGAAGCGCCCCAGCCTGTGTGCGTTGTTGTCCAGGCCATTGTACAGTTCGATGTAGTCATAGCCACAGTCCGCCTCCTCCTCTACCTCAAATGTGATGAAGGTAAGCTCAATGCCGTAACCCTGCTCTGCGGTCAGCAGCCACTCACAGTCAGTGTGGCCCGGGTAATTATTGTCCCCAAACTGAGAATGGGAATAGAGGTTTTTCTGACGTATATCCGCTCTGAGATGACCTCCACATTCTGGAAGATAGGAGAAGAACGTTTTAGAAAATGTAGTACAGTGATATGAACACTAGAGGGAGTCTGATAATTAAGTAGCATATTTACACTTAAATGGTCAACTAAATATGTAAAAAACATAATTGAGTTTAAAAAAAAAAATCAAATTAATAAAGATTTTTTTTAATCTAGTCAAGACTAACAAACAAAATACATGAAACTAGTCAATATTACTCAAAAATACTACAAATATTTTGAAAATATTTTGAAGTGATTTGAAATCACATAGATACAGTTGTGCAGTGTAAAAAGCAGAGACCTGTGGAGTGCATGGCCTGGAAGCCCTTCCTCTGCACCGAAGCGTCTGAGATGAAGCGCAGGTACATCTTGTTGCCGGTAGAAACCAGAGGCTCAGGGGTCTTACTGCCGCACAGACGTCCCAGGATGGTGGCTGTGTCACTGTCTCCATCAAAGGCCTCCAGGTGGTCGTACGCACACTCCTGATGCTGCTCAATCTCAAACTCAGAGAAGATCTGCAAACACACGCCACAGTGAGGATGTTACAAACAGAAAGTTCCATTTTACTTTATTGAGAAGGGACAGTGTCATTTTGGTAGTAACAGGAGAGTAACAGTAGTAATTATGATGTTTCTTATGTGATAATGTAATGGCAAGTACAGCTATTATAAAAGCGGCTCTTGGGGTTAAAATGAGACAGTTGTGTGCTATTGCATTTTATTCTCTGTGAACCAGGAAAGACCCAGTTAGCATGCTGGTTGTTGTTAGGAGTGGCAGCAAGACTTCACTGTGGTTTTCAAAAATTCCGTTGGGAAGTTGGGAAAAACATTGAACCGCTGCCAACCGCTGTTTAAAATGAAATAGCTCTGTAGTTCAAAAACGGAGAAGATGATAATCACTTTCATATTTTCGCTGGTGACTAAAGTAAGATGCTGTCTCATGCATCTGTTTATCTCACCACAGAAAACCACAGCTCTGGGTTTGTGACAGAGACACAGTGCATTAAGCACATCCTGTTGATCATCTGTAAATCTAATCTAAACAAATTAAATCAAGTTTGCAAATGTGCACAAGGTTAGATTTCTAATCATTTGTCTTTGTTGGTGATTATTAGTTTGTTCCTGCTCACATAAAGAAGTTACAAGGGGTTTGCAATACCAAAAACAGCTGATGATAACTGTTCTGCTAATACAAAGTGAACTCAGCCTCAGAGTGTGGTCTAAAGTGAAGTCAAGTGAGAGCAGCCAAGTCCTAATGGGTTACAGTCCTACGTCAGTGGTCTGTTTGTATATCATGCACTGAATTAGAGGATGTTTAAAGTTAGTTTTTCTTAAACTTTGTATACAGTATGTAAAACATTCACAATTGAATCAGACTTAATCTGGGTTGTAGTAACCCCACAGACAATGACTGATTTGATGATATTAGATTAATTAGATTAAATGATAACTATGCCAACTTGATACTGAATACAACATTGCATACAACAAGGCTGTGCTTCTTTTTGCACTTCAGTGCAAACCCCATCCTGGAAGTTGTAGCATCAACGCAATAACCAAACTAGTAATTATTATGATCCAGTCCATGTGTTGTGCCTTAGATGTGTTGACACATAAAACCTCATGTTAATTGCATGCATGTGTATCTAATGTAGGCTGTTTCAGGACACAGATGGTTAGACCCCAAGGCCTGGCTAACGCATGAGCACACCCTTAGAGTGCGCCTCATTCAAACATGCACTCGGCCTCTTCACACTGGCTTTGAAAAGTGGAGCAGAAGAGGAGACACTGGCCTGGGGCATGTGCAGACACACAAGAGCAATATACTTTGGACACTTACAATCTTGACTCGGTGGCCCGGGGTGGCGCTGATGTCCCACGTGCACTCCTTGCGGCTGGGATACTTGTCAGGCCAGTTGGGGCTGCTCAGGGTGCCACTGGGGCTGTGGATCTGGTGCTCACACTCCGCTGGACACACACATAGAGGAAGTCAGAATCACGGCTGCACAGGAAACCGTCCAAAAGGAGAGGAAATACAATGGGAACAGGAAGCAGAGAAATGAGAGAATCAAGAGATGGAGAGTGGATTTCAAAGAAACACTGGCGTTCAGGATGAGTCACATGGATGCACATGGCACTAGCACTTTGTGTGTCATGTACTCATGAACTCAAGTCCTGTGTAGATATATAGACATATGATGAATGGTACCGCAGCACAGAGAGGTCAAACATATAGAAAATGAAAGACCGTGACTATTCAAAGGAAATAAACATGCAAAAAGAGAATGAGTAAACAATAAATAAACAATGTTTATTTACACACAGAATTAAGTCTGTACAGTAGAAAATGGACAGATAATAGATAGAGGAGCTGTGAAAAACAATGATATATGTGCATCTACACAATATTCGTATTATTCAGTCTCGCAGATACATAACATAAACATATTGCTCAGTCTTTGTAGGTAAACATTAAGTTGGTAGAGACATAAATGTGTTAGAGAACAATAAGTAAGAAGTGTGACAAGAGGTTTGATGTCCATAACATTAGAAGGTTCATAGGATGAGAACTGTATGTGTTGTCCACACAGAGATATGTGCACAGGACATGTGACTTTGCATTTACAGTAAATATTCACAAAAATGTAAGTGTGTGCTTATGTGGGGACAATCTTGCTGAAAAGCCAAAATGCAACACCTAAAACTCAAACTCAAGTTTTCCATCCTGCTAAAATGATCATCAGTATTATTGTTTATGCCTCTTCAAAACTGTGACATTAGCAATAACTTGTTTGAATGCAGTAATACAGAAAGTAATTCAGATGTAGGCCCATTGTGCGGACAGAGCTTTGGTGCTGCTCTGGTGCATAAGGGTGTGTGGTGGTGCCCGTGCTGGTGCCTGTAGTGTGTGGTGGTGCCCGTTGGTAGAGCTTGTGGTGGTGCCAGTGGTGCGAGTGGGACCTACCTTCTTTACAGTCGTGCTTGTTCTCATGCAGCACAAAACCGTGGCGACACTGACACATGTACGAGCCCACTGTGTTTATGCACTCATGCTGACAGCCTCCGTTGTCTTTGCTGCATTCATCTTTGTCTGCAGAAAAACACATACACAGGATACTAAAATACTCAGGTGAACATTGCTGAAGGTACAGCAACACTACTGGGTCAGTTCTACACAAGGCACAGAGGAAAGGAAATAGAGAAACTATAAAGAGATTGCACTACAAAGAAGTTAGCAAAATTTGAGGTTGAGGATCCGACTCCTGCTTGTCTCCATTGAGACGTTATTGCTTTGCATAAAATGTCGCACAGTATGGCATTAAACTTATTCATCCCCATGGCTGGTGGCACCTCCAGCCAATGTTATGGACCAGATTTGTGGAGAGGCAAGCCCATGCACATGTATACATTTTTTCTGGTACATTGTAAGTTTGATAGATAAGTTTAATGCCATACCGTGAAACATTCCAGGCAAACCAAATACATCTGCATGGAGACAAGGTGGCATACAGCTCCAGAAAAGTTACATAGTGTCCCTTTACAGACCCAAATGACTCCTTATGAATTATATTGGCCATTTACTGTTTTAAAGTGAATCTGTTTTTCCTCCGTGACTTCGAGATTAAGACTGTGACCAGTACCTTTTTAAAGTAGTTTGTAAACAAAAAACATTCTATATTCCTCAATGGAGGCAATTGAAGTGGAACAATTTCAATGGAGAAATTGCAATAAACGACAGAATTACATAAAATGTGAAAAATGATAACCGTGTGAGTAACCAGGTCCTGGTTAAAACACATCAGTAAATGTATTTTACATCATTTGTTAATTTAATAGCATCGGTATAAATTTAACAATTTGTATAAAAGCAAAATTAAGTTTTTTGTATTTACTGGAGAAAAGCTTACTTACTACTAATGTTGACAGCTAGTTTCTTATCATGTACAAATATTTTTTTGGGTGAAGCTCAAATAAAGTCTTTGGTAAAGATAAATAACTCACATACACTGTACACTAGCAATTCAAAATTGCTGCTTATTTTTGTTAGTAATAGTTAAAATTACACATTTTTGATCTACTGTCAGTTAATCTTTGTTTTGAATGCAGTCGCCTCCATTCAAAACTTTTGAACTTTGGAATGACATTGCATTTAAAAGGTCTATTGTTTTGTATGTGTTGTGTATTGTGAAGCTTGGTGAGATGTTTTTTACCTCCTCGCTCATTTCCCTGCCTGTGGTCTAAATGAGTGGTCTTTCTGTGGCCTCTGGTGAACCTGTCTGTTGTGAGAGCAGCTGTGTGGTGTGGCTGGTGTGGTGAGGAGCCGCATCAGTATTGATTTATTTATTTTTTTTGGATAGCCCCTTGAGATGCATCGTGCATTTTTCAGAGATGATCACATAGATGATGACATATGAAACAGTGTGCTTGGACAAAGTGAATGATACTAAATCCTATTCAGCCACACCTCAGCTACAAGAAGATCTGTTTTAAAAGGAACATTTACTTTTATGAGCTTTTTTTCCTTTACAATGTTTTAACTGTATTTTCTCATCATTAGTGTACTCATAGTTGTATTGCAGTAATGTCCTGCATTTGAGATTTGAGTGCTCAGAGGGTTTACGATGAAGAAAATGTTAAATAATGATCCGCACATGCACCTTCATAATATGTCTCCTTTAATGAACCTTCTGTGTGATGTTATTGCTCGGTGTGTGTGTGTGTGTGTGTCTGATGTGGTATTACGGTGCTATTGTGGGCTCAGTCTCGCTCTATCAGCAGCACTAAGAGGCTTTGCGTGATGCTACACAGTGGTGATTGTGGCGCTATCCTCACACAACCGTCCACATGCACACAGAGGAGTGCTCACATGGACCAGGAGTGTGGGAGGCTGCAGGGACCTCCCCAAAGCTGCTGCCAGAGGGCCACTTAAACCAAGCCTGGAAGAGACAGGCCATGCCACTGTCACTGCCTCCACAACACACAATGTCAACAAAACAAGGGAATGCTGTTTGGATGTAATTAAATACAACAATCTATTTATCTAATATTTTTCGATATTCAGTCATTTGTAATAGTCAGTGATTTGCTAGGGACATTTTAACTGAAGGGTCCATAGCCAATCCTCAGTCAGTAAAAACACGTGGTTTGGAGCACAGTTCAGACCTTCGAGGAAGAAATGTGACTATTTTTGTTATTAAAAGGCAATGGTTAAAATTGTGTATTATTTATTTTCAGGAAATATTGAAAGCTATTTTTATTTGTTTTTTACATAAGAAAAAATAGAATTAAACTGAAAATTCTATCAATATGAGGAAGAAAATGTTATACATTTTCTGTCAAAATTGCCTAGCAATAATTTCTCTTTAATTTAAGTTTGTCAGGACAACCCAGCTGGAGAATTAGTGTATTGTGTATTAGATTGTTATGTATTAGTCTCCATGCATTTTTATAGACAATATGCCTTCTAAATGTTAAGTCAGAGTATGCACTGTTAATAGAACCAATACAGCATAATAAACAACAGTCAAAACAACAGTTAACAACAGTCCAAACTATGAGGGCTATAGACTCACCAATGGGGATAAAACTATTGATACTCATTCAGTCAGTGCTTTACATGGATAGCATTCTGACTTTAGGGACAAAGCACGTTTCTCAATAATCCATGCAATCGATTCAGATCAATGCATTCCATTGTCCCACATAGCCAGTGCGGGCCAATCAGAAATGGCTATTGAGGTCATGTTACCTCCGACCTTTGGCGAGGTTGCCAGCCTGCTCTTGCGGCCGTGAGTGGAAGAGCGGCTACGGTTAAAGTGATGGCACGACTCAAACACAAACATACGATGATGACACTGAGCGGGTCTGTCTGAGGGAGAGAGGGAGAGGGGCAGGAGGGCAAGGAGTGACTGGAGGGCAGGGAGACAGCACGGTGGCAACACAAATACAAGAACATAACACCGGTCTTCATTTGGTAAACTAATCCAAGTGTCAAGTGTTTTTTGGCCAGTGTAACATTTTTGCAGGTGATAACTAAATAAGAAACCACAGAATACTAAAACACGGTGCAAGGAGATACGAGCTCCCAGTGAGATGATTTGAACGTATTTCTTTTCAAGTCACAGTGGCCCAAACAAGATCACATATAAACTAATGTCCAATGAGGAGCAAGTCCCTGTACATCGCAAACAGAGCCATGAAGTAGTAGAATATTATTGGATATTTTGCTGACCAAAACTACATTTCAGCAGTAAAATTCAAAGACAAATTGGTTATATTGGGTGGCAAAGCAGGGTCTTGTCCCTTCCACCTGGTAAAAATATTATATTCAATTTGTTAGAAAAATTCTGTGCTGTACTGAGCAACACAACAGACTAAAACAAAATCAGGATTAGTTATCAAATTTAACACTGCTCAGATATCTTTACACGTGGCACTTTTTTCAGTAGTCTCACAGAATTGCCCTCATTTATCTCATTTCAAATCCTCTAAAATCTAGACTACTACCCAGTTCACTTCAACACGAAATAACACACAGTCACAGAGACACAGTAACTGAAGCAGGACTCACCTGAGAAGAAGTGAGCCTTGAATCCTTTCTTGGAGACGGTGTTGTCCGATCTGAACTCAACCCTCATGTTGTTGTACTGAGAGGTGATGACCTCAGGGACCTCAGTGCCGCAGTATTTCCCATGGAGCTTAGAGTCTGATGACAGGCCACTGCGTACCTCCACATAATCATATTTACACACCTAGAGCCACAAATAGGTATGCTGAAAACAACCGTCAAGTGTGGAGATCCTATCTGACCAGTCCTCCTGTTAAACTGCACTGAGACCTTTGACTTAGACACAAGTATCTGTCTGTGTGTCTATGTTTAGATGTGCCATTTAGCTTAATAGGTTTGGTTTATGTGGACACAGTAACATTCTAAGGCCATGTTCTGGGCTGACCTGTTTGGTCCTGGTTTGAGCCCAGTTTAGTCCTGATGAGAATTTAAAGAATTTCTCCATGATGAATAAATAATTCTGATGTAGACTTGGTTTGGAGGCTGTGTTGTAGTTCAGATTTAGTTACAGTGTTGTCCTAGTTTTAATGTGGTGAGTGTGCAGTGTAAACCCTAAAAGCCTTTTCTTTGGTACAGGCTTTGGTTTGTGCTTTATATCTCTGTAAGTACTGGGCTTAAACAAATTTTAAACTTACTTTTACTTTAGAATAAAAAATGTGGTAATATTTATATACACTGGTACAGATGTTATTGGATAAAAAAAGGCCCCTGCCCTCCATGGGAAATTATGTCCTTAGTATTGACATGAACAGAAAGACTTACCTCGTTCCCCTCCAGCTCAAAGGCCTCAAACTGCATGGAGATGCGATACTGAGTGGGGGCCACCACCTGCCACACACAGTTCTTGTTGGGTGGATACTCTTTGGGCCAGCCGGGGGTACTGATGGTTCCATTCAACTTTGAGAGGAGGCCGCCACAAGCAGCTAAACACGAACATACAGCAAGTCATGTAAGTGCACAAAGTCAGCTTATAATAGTTTTTTTTTCACAATGTTCACTTTCTATGTGTCATCAAATTAAGAAGAAGCTTGCATATTATGATTAAATGCTTTGATTGTGTTTATTGTACTTGAAGAGAGGCATAGATGGTTCCGTGCCATGTTATTTCCTGTTGTTAAGATGGTGTGGATGTTATGTTATTTACTATTGAAACATGCTGTCAAGCAAAAGAATGGAGAAGGAGAAAAACATGCACTCTCACCCTCACAGCTCTTCTTGTCCGGGGCAAGCTCGAAGCCCGGGTCACAGGCACACTTAAAGCTGCCCAAAGTGTTGACGCATCTCTGCTCACAGCCTCCATTGTCCGGCTTGGCACACTCGTCCTCCTCTGAAAGACAGCAAGGCCCATGGTCAACAACAAACACTTAGCCTTCCACTGGCATGAAAGAGTAAACAACAGGAAAAACCTTTGAAAAAGTTGGCTGCAAAACCAGCTTTGTTGACAGTCCCATCCGAAACAAACTTCATCCACAAAGTGTGTGAGGTAGAGCGCACATCCTCGGGTTTGTCGTAGCCACAGAATCGACCAATAAGAGGGCTGGTTTCTAAAAGGCCATCTCGAACCTCCAAGTAGTCATACGCACAACTGTCATGCCTTTCGATCTATGAAGAGGAGCACGTAAAAAGGTATTATAAAAAACTCAATTTAATACTTGCCAATTAATCAACTAATTGCAGTGTACTCATACAGCAATGACTACCAACGGCTTTTCACTTATATTGTCCTTAATTTGGGGCAACTGGTCCAAAATATTCCCAAACGTGAAACCATGCTTTATGAGACATGGTGGTGTGTGAGACGAGCATCCCTTGTGTCAATTGAACCCATTCATCTGATATAGCGAAGAACAGTGTCCCCTGGGTCTGTGAGCGATGAAATGCTTAAAGGGTGCTTGATGTAAGTTTTCTGGTGGAGGGTCAGTCCCCAACTTGTCTCATGTTAATATTATTACCTTTCATTTATTCATTGTAAGCGATTTAACTGACACTGAAATATGTGGTTTGCCTGGGTCAACCTCTTATCTCCATGGAAATTGTTTTTATGCCATTTTGTGGAACATTGCAGGTAAAACAATAATAATCTCCATGGAAACAGCTGTCCCCCTAAAAATTTACATAGTGTCCTTCAAATGCAGGTGCAGCGGTCAGATTTCTATTTTTATTTTTGTAATACATTTTTCACTGCTTATGCCATTATTTTCTCTATGGAGGCAAAATAAAATATACGTAACTTTAAGTCCACCATTAATTGTGACTATTAAAACATTATTAGCAAAAAGGTTTCATTCATTCATGACAAGAAGTTCTGAAGTTTTGAGTACACTACAATTTACTCAGACTGTTAGTTCTTTGCATGTGCCGTGACAAATTTGCCTTTAAAAGAGACGGATGTTAGCTTCAATAAAAATCTGACTTTTGACCCTTCACGTGTCAAGTTCAACTGGCACTCACACTGACATGTTCATAGCCTGACAACGTCAACGTGACCGATTTCCAGATGGCTGGTTTGTATCCACACAATCCATGCACCACCTTTATTATGGTCCTAGTGGCTACACAAGCGTGAAATCTGACCCAGACACTGCACAGGGCACATAAGAACATGGGAGTGACTCACCTCAAAAGCCTGGAAGCTGAGGCCAACATGGTATCCTTCCGACACGCTGATTCTCCACACACACTCTTTGGAAGGTCGGTAGTCATCTGGATAATTGGGAGATTGGATTTGTCCTGAATCTTTGGTGATATCTCCTCCACATATTGCTGAAAAAGGATAGTTGTGACAATAAATAACAATAACAAGCATAATGAAAAAAATGTAGATGTCATATGCAATGTTACCTTCATAAACTGCAGCAAAGCCTTTCCCCACCCAGTTGCTACTACTGCGGAACTCAATCCACATTCGACTGTCAGTGGAAATCAAAATGTCAGGAACATTATCGCCACAAAATCTACCTGCAGAAGACACAATCACATAATTAGGGGAAAAGCTGAGAATGTACTTTTTACAGCTGACAGAATGAAGTCAGCTTCGTTTTAAACATACTTTGGTTATGTTTAAACCTGTTTTAATCAAGATGCCCTGTTCTTTTTAATCAAGAGGTTTACAGCCAATCCTTAAATGTTTGTCTTGCTGAAAGTCATTTTAGTAAGACAAAATCAAATTGATCGATCAATATCAGGGAAAAAAAATGGCAAGCTCTAGTTACCGAGGAGTGGAGCTTTCCTCCAATATCCATCGTGGACTTCTATGTGGTCATACCAACAGAGACTGCTTTTGTACAGGTCCATTGTAGTAAAGTTTAGAACAATCTGGAAAAGCCAAGCAGAGCTTAGTGGCATTATCAGTACACAGCCTCTTATTGTGTACATGAGTGTGGTACGTGTGTCTCACCTTCTCTCCAGGTGTAACCGATATCCTCCACACACAGTGGGTGTAGGATGGGTATCCATTGGGGTAACCTGGAGATGTGAAGTTCCCTGTAGAGTCCTGGAGCGTCTCTCCACAGGCTGAGGAACACACACACATGTGAAGTTATGCTTCTGTATCAGGCCTGATTCCTCAGTATGATCATGTCATCCAGCGGTTACAGGGGCGAATTTGGAGCCAGCCTCCATATTAGGAATAGGATTTTTTAACGGACAAAATTGTGAAATAAAGACACCAAGATGTAGAGCAGGTTGTTTTAAGACCAAAATGATGAGCAGCAGTTACAAAGAAGCCCCCACATGCTAACTTCCTATTTGGAATGAGGTGATTAGCGCATGTCCATTTATATATGACTAGAATCTATGACTAGAATTAAAACTGTAAATGTAACATTATCAAGTTTTTACTCATGCATGTCATTATTTGAAGAAATGTATTTATTTCATGTTTGAAATAATGCAAAGATATAACTCTCATCCACTCTGATTTAAGAATCAAACATCCTAAAACATCATCAAACCTGGGGCTGTATCAAAGTGAGACCATACTACTCATATGAGAGCATATACGACATGTATCCATTTCCAGACGCAAAAACGCTAAAATATGCTTTTTATTTGTCTTAAATTATTGCTTTAGGATTACATTTACTCTATGTAAGAAGAATATCCAGAGCACACACACAGTCTTGGTCTTGGTCGGTCACAGTCTGGTGGCAGTGGTCAGATAGTAAACACGTTAGTACCTGGACATCTATACAGCTTTCTTGCCTGTGCAATGTCTCCTTTACTGAGCCTCGTCCTCTGGCCTATCGCAGGGCGCACTCCATTCTCGTCTCTGGAGGGGAGGATGGTATCCAGGAACATGCCCCTTTATGTGGAAAAAACAATTAATTAAGTGAAACATCTGTTACTCTAAAAACAAAGTACTTCCATGACATCCATGTTTTCTAACAATACAATGAAGTCTCCAGAGACACAAGATGACTCATTTCAAAATGATGCTACATATTAAATAGTTGAAATAGTCATAATAGTTCAAGCTAAAAAGAGGAATATTTTTACCAACGCCCAGAGACCACATAATCCTATTTAAATATATATAAAATATACAGTATAATAACAGAGCTGTAAATTTACATTTTCATTTGGGTTTGACACAGTTGACAGCTCAGCACTTTGACACTGCAATGATGAACGACAGTTTGTAATAGATATGTTTTATGGTAAAACTCACCGTGAAAAGGTGTTCCTGGCATAGTGCATGATGCTATCAAAATCATATGGCTCTCCAAGAGAGTTGACCTCCCCTGGTTCCATCTTCAGGAAGTTGTACTCCTGACCTACAAAGATGATGTGTCCATAAACAGGTTTGTCCACAAACTGATTCACTCACGCTCACACTCCACTGAGCTCCAGTATATGGATACCAGCAAAGTAAACAATATTCATTTTAGATAACACTGAAAGCATTTATGAACTTTATGAATAAATGAACTGTGCTGTATTCTAAATTGCTGGACTGTTCATTTGGATGTGACTGTAACAGAGCTGTCACCTGGTTGGATATTGTCTCGGATGATGGTCACATGGTCATCCCGGTCCGGCCGCGTGTGCTCGTGCCAGAAGCCAATGACGTGGCCCAGTTCATGCACCACAATGCCAAACTTGTCACAGTTCTTCCCAATGGAGATGGCCTGGGGCCCATTGCCACGACGACCCACATAGGAACAACACCTAATGAGAATTGGGGGGAAGTTGAAAGTTGATAGATAACATTAGATACTTAAGTGCAATCTACCAAAAGAACACAGCCAAAACAATGTTTGAACCAACATACACACAAGCCAAACATTTTCAGGATTTCCTCTGCTGTGCTATGGCTATCAGAGGAAAAATATCAGAAGTTATTAGCAAAAATATAAGTACCAACTGCTGTGAGAAGTCACACACTGCTGCACATAGAAACACACACACACACACACACACACACACACACACACACACACACACACACAGAGTCTCTTTTTGTGGTTTACAGAGACATCCGTGCCAGGCCAACAAATCAGATTAAAGATATCCAGTGAGCTAATTGCATGAGCCACTGGAGCAGAACTCTTTTATGCAGCGCGTTTATAGTTTGCACCGCAACTACTACTACAAAAAAAATCTTGACACTTATCGCATTATTCAACAATATATGGGTAACACAAAATGTGTGTGACATTCCCCATACATTCTTGTGTTGTACTGTGTGCAGCTCCTTAAGCTTATTTGGTTTGAGTGCCAGTCTAAAACATGCGTGCAGCACGATCACTGTAAAAACACACTATGACCCTGCAGGCCATAGAACAATGCACTAGTGCTGCATGTGAGTCAAACACACCAACATACAAACAGTTGGACAAAGCTGTGATTGGTGGGACGGGGAAACAGGAGCAGGACAGGAAGGAAAGTGGAGCCATTGTTGAGTGACCGTATCGTCTCTCACTGACAAGGTCACTCCTGCACTCTAGGCACACACACTCATACACACACACACACACACACACACACACACTCACTCACAGTGTGTATACAGCATACATTGGGCATATGTAGGACTCACCCACAGGGCCTGTATGTGAACACGATGTAGCTCTCCTCATCAGTCTTCTCTATAAAAGTCACACAGGTCTGCTTCTCCCAGTGTCTCATGGCCTGCTTGAACATGGCCCTCTGACTACCTGGACACACACACACACACACACACACACACACCCCCACCCACCCACACCCACACACACACACACACACACACACGCACGCACGCACGCACGCACACACACACACACGCACGCACGCACGCACGCACGCACGCACGCACACACACACACACACACACACTGCATTACAGACACTGACTCCAGGATGCCCACTGCTCTGTCATAGGTGCAGAGGAGTTGCTTACCGGTGAAGTTTCCACCTATGACATATGGGATGACTCCTCCAGGCCATATCCTCTCTGCTCTGGAGGTGGCTGCCCGAGGAAAGCGACTCTTCATTACAGTGCCCGTCCTCACAGCTTTCACACTGGGACTCTTTGTACTGGGGTATGCTTTAGTGCTTTTGTTTTTTACAGGATCATCTGTGAAATAGTATGAAAAAACATACAAAATATTTTTTATTTATAGAACAAACTATGAACCATGTCAAAACAAAAAGTTAATGGTTAACCCTGTGTAATGTTTCTGATGAGGGATGGATCTCAGTGGATATGTTATCTTATAAGCACAGAACTTCTGTCTTGTATTTATTACAAAGGTGTTTTTAATGCTATACTGTGGAAAACTCCAGGCAAAGCAATTATATCTCCATCAAGAAAAGCAGGCGATGAACTCTTCACCCACCTTCCATCACAATTTGAAAATATTTTAGAATGTCGTTATTTCATGTGGACTCTTATTTGTATCCTCAACACTTACCAAAGCCAAGTTTCCTTAATTTCTCCAGCAGTAGATATAACGCTCCTTTTTTCTTGGAGATTTCGTGTGCCTGTTCCCCCCGGCCACCTGATGAGTCGGGAGAGCCAAGAATCAGAGCCAAAACAAAGTACAATAAATGTTGATATCCTCAGAAGGCTCCTTTTAACTTCCTTTAAAACAATACTGCCATTTTGAGAGATTGTTCAGTAATTAGTGTGTGAGAGAGTAAAGAAATGAAAATGAGGGGTGGAAAGTAACTAATGGCAAGTTCATTTTAGTGAATATATTTTTCTGATAATTGTTTTTATTTGAATTGATTTTATTTTTAAATGTGTACTTGTACTTACATTTGAGTATAATTATAGCTGTGCAGAACTGTGTTGTCATCGTGTTAACCCAAATGGCCAGTTTGTACTGTTACTTAGAGCTGTGGGACCACCAACAATTGTCTTTATAATTAATGACTGAATCTTCCAAAGGGTATGTGAGAGCTGGGAAGTATTAACTCGCTCTACATGATCCTGGTGTTTTTATTTCACTATTTTGTCCATAAATTCAGATGCCTTCTTTCCCCAGGGTTGCTTCTGCGAGCCATAACAGCATTGTCAGTCTATGCAAATGAGGAATAACCACTGCAATCTGTTTAAAACAAACTATTTCTGTGTTTCATGTTTCATGATTACTGTGTTTCATAGTAATCATCAGGTGCAGTGTCTTTAAGTCCATTTTGACAGCAACGTGTAAGTGTAGTTGAGTACATTTTCAACCATGCAACTGTTCTTCTGCTTAAGTCGGCTTACAGATTTAGTATAGTCTTTCCACCACTCACCTGTTGTGTGCCCCGTGTGTGTGTGTGCGTGATGGGTAAGGTCAACTGTCTGGTCCACGTGGAACATCCGAAGGTCCTCCTCATCCAGAGCAATGTCCCCCCAGAACACAGCTGCAAACATAAACCACAAGAACAATATCAGGGCTTAGTTATGGAAGAAATTTGGGTCATAATAAACCACTGAAAGCTTACCTGATTTCATGTTAAATTTAAATCACATAGATGGTGGTGAAGTACAGTACAGTGGCCACAATTCTTTCACGTGTTCAGGATTAAAATCATTCCATTATAAGAGGACAGGATCAGATTAAAAAGAAGATTCTTATAGTATAGTTTATAATGCTTTTGACATTGTTTATTTTTTTGAAGATATTATATTTGAATGTTGAATATTGTTTATTTTAAAAACTCTAAAAAGCTATAAAAAAAAGGATTTAAAATGAAACACACTTCTAGTATGATAAATGGATATTTCTGCATTTTGTGATGATTCTTTTATGCAATACTTAAACTTTAACTAAGACATTTTTGCAGTTTTGCACATTTTCATTGGATTGCCACAATATAATTTTAAATGGGGAGACATTGTTCAATTGGTGCTAACAGAGAAAGGCTATCTATAATCTGTTACTGCAGGCACAGGCGCTTCATAAATACTCATAATCATTGTGTTTGTGTGAGTGATGTGACTCTAGTTCAGACAAATTCATTTCCACTCTCCAACAATAGTGAGGAGGATAACGTCACACAGATTAATTGAGCCCAGTTATGGCCCTCCACAGGGATTAAAGACACTAGTACTTTCACAATGGCATGGGCTCGGCTTGTCATTCAGCTAATCAGAACGGCCACCAGAGGAAACAGGAGGTGGTGGGGGCATTGTCTTTAAATCTGTGCTATTGTTTAGGATGCGGAGAAACGTATACACCCTGGTTTACAAATTAAGATAGATGGCAAAAAGTACCAGGGCAGCTGAGGCTACAGTAGTATCTTACCATCACCGACACCAAGTTTGGAATGAATGAATAATGACTACACTGTAGTGCTTTGAGGGGCTTTGACAAGCCTGCAAAGTGCATTCAGAGCCAAAGGGATTGTTATTATTTACCACAAGCATACTACACAAATACTTGCTTAATACTCTGGACATGCATTGTGAAAACAAACTCTCCCCTAAAATACAACGGAGAAAACTGTACAGGATTGTAAAGTAGAAAGTTCACAAACTCCTTCTTGGGATACACCCGCTGTAATTCGTCCAGCAGCAGGTGGGCCTATAATAGAGCAGCACTGAGGTGCCTAAGCGAACAAAAACAAACAAAATATGGACTATTTTGTTTGTGAAAAATGTGCAGAAGGTAAGCACTTTGTGCATTTGTGGACAAGGAAGATGGTTGTGCTTTTCTCTCAACTAGATAAAATTTAGATTTTTCAACTTGTCACTGCTGTGACGCTTCAACCAATCCGATTCAAAAATTTGTCGACGTTCTTGTCTTTCCCTGATCGCTTTCAGCAACAGCCACTGCAGATTGATAAATGAGAAGAACACAGTTCAGAGTGCTACACATATCAGTCTGGCATGAGCCACATTAACCAAGATACTCATCAATTCCAAAACTACATTTGAACAAATATTCAAATTAAGGATGGGACGAGACATATTTAACATAAGATAAGACAAAAAAATGAGAACCATTGTATTTCACCAGAAAATGTATATTTATCTCATAATTACAAGATAGTTTTTGTAATTACAGGATATTATAGGATAATTCTCGTAATTATAAGACACTTTTCTCGTAATTACAAGATAACATAACTTCATCGGTCAGGTAGCTTGAACAAACATATGGGGGTGCCACGCATCATCGGCTACCATGCAAAAGAATCCATTCATTGCACCACTGACATTCCATACAGCTTTAGTTTGTTGTAAGAGTCTAGAAGCGATTTGGCCCTGAGTTTTCATGGGTATGTCTCCTGAGACAGAGGCGTGACTTCAGCTCTACCCCCCTGGGTATTTTATGGGCACATGCACACTTGGCTTTTTGAACAGTGTTCAAGCACAACTGCAGAGCACATGACCAACACTTGCACCTGCACAATCGAGTCACGAGCCGGAGACATCACGTCATCACACAGCCCTATTTGTTTACATGTCACACTGAAGCACTAACACTTGAGCAGAGAAAATAAGCCCATTGGCATGAAGTGTCTGTCTGATATAGTGAGGCAAACATGAGTTCTGCTGTGACACTCTCCTCTGTCAGGTTTTTAGTTTAAATGGTAGAATAGAGTGGCAAGGGCAACATGAGAGAGGTTGACAAACTTTTGTCTCTGTCCAGTCTTTATTCAAGGCAAGCGCAGACCTGCCGTGTTTTTCCTCTTATGAGTAATCAGCACATCTGACACTGAAGTCGTGCATGTGTGCGTACATGAGCAACTGTTCAGTTCTTTGGCCCACCTCCTCCGACTGTGCCAAAGTCCAAAACGGTTGTGCAGGTGTGAGTGCATCCCAAAGGTGACTTTGCAGAGTTGACAAGCTCATGTTATAGCCATCTTCTTGAAGAATAGCCTGTATAGTTAGTTATATTCTCTTGTAATTACAACTTTTTTCTCATATTTACAAGCTAATACAGGCTATTCTTCAAGAAGATGGCTATAAAGGTATTTGTTTTTGTGAATACAGTGCTCTTCTGTATTGAGCTACAGCTTTTCAAAACGTAACTAACCATCACTTTTTTTGTCCAAGGCAAGAGCAAACACTTGTTTTTGCCAAATGTGAAAATGATCTTGTCCCATCCCTAAGTGACACTGAGAAAAATCAGAAAACAAACCCCATTTTCCTATTAAAGAAAATACTATTACTGAAAATAGATTTCATTGTCTAGAATAAGTAACTTTTATCATTATTAATATTTGTGTATCAAAATTGGTATAGAGTTTTGAATTTTCTCCTTAGTATCATAAGTTGCATTGTTTGTATTGACTAACTTGGCCATACTATTTCTTTTAAATCAAAGCAAACAAACCGCATCAAACATGTGTTTCTTCAGCCTAAAGTGGTGAAATAAATGCAAAAGTCTGTTTCAATAATGCGCATCTATTTACAGCAAGTCCAGAAGCACAGATTAAAAGGGAAAAGAAACTGAACAAAAGAGCATAGTTGTGTGGCCATTGATTGCCGAGAGCCTGTGAATCCATAGCACCATTAATAGGCCAAAGTCAAGCCGGTGTGTAAGGCCGGAGAAAGGAGTTCGGGAGAGAAGGTATTGATCCCCAAACCCCAGGATGTCCCAGGAGAACTACAGCCTGCTGTCCGGAGCCGTACTGTTCACCTTCACCGGCCACTGCAGCAGCACACATTCAAATACAGACAGTACAGAATTACAGGCCATGTATCAAGACCTGGTCATAGTAGACCGGTCACAAAAATTACTATTATACACTTATGGATCAATATATGAAAGCTGGAGTTTTTGTAGTACCAATAGTAGTACCAAAGTAGTAAGAGCTGTAGAGGGTATAATAAGACTTTGACTGATTACAGATCCTAACTAAGTACGTGTTTCTCTTTGTCATTTCTTTTTTGCAGCTCATGTTTTTAGATTTAGATTTTATTTGCACAAAAAAGAACAACATTTCAAACAGTTAGAAACAAAAATGACTGTGCAGGAGAGAATGAGAAGACCTTCTCGGTCTTATAAGACCATATCCCCTATAATCATGATTTTAGCACAACAGTCATGAACAGGCAAGTTGACTTTCAATAGTTCAAATATAACAGTAGAAATCAATGTTTGTTGTCTTTTAAAACAATCCAGTGAGGAAATATATTTCAGAATCTGGGTTAATTTATGCCAGAGGGTGGGCCCTCTGAACTTCAGTCTTTTTTGATTTGTGGATGTTCTGCACAAGGGAAGATAAAAGTTGTCAAAAGATCTAAGTTGTACAAAACATTGTACAAATGCACATACTTATACCAAAACAATATATGTTTACATTAAATATTGTCAGAATATTGTATTTTCTGAACAGAGCTGCAGATGAGGACAATCTGTGTGAATAACTCATAATTCTTAAACATTTCTTTTGTATTAATAAAATCTTGTTGTATGTAAAATCCCTCAGTTGAGCTATATCTTCCATGTAGTATTTTACAATATATGATGTAAGGATAGATTAAACTATAATATAATGTCATCATGCATGAAACATTTATACAGGTGCAAACTTTACTCAAAATACCAATAGATTTCATAATTTGTCTACAGATGGTATGATATTTCCAGGTTAATTAGTTTTTGATCAACAATTACTCCTAAAAACTTAGTTTGAACAACTTGGCTAACTGTGATACCATCAACAGATAGTGTCACATCTTGAATATATGTATTACTTTTTGTACTGAATATCATAAAATTTGTGTTTTGTATATTTAGAGAGAGTTAATTTGTTTTAAACCACTCAGAAATGATAGATAATTCTTCATTTGCTTCTCTTATTAGACCATTTAGATTCAGATGAGATAATAGAAGGCATGTATCATCTGCAAACATGACGGGCAACACTTTTTTGCAACCATTTTTTAGATCATTAATATAAATTATGAATAAAGAGGTCCTAAAATGGAGCCCTGCAAGACACCACAAATTATCTTAAATCTATATGAGCTTTGGTTGTTTATATAAACAAATCATCCTCCAAATCATTGTTCAACCATTTTAAAACAATACCTTGTATTCCATATTTTTTTAATTTAGGAAAAAGAATTTCATAATTGACTGTGTCGAATGCGTTTGGCAAGTCTAGAAATACACCGTGTTATTTTTATGATCTAAATTTGTTGAAATTTTATCAATAAATTGCAAGAGAGCCATTTTCTATAGACGTTCTATAGATGTTTTTGCTGAAGCCATACTGATGGTTATAAAGAATATCATTTTCTGAAAAATGTTAAGATACTCTTGCATAAACTATTTTTTCCAGTACTTTAGAAAACAAGGGTAGAACAGAAATAGGCCAGTAGTTGCTGAATAAGCACGAGTCACCAGATTTGAACAGTGGTGTTACTTTAGCTAGCTTAAGATCTTTTGGAACAACAGCAGTTTTAAGTAACAAGGAGAGAACATAAGTCAATGATACAATAATGATATGAATAATGAAATGGGTTTACCGGGTTATTGTGACAGTGGTAAAGATAGAGTAGTTTCAGTATTATCATTTATCATGATATTTTTATGCAACAATACAGTGCAACAACAATCGCACTTCAAAATGTGTTATTGTGACAGGCCTAAAACAGGATCAACTACCAGCTCATAGTTGCAACTAGAAGTGCTGGTTTTATGTTTAAAGGAGCACTATGTAACTTTTCTGTTTTTCTTTTTGAGCTTATATTGTGAATGTGACTGTAATATTAAAAAGAGCTTATCTCTACCCTATGGGGATTTGCTCTAAAGTAATCACAGTACAAGCAGCTTGATCCATTTGAACCCTCGCTAGTAAAAAAAAAAAAAAAAAAAAAAATACAGGTGCCTTGGTGCATGGACACACAAAGTTAGCAGGGTTCTTAATGATTAGGGGAGACTCAAATTGGAAACTTTAAAAAAGTGACACGTTTCACTGCTTACTGATACAAAGGGAATCTTGATATTAGAGTCCTGAATGATTGTTATGGTATGGGTTCTTATTCTGCATTAAACCTGCTAACCCTGTGGTTTAGATCTCTACTGTCATATTTCTCCCAAATATTAACGCTACTTGGATGAATTTAAAACGTGCACTGTGAACTGGTTTCTGATTTGAAAACAAACTACAAATTCAATGATCATCTCTATGGACAAAAATATCAGTGCCAATATCGATATTTGAGAAGTGTATTTCAGATAAATACATTTTGTAAATATTTTCCACAAATGTCAAAAGTTCATTTGTGAACTATGCTTCAGCCCTAGACTGGATTAGACAAGGTGTAACATTTCTATCAGAGTATAGAGAGAAAACAGGGCCTCTTGTTCAGCTACAGACAATGTGGCACAAAAGGTGAAATGAATAATTGAGTAGCAGAGTGTGGCAGGTGGGCACAATGTCCGCACTGCTGACTCATGGTTTCTCCTGCTCCGGAATAATGACGCTCCAAAACAAACAGTCCACTTAGAGCGAGTCTGAAGTTTATGCTGAGGAGGGAATCCTACAGAAAGCTTCGGAAGCACCGTGGCAGCAGCACTCTACTCGGGAAAATCCTGTTTAATATATACAAGAAGAACCGGGTGTCCTACAATACAACTCATCTATGGTGTCAAACACTCACGCATACTGCTCTAGTTTCCTTCCGACTTAAGTATGGGGGAAGGGCCGCTCAGCTCAGTGGTATGACATTCATTTAAATACTACTTTTAAAAAATCTAATACATTCATGTTATTCCCCTGAGTTTTACATTTGTTCTTGAACAATGAACATGTTTACTGCTAAAAGGTGCACTATGTAGCTTTTATGGTGGATGGCCCACCACCTGCTTGTCTCCATGGAGACAGGTGCAGGTGTACTTATGCACACCTGTATTTAGTAGCTGCTTCAATCAACTTGCACAAGGTGCACATGATACTTAGATGATTTTTGGCAGTAGTAGTGAGTGAGTGAGTGAGTGAAGAGGCAGCAGGACAGGGTCACTCCTGAGGATTGACCTGCTGTGCTGCGGACACACAGTTTGTTTAGATTTCACTCTGTGTGTGAGATGTGATGTGAACTGTGATTTTGGAGGAAGCATGAATGACTGTGAGTGAGTGTGGTGAGAGGGTGTGTGTGTGTCATCTCCAGCTGAGCAGCAGGATGCAGACAACCAGGAAGAGATAAGCCCTGGTGAATGAGAGAGCTCTGCAGGAGTGTGTAGTCACTGTGTAGTAACTGTGTGGCCATGTGAGCGTGTGTGTCCGCATAGGGAAATCATTTCACAAAGGCCTGGAAGTGTGTGTTCTCCTGTCTACCAGCGCGGGACTAGGGGGAGATAAGCAGACAGCCAAATATTCCCCTTAAGTTTTCCCAGCAAAAACAGGAGACGGAATACCAACCACTCAGAGCCATGCCACCGGGTCAGGCCTGGAATGAGCTGCACTTCCACTTCTTAGAGAGAAGACAAGCCACTTTTACATGGTGATATTACATTCAATCCACACATAGACAAAAAGGCTATCACTGAATAAAATATAGACCATGCATACTGATTGTTTAGGATGCCATAATAGTCTGTATACTGTATGCATCTCCTCCTCTGTCACATTAACAGTCTCAATACACACATATCTTCTCACCCATCCCACACTAACAATTGCAAAAGTTAGTATTTTATGCTACTGTAAATCAGTTGCCTGGGATCCAGAATACAGACTTCTCCAATACTTTTCCAAGATGTGAGTCTGGTCACCAGGTCTATTTTCCATAGTTCAGATGGGTGTGATTCACATGGCCCGTTCACATCAAAATTTGATTTTGTTGTAAATGATATAGGTGACCAATGTGCTCCTTTATTTCATTCGCATCTTTGAAATAAACAAATCGGATTGCACGGTTTGAAAGACTGTATTCACTCCACACACTTGGTGGTGGTGAGCTACTTCTGCAGCCACAGCTGCCCTGCAGTAGACTTATGATAGCCGAGGTCATCCACCTCTCAGACAAACACCAAATTATAATATAATATTATAATTTTATCATTCATTAAATCAAAATGTGACTGCTCAATATAATTGTTAGGAACAGCTTATATATTTCCATACATACTTAATAAGGAGCGCTGACTTTACTTTAAATATGTAAACTCTCTAAATTTAATAACTAAGCCTGGTTTGTGGTGATGCAGATTTAAAAATAATCCTTATGTACACTCATCTTTTCAGGAAATAAAAATATGTACTGTTGACTGAACGTGTGTTTGTGACAGATCAAACATACTGACACATAAGGGGCCAGTGAAGTCAGAGGCCACAGTGACAGGAGGGCAGTGTATCCAGGCTGTGCCAGGTTTGTGTATGTGCTATGTGAGGAATGCATGTCTATCAGCTCCGCCAGCACACCTCACTGTTTCAGGGAACACTACTTCACTTAATTTGTCATCACCACAACATACAACAGCATTAAACATGTTTAACACAATGTAACGTGAGGGGGGTTATACATCAGTCTGCTACCACAGATATCTCACACAACATTCTTAAAAGGATAAACTAATGATTGCAGCAACAAAGAATGACAAAATATGTAACTGCACACAGTGCTCTAAGTCTTAAGAATTAATTCCTTATTTTACTAAAACTAAATCAATAAAATACAGTTTAGTGACTTGATTGATGATTTTATAGACGGGAATGAAAGTTTTCACTGTGCCTCTCTGCTTCAGTGTGTGGTATTCATAATGACATTATGGGTAGCGTCTTGCATGGACATTTAAAGTTGTCAGTGCTGAACTTTGTAGACTACCAGGACTATATTCTTCCTCACGTGTGCACGTGCGTGCATCATGACTAAAGAGGCTTAAGTTCTGAACTGTATGAACTATGACATTCATCGTCCTATAGGACATGTCTTTTGGGGAGCGCGCTTTTGGGATGTTTTGTTGGTTTACAGTCATCTTCTTTGATGGCTGATTTAACATCACCCGGGAGCATGCGCAAACACACAAAACCGCAGCTCCCAGGCATCAAACCACATTTTGTGCACTTATGAATGCGCGTGTCTGTGCCATCATTTTAAGGGGATTCAGCAACCGCGGACTGCACGTGGCATCCATTGCAGGATCATGGCAAGACGCAGACTTAAAGGTTGTAGAGAGGATCGGTGGAAATAGACATATGGGCATCTTTCATTCAGAGACACGTGCAGTCTACATCAGACTGTCACGTACAGCAACATCATCATGTGCAACATCACATAAATAAAATTACTCACCAGCTTTGCATGGGTCTTTATAGTCAATGGCATCCGTTTTATCTTCTTCAAAATAGTCATAGTCTGTTTCACCGTAGTCAAAACTGTGAGTAAAACATATTTTGCCCCAGAAAGTCAAGCCGGCAAATAGCGTGATCCAGCGCATCTTTGCCTGTGCCGGGGGCACGCGGTCCATTTGGGGACAAATTCAGAAAGGCTTGTAAGTCTCCTGCGTGGTTAGGAGACGGTCACCCCGCACTCCGGTGAAAGCATCAATGGCAGCCGCCTAGCAGGTCATTGAGGTGCCGGGGTTATGGGGAGTCCGCGCTGTCATCCATGTCCCAGGTTAACATTCAGGTGTCTCTCCGACACTTTCAGAGCTTCACTGGGTCTTCTCAGAAACTGCGCTGCCTCCCGATGACGCTTCCCTGGTGCGCCTGCGGAGGAACAAACCATAGAGTGAGCCCGACAGCAGCGCGCCACTGCGCAAAGACGCACAAATAAAGTGCAAGTCAACTGTAACTAGGTAGGCTATCCCACAGTGTGTGATTCTCGCCAGAGCTGTGTCTCTCTCTGTGTCTGTCCCTCCAGAACGAGCACCGCCTCCCAGCGCTGCAAACAGCCCACCTCCTACCTGCTCAGTGCACCGAGTGCTGCTGAACCATCAAAACTTCTGACTCCGCGCAGAGACTATTACTGTGAATGGTGATGCCAAAGCTTATTGTCTCCTTTCTCAGGTCTGTGTTGACAGAGACCGATACTGACATTTACATAACACTGGACGCTCTGCCCTGAAGCACCATAGACCCTACTGAAAAACCGGTAGCGGTAAAAGTCACACTCAGGTTCCAAACGCGCCGAGCTCTCTGCCCCTAAATGAACGGTTTGATGGAAAAGGATGTGTTTTGTAGGTGTCAACAGTTCTATAAATGTTTCATCTATAGGCCTACGAATGTCCAAACAGATGTAACTCTAACACACAGGCCTACTCAAGTAGGCAAGTGAGTATTAGCAGCTTTAACAGCTATCATGTTATGCATGTTAATAATAATAATAAAAAATAAATTGAAGTTATATTTATCTCATATACAGGGATTGTTGTGCTTAAGGTTATGCTGTGTCAACACCAAATAGGTTACTTTGCCAGTAGGTCGATGAACAGATAAGTGAATTTAGTTAAATTAGCCTTGTCTTTCGTCTCCCAGCGAAGCCTTGGCCGCGAGCGATTACATTTACAGTAAATATAGTGCCTAGAAATAATCCCTTGAATGCAAACAATCGTAAGCACGCATTATCTGTATACGGAGGAAAAGCACAGCTGACAGACAAACAGTTGCAGTTAAATCCGACTCACGGAGCCCATGGCGTACCTGCGGGGTTTACCTGCCTGGGGCGCGTCCCGCTGATGGGGCGTCAGTGTGCCGCTCATGCTTCAGCTGTACGGGGCCCTCTTAGTGCTCATTAGGGGCCTTTGGTGTCACTCAATTACAGCTGTTCCGAACGTGCCCGTCTCTTCTCCCTGTTTATTAGCCGGAGATTACGGGAGCGCTGTTTCTGCGGCTCCAGGCTAATCCTGCCCTGGGGAGAGTGGCGTTCTGACGTCACTATCAGTCCAGCCGCAAGCTGTCCCGGGCTGCACAGGGCCGCATCACGCACAAATCCCTCCAAGACGACACAGTCCATACACTTGTATGTCTCCACTCTCCCCAAAATAACCAACCAATAATCCCAACTTCAGAATTAGTCAAGCTCCATTGCATGTGTAGGCATGGCTAATTTCCTATTTTAACCAATAGCTAATTAACACAAGGAAAATCCTGAGAAGCATTCAGGCTTTGAGCCACTGTCGCTGTGTCTATGAGGAAGCCATCCAGTCAATTCAGCAAAATGCTAGCTTTTAAATAGGGTCCAGCCATTGAGATTAATGCTGTGTGCAGGTATTCCTATCCCTATTTTAAGCATTTATCGACTAGCTCTTTTGTGAAACTCTTAAAGTACTGTGCAAGCATTGCAGCCATGATCAAAGAGCCTTACTCTGCAGTCCCTTACACCTGCAGCCTTTTGTGATCAGTTATGGACGTTTCTCTGTATTTCCAATCAAAAGTTTAGTAATTTCATTATAATTACTGTACTGGTCTAAGTATGGGGTACAGTTTCTGAAACCAATTAATTCATCACATGTAATTTAGTAGGCTACATATAAAACAAAAAAAAACAAAAAATGCACCATGCACTTGCATAATTAATTACATAATATAAATGTAATGTACATTTAGTTTTAAGAACAGTTCACGTGGACCAGCAGAAAGCTGTGCATCTTGGGACATATAATTGAAACTTCATCAGACCAAAGAGATTGGAGTGTGTTACTTCCATTATTCCTGGAGATAGGAGCATTCTCCTCTCACAAAGGCTCAGGCCACTTCTGCAGCATTCATAAAACTGTGTGCAGTTGTGTCTTATGTAAACACAAGAAGCAGAGGAAGACGAGGTACAGGGAGGAAATCCTCTGTTTAAATGCCAGGCAGTGCATGCCATTTCTCTACTGCTCTTATTTCCTTCTTTCTGCACTGGCCAGGGTCCAGTGTGCCACCTTCCCGTGCCACCCTCCCTCCTCTGCAGGGCAGTGGCAGAGTCGTGCACAGGGGCGTGTGGTGTCAGAGGGCACGTGCCAGTCTGCAGCTCACAGCCTCCATAAGATCCTGTCTTTAACACATCACACGCACCCACAGGCACCTTTGCATTAAAGATGACTGCAGCTGGTTGGTAAAATATGTGCTAACCTGATTCATTTTGACTGGGAAATTGGGATCAATTTTGCAGCAATGTCAGTGCAGCAAAAATGAATGTCCCTCCAGGTGAATTAACATACAATGGAAGCATGCAGAGTTAGATTAAAATAAAGGAAGAGGCCCTCTCAGATAGAAAGAATGTTCAATGTGCACTGTGCACTGCCACTGGGTTTATATGGTGCTTGTATGAGTGTCACCTGATTGCTGACACAACACTTCTTCAAGAGTTTCTCATTTGAGGACTGAGAACCTTGGGAACTACAGAAGCACTTCCTGAACGATTCCACAGAAAACCCTGTTCATATAAACCTGATGAATGAAACCCTGTTGAACATTCACAATCTGCTTCACCTGCAGACACAGTTACTCTGTAGCACAAAAAAGAAAACATACTTTGCTGATAACTGACTGATCTACTGCAATTAGTGTATTTAAAACATTTTAGGGGAGTCATATTTACATTCGGTAGAGGAAACTGAAGCACCCCGAGGAAAACTTGTACAGTACTTACACACTCTACACAAACTGTGTGCACCCCTGCAAATTGAATGCTAACTACTCTGCCATTCTGGTGTCCAAAATACTGAGTGGCATCATCTGTTAATGGTAATATTAATGGATGGTTATTCATTCACTCCACAGTGTGAGATGGCTGCTAATCTCCAACTACCATTTATCACTCTCATACTTGGGCAAACTGGGTGAAGTGTTTTGTAGTATCCAACCTTCAGGTTATAGGACCATCATACTACCATCACCCCTGTTACGGTCACCCCTGTCACTGTATGGCATAGTGCAAGGAGAAATTTTGACAGAATGTATGACAAAATTTGATGAGGTGATTCAGTTAAATTGTTTCCAATCAAGATAATCCAGATTAAGTAAAACGTAGTAGTCACTACTATTTTGAAGCAAAAAGTTCAAGAACTGCTGTGGACCATGCTAACTTCACAAACTTTCACTGTCCATCACTTTAGCTGTCCATCCCATCAGCACACCAGTGTCATCTGCAGGAATAACTGTGTAATGACACCACTAAAGTTTACTAATAATGGCTGTTGAATGTTTCAGATGTTTAATTAGAGAGTAAGAATAATTTAAAAGTTTAACAATATCCTAAATAAACCATAAACATTAAGTCCCTTTTGTCCTGATCTGTCCTCAAGCCCGAGCCCTAAAATCCATAGTATCGATGAGGACATCCTAATAGCAGATGCTAATAGTGCCAGTATGACTAATAGACCAAGGGAGCCATTGATTTGCAGTGTTTGCAACTAATAACAAAACAGCTGAATCAAGCCCATTGTTGGTCTAAAAGTGCCGTGCTCGCCCAGAATGTGTCTGTGTGAGCACTCAAGGGAATAAAGATGAATATTCAAATACATTTATGCCTATACTTAGCACAATTTCCCTCCTGCAGAGACAACTGGAGATGTGCTGCGCTGGTTTAGACTCAGAGAACTGGCTCTGCAAAGGAAGTTAGGTTAGCCCATCAGAAGGCCCATCTTAAAGGTGCACTATAGAACATCTCTGGAATGTTTCAGAGTATGACTTATCAAGCACCATGGCAACAAGCAGGTGGTGCCTCCAGTCCAAGTTACAGGTCAGATCTGTAGAGAAGCCCAAACCCACTCACAGTTACATGTTGTTCTATGTACTTTTGAAGAAAAAGAAAAAACACCTCTAATTTGATTAAAAACATGTTAGATAGGCTTAAACTGAATACCATACTGTGGAACATTTCAGTTGAAGCAATAACATAGTGGTGGACGTGGACCAGACCCCCTCACCAGAAAAGTTACATAATGCACTGACCATCCAGTCCCTCTTACATTCTGCTCCACTCGTCTTTGTAAGGTTTTGTCAAAGGGTGTGGTTCTGGCTGGACAGGTAAGAATTACCAGCCCAATATGCTAAAAAAAAAATAAAAATACTGTAAACTAACAGCTTTACATTTTAAATGTTCCCTAATTTGCGCTGTCCCTTTATAAATAAAATAAATACGAAAAATAAGAAAAACATGTTTATTTAAGGTCCCAGTTGGATTTGATAACTTGGATGCATTTTTTTTCTTTTTTCTTCTTTTTAATTTATGTTTTGCTAATGTTGGCAGTCAAGAATAAAAGCCGTAGATTCAAAATCAAAGTAAAAAAAAACAAAACAAAAATGAATCTATGCTTGCTCACTTACCTGTTCATTGCAACATTTAGAACATACTTCCAAGTGCTTTCCAGTAAAGTAAGTAAAAAAAATAAAGAGTTAAAACTGTATTCAGCGTAAATTAAAAAAAATATATAAGATGAAACTATTTCTAGTCTAATGTGTTCATAGTGCTATTATGGGAAGCTTCACAACTCTTGACTGTTGTATTTATCTTATATTTATCTTGTAAATGTATTTTATTCATGATTTCTTATGTGCGAGTCTAAATAATTGCAACCTTTGGGACAAATTGCCCTATGGTGGTATCCCTACAAAAGAGACAACAAAACAGCTTGACAACATACAGGGGTTTTTATTGATCAGATCATTCTTTACCTTGAACTTTATCATATAGCTTTACATTCAATAAATCCTTCTATAGAATAGTACCAAGATAATTTGCATTCTTAAAATCAGCTCAATAGCTCCATAAATTGTCCACTCATAGAAATTATTATTAACTTGACCATAACTTGTTCCTGTAATTCTACTGAAGTATAGTACACATGGAAAGGAATGGCTTTGGGAGTCAGCAGATTGAGATGGACAGTATAAGACATTATAACCATGTTTTCTTCAACTTTACTTACAAAATCACATATATCTTGCTATACCTAATTAATAAATACAGTTTGAATATATTATAACGATTTAATGCGCGCTAAAATGAAAAGCTGTGCTGCAATGAGTAAAAAATCAACATAGATAACATCAGAAATAAGCCTACATAAGATGATTGCTTACGGAATTATGATTACAGTGTTTCTAATGTCCCTGATTATGTCCAAAATGTATTTATATAACAGTAAACAGTGACAATATTATTTAGCCTATAGTGCATGAATTTTATATGTGTTGTTGGGCTTTTTGGTGTAACATAACATATATAATGCAAGATAAACAGAGTAATGTGCTTATTACATACATATAGGTAGCCAGCCTCTCATTTCTTATGGGTGCAATGGGTTTCCGTTACAATAAAAACACAATAGCACAGAAAGTTTAACATCAATCTCATCACATTGCAACCGTTTACAACAAACATACTCCTGCGTCAGTCACTTTAAGTATTCCAACAAGTTACTTGTGAATTGTACATTTATAAAGAATATATCCCATTCAAAACATAATAAAAAAGAGAACGAAACAATTATGAGACAATATATTCTTGGGAGTGGTCAAGCACACAGAATGTAGAATATAATACAGCGATGTGCAGACGGTCCGGGGGACAAAGGCTCTAGAAATTCAGCGTCTGTGACATCATCTTCCACCAGTCCATCAGCTCCTCCCGCTCCTCCTCCTTCCTCTCCATCATGGACTCCAGCTCAAAGTCCACCTGAGAGATACATACAATTCATTTTATTATAAATTATGAAATGCTTCCCTATGATATGTCATAATAAGATATTGTAAGTTATTGTCAAATAAGGTTATCCAAGAGTCCGTTTACATTTGTCCTGGTTTGGTCCTAGTTTGAGTCCAGTTTAGTCTGAATGTAGATTTGGTTTGGCCCTGCTCAAGTCCTGGATTAGCCCTGGTCTTGTCTAGATTCAGTTTCAGGTTTACTCCCTTTTTTCATGAGGATGCACCCTAATTGTAATTATTTGATTGTTTATGAAATAGAAGAGGAGTTTGTATTTTCATATAGGCTAAGTTTTAAGTGCACATAATGTATAATAGACAGAACAGTAATAGAAGAAAAATAAGTAAATATCCACAGATAAAACTGCATAAAACATATTTATAAAAGACTAGTAAATAATAAAATACAAAATCTGTGTATTTTAATGCTTATAGTGCCATGAAGGAAAACTACTTTTGAATTTCTCCTTTTGCCATACTTTTGCCATACTTTTAGTACAAGCTTTCATTTGTTCATCCTGACAAATGATACAATTGATTGATTGATTGATTGATTTATTTCGAGCAAGTGAGAGAAAAAAAAAAAAATATATATATATATATACACATACTTATATACATACTTATATATACATATATACATACACACACCTATATACATAAACACATATATATACATACATATAATATAATTTAATATATAGTCCGCTCGAAAAGGAGTGGGAAGAAGAAAAACTTATTGACTCCCACCCCTAATTTATTTCTTTATATTAAACCATATGGTTGCCATCGTTAATTCAATTATTATAGTTTACATTCATATATTTTATAATTATATACTATAGATTAATATTTTCAATAACGTTAAAGAATATTCCAATGCTATTACTATCCCAGTCATAGATTAATTATATTAATAACATGATAGAATATCATAATACTACTACTAACAATCCCAACATCATAGATTAAGTATATTAATAACATGATAGGATATCATAATAATACTACTAATCATATGAATAATAATATATTTACAATAAAACCATCATTATAACCACATTTTATGAAAGAAAACAAAAAACAAAAAAACAAAGCGACATTTAGAGCCCTTCCTCAGCCCTGTATTGTGACATCACCATTTCTTTATAATTTGCTTTAAATTGATGGATGTTTGAGCATTGCTTGAGCTGGGTCCCCAAGCCATTCCAAAGTCTGACTCCACACACAGATACACACAGGCTTTTCCTGGTAGTTCTCACCGCTTGTACTTTAAAGTTACTACATCCTCTCAGGTTATAACCCCCCTCTCTTTCTGTGAAGAACTTTTGGATATTACCAGGTAATATATTTTTACTGGCTTTATACAAGAGTTGTGCAGTATAAAAATCAACCAAGTCAAAGAATTTCAACAGTTTAGACTTCAGAAATAATCCATTTGTGTGATCACAATATCCAACGTTATACATGTTTCTAATTGCACGTTTTTGGAGTTTGAAGAGGGGATGTAGTAAGGTTTTATAGTTATTCCCCCACACTTCTATACAATAAGTTAGATATGGCATAACTAATGAACAATACAATATATACAGAGGTTTATATCCCAGAACATATTTTGCTTTATTAATTATTGAGATGCTTTTGGATACTTTATTTTGAATGTATCTGATGTGTGGTTTCCAACTTAATTTGCTGTCAATTGTTATTCCTAAAAATTTAATTTGTGATACTTTTTCTAGTACAATACCATTTATATTTATTAATAATTCTAGATTTTCTTTATAATTACCAAACATAATTACCTTAGTTTTATTTAAGTTAATAGACAATTTGTTCATATCCATCCATGCTTTTAGTGTAATTAACTCACAATTTACTGTATTTATAAGATTATTATAATTGTCACTAGAATAGAATATATTTGTATCATCAGCAAATAATATCAATTTCAATAACTGAGATACATTGAATATATCATTTATATAGAGATTGAATAACTTGGGACCCAGTACCGAACCTTGAGGAACCCCACAAACAATTCCCAAACATCTTGATTTAAACTCGCCCATCTTCACAAACTGCTGTCTCTCTGTTAAATAACTTTTAATCCAGCTCCAAGCCACACCCCTAATACCATATCTTTCCAATTTAGTGAGTAATATTGAATGATTTAGTGTATCAAAAGCTTTTTTTAAATCAATAAATATTCCAATTGCATATTTCTTTTTATCTATAGTGTTCGTAATTTCTTCCACTGCCTCTATTATGGCCATTGTTGATGACATTTTTGATCTAAAACCATACTGACTTCCATTTATTATGTTACATTTCTCTATAAATTTATCTAATCTTTCATCAAAGAGTTTTTCTAGAATTTTAGAGAATTGGGGCAGCAGAGAGACAGGCCTATAGTTGGTGAAGAGGTGCTCGTCTCCGTTTTTGTACAGCGGTATTACTTTGGCAGTTTTCATTTTGTTTGGAAATGTACCAGTCTGAAATGAAAGGTTACATATATAAGTGAAGGGCTTTAAAATACTGTCTATTACTTTTTTTATTAATATCATATTTACGTCATTACAATCTGTAGATGTTTTATTTTTGAATTTATTAACAATTGTTTTAATCTCAGCTTCACTTACGTCAGAGAGAAAGATAGTTTTTGGATTACTTTCTATTAGTGAATCGTTCAATAAGTTATTTCCACACTCAGGAATTTTCGCTGCTAGGTCAGGTCCAACATTAACAAAAAAATTATTAAAACTATTTACTATATTATGCATGTTATAATTTTCACCATTGTTATCAATAAAATAGTCTGGATATGAATTATTTTTTGTGCCATCTTTAATTATTCTATTTAATATACCCCAGACCCCTTTGATATTATTTTTATTATTATCTATTAATTTTTCAAAATATGATTTCTTGCTTGTTCTTATTATACTAGTCAATTTATTTTTATATAGTTTATATCTTTTTTCAGCTTCTTGTGTTCTTAGTCTAATGAATTGTTTATATAAATCATTTTTCTTTTTACAAGCATTTTGCAGTCCCCTTGTTATCCAGGGACATTTTATAAATTTATTTTTTTTATTGTACTGGTGTACGGGACAGTTTTTATCATATAATGAACAAAATATTTCTAAGAATATATTGTAGGCTATATTTACATCCTTCTGTCTGTACACAGAAGTCCAGTCTTGTATTATTAGCTCATGATTGAATGAAGTAATTGCCTCTTCTGTTAGTAGCCGTTTATATATGTATTTTTGGGGTACTTTTTTATTGATATTAACATAGTCATACAGTAGGAAAACAGGTAAATGGTCTGTGATGTCACAAATCATTAGGCCACTGTTCTTGGTATTTTCAATATTGTTTGTGAAGATATTATCAATAAGAGTGGCACTGTGTGTAGTAATTCTACTGGGTTTAGTAATGGTTGGGTATAGGCTCAAACTATACATACTATTCACAAATTCCTCTGTTATTTTATGTTTATTTGGATTCATCAAATCTATATTGTAATCTCCACAGATAAATAATATTTTGTTACTTTTTGCAGAAAACATTTTTTCCATCCAGGCCATAAATATTTCCACACATGAACCCGGTGACCTATATATACAACTTATGATAATATTTTTCCCTTTTTCATTGTGAATTTCAATTGATATACATTCAAGTACATTATTTATTGTTAGTGTCATATTGTCAATTACTTTAAATTTAATATTTTTTTGGACATATATAGCAACTCCCCCACCTGGTTTATTTGTTCTATTGATATAACTGAGATCATAACCTTCTAATTCAAAATTAACACCCTTGTCCTCATTAAACCATGTTTCAGATATTGCTATAACACTGAATGGATGTTTAAATTGTAATAAATATTCTTTGATTGAAATGAAGTTTGTATACATGCTTCTACTATTGAAATGTATGATTGACAATTTTCCTTCAGAATTAACACTATTATTGTAGGCATCTTCGGTATAATAATTACAGTTAGTATTAATAGATGAAAAAAACATATTGTCAGGATCTAGCTCATCTTCTAGATCTTGCGCTTTATGTTCAGTATATTCAAATGAGTTCAGATCCAGATGCTCATTTTCCATAATTCTTTGTTGTAGCTCTAAGTCACAAATGTTTCTTAAAGTAGATGAAGTTTGAATGGATGTCATTGTATGAGTATAGTTTCTGTTTACCTCGTTGATCCAGTAATGATTCGCTCAGTCAAATTTATCCAGCTCCTCCATGCTTTTTATGACCAAAACCTTGGCCTCCTCTGGTGATCCATTGAGTTGTATGAATATTTTGCAGTTCGAAACCCAGGTTTTTTGGATTTTGTTTTGCTTCCTCAGGTACCTGGCTTTTCTGGCAATGTCCGCATTCCTTTTTGTTAGATGATCATTCAAAAATACATTGGTGCCCTTTAATTTTCTTCCTTGTTTTAACAAAGCAATCTTATTTTTTCTGTTCACAAACCTCATGATCACAGCTGGCGTGTCGTTGTTCTTCCTCCTGGGGAGAGGGTGGCATGCCTCGATGTTTTCCACATCCATCGTGATCCCTCTGGACTCGAGAAAGGCGGCCACTTGTTGTTCCACAGATCTTACTTCCAGCTCCCCGGGCTCACCCCCGCTGTCAGCGGTCACTGCACTGGCATACGACCTGGGTTTGATCTTAAACCCGGTAATGACCACGTCATTGATTCTAGAGTATTGCTCTAGATCTTCCACTCTCCTCTCCAGGTCCGCAATACGTTTATCCTTTTCTGCATTTTGGGTCCGCAGAATCTTTATTTCCTCCATTAGTTCGAGGAGTTGTTTTTGTTGTGTCTTGACAACAGTTAAATCCTCCGCTAGAAAGTCCAGCGACTTTCTAATTTCCTCCACCTCTTCCACTGCTGGAGTTTTCTTCGGTCCCATTTTGGTGTAAAGTGGAAAACTGAATCCACAACAGCGCGCTGCTTGATAGCGTGTGACGCCGCTAGCTTAGCCGCTAGCCGCTGGCTCTTTCTCAGAACCTCTCGGAGAAAGCGAGAGTTCTTGTTCAACTCAAACAATGCCGTAAACCAGAGTCCGTAATCTTTGTTCAATGTCCTTAGTCCATAACCAGTGTCATTAATCCAATAGTTCGAAAAAAGTTCAAAAGCCAAGTTTCACAGATACTCCCAGAGTTCGAAAACGACGCGCAACCATACACCGGAACCGGAAACTGTATGTATCTTTTGAATACATTATTTGAAATTATCTCCTGTCCTGGTTTGGGTCAGCTGTGTAACTGAATGTGTATTCAGACAATATATGGGCTTATGCTGTGAATACACAGACCTCTATTCACCATTTTATCATCATTTCAACACATCTTAAACCATTCTCACTCTTTTATAATTAAATGCCTTGTGTAACTGGTCTTACCCGTGTGGCAGGGCTGTGAGGGACCGCCACCTTCTTGATGACAGTCAGGTATCCAGGGGCCGATGCTGCCACCTTGTAGTTTCCTGGAGCCAGCAGACGCCAGTAGTCTCCATCTTTGGCTAAAAACACACAGTATTTTTATGTCTAAACCAATGCAAGCCCAGTTATATTATTATCATCTTTATATCAATGTGAATATGGCTGCAATAGTATGAGGCTTAGGTTTATTAGTATGTGTTACTTTTTTTCCTTCATTTAGAAAGAAAAAAAGAAGCACATGGTATTTCTCTATATATTACATTTAAAAAGTGTCTGACAACATAATGTAGCATTTCCGAGTATGGCCACTAGATGGAAGCATTGCAGCATATTCAGCTATTCATGTTGCTTACACAGCACACAACTCACCTCGAATATGCTTACACTGTTTAATGATAATGAGGTAGAAATCACTTTATTCTCAGCACTAACATACCTGTGGTTATGTCATGGTTGATGCCTTCTACAGAAATGGTGGCGTTGGACACTGGGTTGCCCTGGAGATCCCGTACAAAGCCCTTGACACCACGGTGAACCTGGAAGACATTATTAAAATTTACATTTTTTCAATCATCTGTTGACTAAGGGGCTTAAATATGATAGGTGACACAGGACAACCCGGTGGGCTGCCTACCTGCTCGATGTAGTTCACCAGGGAGTTGCGGTTCTGGTCCCAGTAGGTCTTGAGGGTGTCCTCACTGGGGAACTTGTCACAGCTCAGCTCCAGAGTGATTTCAAAACAGTTACTGCTGAGGTAGTTGAAGTCCTGCATCCCTGGAAAAAGGACATTAGACAGTATGATTATGAAGAAATGCCACAGATTTTCGTATCATGGTAATAATATCATAATTTATCTTTATCTTGACAATAATATCATTTCTCAATATCTTTCTCTAATCTTTCTGGGTAATTAAAATATTTCAACACTACATGCTAAAAATAGCAACACCTACCATAGTACATTAGGGATAAAATGTTTGAAAAGTGGAAAAATAAAATTTAAGATAAGCAAGAACAGCAGGAAAATGGTAACATACAATAAAACAAGATAATAGATAATGGCCTTAAAATAATTTAAAAATAGACTTAAAATAGACTCTAATGTAACACACTGTTTCGGTGGAGCAAAAATATAAAATACCAAAAAACTATTACGTACAATAAAAGTAACAGTGCAGCATATGAACAGAATAAATCTCAGTAAGTGACTTCAGTATATTATAATGTTATTTACAGTAATATGACTATGTTTATGTACAGCTGATGGCTATTTTGAGCAGGTGAGATGTGAATCTTGATGTAAAAATTAGAGCTGTGGAGCGTCAAATACCACATGACTCATCACAGATACTAACTAACCGTCAGTGTTTTATTGTGTTCTTTATATATTTTGGCTCATATTTTATTTACAATATAGGTTCTTCAGAAAACTGTTTGCTGAAATAATTCTGCTTTAAGATTTTTGTGTCAGTGTCATAAAATTATTATCCATTATCACAATATTTTCCTAACAAATAGATCACACTTAAAATGTGTTGTTCTTTTTACCCCCTGGCACGCTGTACCAAGCCCCTCCGTTGGTGATGCCCTCCTTGAAGCTTGAGTCGTCATCGTTCTTGCGGCAGGCAGGGCGGTTTGGGTCGGACATGACGGGGTTAAACATGGAGTAAGAGCGCGCCAGAGACTTGAACATGACGTCATCAGGGCTGGCACTGTACTCATGGGCAGAGCCTGGTGAGTAAAGTACACAATGTTGTTTACACAGGTAATAAAAAAACGTACATTAGTGTCAGTTACATTTGTACATTGGATTATAATTACAAGAGAAGCTTTTACCTATATTGATTATTGTATTAGATCAAATGAACCTAAATTAGGGTATACACTGACTTTGAAAACAACAAAAAATGTTTGGAAATGTGTGGAGGGTTTTAATGTCTTTAATGTGTTGTACAAGTAAGAGTTTAGCTATCAGGCGCTTGTTATGGTTCTATAATTTATTTGTCACCTGTCACCATATTGCTTCTAGTTAAACAAATGTAAACGCCAAAGAAAACCTGCATTACCAGCCCATACATCATTAAATGAGTTCTTAGGTAATTTTGAGCTTTCTGCTCTTAACTGTCTCCTCCCGTTAAAGTCTGTGAAAAGCCATAAAAAACATTTGACAGAACCAATACTGCGCTGACTGCCCCAATACCCATGCGATATCTGTGCTCACTTCCCTAATGTGGCAAAAAATATTAATCTAGGAGAATTTCCTCACCAGATCGAGCCACACACAATTGTTTTTTTTTGTTTTTTTTAACATCTTACAATTTTAGAATGTAGTATAGTAAATAATGGATTACATGTATATTATATTATCTATATTACACATCCAACAAAAAAGTGCTTAGTTACCGGTGCGTGTCTCATCATAAGGGTAGTTGGCCACCACGTCTCCTCCGTGCAGGTTCGCAGACAGCACGAAGGGGATGTCCATGATCCAGTGGATGACAGCTTTGGTCTCTGGAGCCAGCTGCAACGACAAATGTATGCTATGAGTCATGCTAAAAGGTGAAAAAAATTATACTAATCAATACAAACATTCTCAATACTTATTTTCAGTATTACTACCATCTGGGGAAATTAAAAAAGTACTAATATTCTAAGTCGAATATGATATTGATATTATAGAATGGTACAGGAGACAAGTTCAATGTACTAGTAGCACATCAGTATATGTACCTTGCTGTTTTCATCCACGGCCTTCTTCATGTTCTGCAGCAGGTGGTTGTTGGCCCCACCCTCCCTCTCGTTGATGTACACGATGCGGTCCAGATCAGGGAAGTTGCGGTTAAGATCCACCCCCTGTGCGTTACTGCGGCCCACGAACCAGTCTTTAATCTCTCCAGGCTAAACACAAGCAAGAATAGGCAACAAAATTAAGTAAATATGGAGGGCATGGATACTTTTTATGTGGGTGAACTGCTAATATTGAAATAAATAATTAAACAGAAAAACTTCAAACATAATGAAATGAAAATGAAAAGTTTTTCTATGCCCATAGGGAGAACTATACAATGCATTTGACTCTTTTCTCTTCTTTACTTAAGAAAAGAGGGGACTGTGCATATTAATGAACATTTAGACAACTGTAAATATGCAAGATTAGAGCCTTATATAGCTAATTACAGAGACTATGTGCAGTTAGACAGGACAGGCAAACAAAGACAAGAACAGTGATTACAATATCATGTCAGTACAGACATTTAACAACATTTTACAACATGTTAAATAAGGCGTAGAGTGACAGACATTTAGAAATCATATTCCGCTGTATTGCACATACCCAGTCATCCATTAATACAAGTTTTGAGCTAATAGACCTGTGCATGTTTTTTTTTTTTTAATGCTTATTCCAAAGACATTACCATAACCCAAACCAAGACAACTACACTTGAAAAGCACAAGAGCTAGCTGAATCCCTTCACACTTGTACAACCTGTATGAATACTATGTGACAGAAAATTGACATACGTTTACCTGTGAGGCGGCCTTCTCGAATCCGTCGGGGTTCATAGAGGGCATGAGGTGGATGCGTGTGCTGTGGATCAGGTCAATGATGGTGTCATTGCCCTGCTGGTACTGGTTACACAGGTACTGGGCCAGATAGATGAGCAGCTCTCGGCCCACTGCCTCGTTACCGTGCATGTTGGCAATGTACTTGAACTCTGGCTCACCTGCAAAGACAAATAATGGGAGATGTTAATATTATTTTAGTAGAATGGTTTATGTTGATTCAAGTTGGTTTCCTAGTGGTAATGTTATGTGTAACATTGCGTAACATGTTATGAGTAATGTGTAAGAGGAGATGCTCCACAGTAATGCATATGCTATCTCCATGGAGACAATCAGGTAGTGCAACCAGGCCATGGTATAGCTCATCTGTGGAGGCAGACAGCTCACAGTAGTAATGCCTGTTTTTAAAAGGTATTACATTAAAAAAACAACTGTAATTCAGGCACAGATACATTTTAGGGCTGTAGGTCTTTAGTTGTTTAGTCGAGTAATCATTATATTTAGATTGTAAAGCTGTATATGAGACGACAGCAGAAACAAGGAGTGAGTGAAGACTTGGTATTTTCTGTTATGTAAAAAAGAGAGAGAGAGAAAGAGAGAGAGAGAGAGAGAGAGAGAGAGAGAGAGAGAGAGAGAGAGAGAGAGAGAGAGAGAGAGAGAGAGAGTTGTTTTCACATGAACGTCCTTGCTGGTGTGTGAGTGCAGTTTGGGTCAGATACAGAGAGGTCTGTAATAGTTTTGAGAGCTTTTGCCACGCCGTCTTTTTAGTCGACTAATCGATCGGCAAGACATGTTTTTAGTCTTTAGTTAACTACAGCCCTAATAAATGTGGAACATTCCAGGCAAAGCAACATCATAACACCTCACTGGGAGAAAGCACCAGTTACAAAATGACATAATGTAATGTAAACTTGAATGCTAATAAATCATACAGTTACAGTAAAATGTCCAACTATGACGGCCATTCACAAACAAATTCCCAAATGAACCCTAAATTAGTCAAAAGATCAGGTTACACTTGTTGCCATGGAAACAAATTTCTCTCTTCCTGTTGCTGAGGTCACTGATAAGACTTTTCCATTGTCTCCTCTGATGACCCTGTGCACCCTGCGGTCACAAACACAAACCCTCCACCAAATTACACAACTCCATTTGGCCCCGTAACAACCAGAGCGCAGAGAATTAGTGAATTAAGTCACCTTTTGTTCCCATTTAAAACTACTCTGCTGGACTGAACTGAAGAGGCAATTAAACCCTGAAGTCGAGGTTAGCTTTTTATTATTTTACATTTTACAGAACCTTAACTCACTTTCATTCACATTATCTAATAGATTACCAGACATTTATTATCTGACAATCTTTATCAAATCTATTTTTCTACTTTATAATGTATGAAATGCTTGTTGTATGGACTAAAAAGTACATTATGGATTGTTATGAATAAGATATTGTTCCTTCTAAAGTTAAAAATGTTAATCTTGTTGCAAAATGTACTTATGATTTATAGTAAAATCCCTCAAAAGCAGTTTGGATTACATTCGCAAATATTGTAATTATTTTTCTTTTTTTCTGTATTTTAATTGGCCACACTTCCACCATCTGTTCCCTGTTACAATTAGCTGTGCATACTTATTATTAGCCACAAATGAAAGGCTTGATGTGGACACAGATGCAGGCCTGAAATTATACCCTAAGAGAACAGGAATGCCATTTGATCTTACCACATGGTCATAACACATATATTTGAATAAGAAGCAATGCACTTCAAAGCAATGGTGGAAGAAGTACTCAATTTTGTTACTTAAGTAAAACATAATGGCAAAAAATACTCAAGTAAAAACCTACTTAAGTAAAAGTACCAATTTAAAAATGTTTCAGCACGTCTCAAACTATATTAAAAAAGAAACTTGCTCTCAAATGTAGTGAAGTAAAAGTAAAAAGTATCCACTGTAAAATGTACTTAGAGCAAAAAAAAAAAAAAAAACGATACCTAAACTTAAGTATTCTTAAGTACAGTATTTTACTATTGAGGGGTTCTGCACACATTGCTTTAAAGCGTTGTCAAGAAACTGAAATGAGCCTAATCTAAAGATTTGCAAGGAGATAGGCCTATATGAATAAAACTGATGGCACAAAAGAAAATGTAATTTAAATAAAAATTGTTCCTGACCAAGTAGATTGTAATATAATAATATAATAACACATAGTATAATATATATAATAATATATAATAATAATATAGTAATATGTAAAATAGGACAAAAGTTGTAAAACTTGAATTTATTTTCAGTGCAGTTGCACTTGTTGTAACTGCAGTTTAGACCTCTACAAACATGTCTGAAATGCACTGGATTCTTAGTTTAACTGTTCAGATTTCAGTTTTTGCTCAAATATCTATAGTCCTAGCTGGAGCTCTACACAAATGTAGAAGTTATTGGCGATAGCTCCCAAAATCCCCAAGCCCTTCAACAGTAGGCAATAGTAGCATCCACACTCCCAACAGCACACATCTGGGAGGCCAGTTATTTTAAACTCAGCCTTGTGTGAGTTGTGCCTAATGATTTCAAGACTACAATTAACTCTTTCCTCAGGGCAAAGGTTGTTTTTTTTACAGGCTGACGATGCTGTCAAACACTCCCTCTGTTCCACACACTTTAAAGTATGCTGCATGTACTAGTGACTGAAGCTATAGCACAGATGCTCAGTACCAGGAGACCCCCAACCCCCTTCACAGTTACAACGTGCCTGTTTTCATGTTAATACGGAAGCTCCTTTGAAAACTCAGAGAGAATGGGTACTCTTGTTTCATGTGCTTACCATGTTACTGGATTCTGTTAAAGCTCAAGTTCAATCTGTTTAAAATGGTAAACTTTAAATGTGACTTTAACTATCTAAGGTTTTTATAACTCAATTTACATCAAGAAAGGTTTCACCCCTTCACACACGCATTCATACACCAGTGTCCACAGACAGTCTTGAACAACAGTATATATCTAAGTTTAAGTATGCCCGTAAATGTGAACCTTCTATGATATTTATGTACAGAGCAGAAATCACACCTCAGTGAACACTGTTAACTATTTTGAGTAGATTTTTAAACCTGTACTTGTATTCCTAACTGAGTACAATTCTAACCTTGTAATTAGTTACATTTAGTACAGCACAGGTCTCAATTGTCCCAATCCACGGCTGTCTTTGCTCCTTTATAACCTTTATAACCTGACAAACACATAACAGCTCTGCACTGCCCGCTCTGATTGGACAGAGCTCAGACAATATGCAGATTGTGGTTTGAAACAGCTACATTCATCTTTAAACTTTTTACTGATTAACTGATTTATATAAATTACAGATCTAAAAACAAAACAAAAAACTGTCCAAAAATGTATGTATCTAGTATGTAGCACTTGTGGTTTATTTAAACACAAGAAACACATCTATGACCACGCTATTCACATCCAGGCACACTTTACAATTAGGTTATACCACACAGGACGCTTCTAAATTACAAAATTATATTTATCGGAAAGAAATATTCACTTAAATTGTCATTTCTCACCTGAAACACAAGAGACACATCTATGACCACGCTATTTACGTCCGGGCACATTTTACAATTAGGACCTACGAGGTCCCCCTGAGTTGCCTTCACCTGCCTGTGCGCATCCCCGGCTTATCTCCTGTCTAAAATCTTATTTGTGTATATTAAATACAAAACAAAATATACAACTCTTATACAAAATAATGAAAAATATGAGGTGAGTGGTGCTTTCGAATCTACTACCATTCTATTACAGCATTATTCAATGTGCCTGTCTATTACTATTGGTCCCACAGGTACTTTGAGTAGTATTTGTGTGTGCACTTTTTACTTTTACTTAAGTATAATTTTGGGGGCAGTACTAGATTTTTAGCCATGTAAGAGTATTTTACTTGACTACAACGACAATATCATTATATTAAATTCAATGAATAATTTGATCACTATGTCCTACTGTATTCTGAATGCTTAGAGTACTTTTACATTGGGTTGCATCATACCATAGTTATGTTTGCGTCACCATTTGATATACTACATTTATTTATCACTGATTATAGATTGCACTCACCACAAGAGAGGTGTTTTCTGTTTTTTCTATATACCTATACCATAATGTACTCTATTGATTTTATAACTGTATTCTTAAGGTCACCAGATGAAACAGTCCCTACCTAATATAGTTTCTCAAAAAGAGTATTCTGAATAAATATTTTCAGTGTAATTATTTAGTTACTTCCTGACACAATTTAATGAAATACTAATTGACAGACTTTGAAGATGCAGTAGACTTTATTGATCCATAATCCAAAAATCTATAAATACTGACTTAATAAATGATTAAGCCATGATAATAACAACATCGTGAGACCATTATTCAAAAACAACCAGTTTAAATCAGTGCCACGTCCCCCTGTGTGTAATGTACCGGTGAGCATCCTCTCTCTTTGACGAAAAGCACCGCATTATCTCACCTTTTGTCTGCATTCGTCACAGTGGCGACACCTAATCAATAAGGTATCCACGGCAACCGCGTCATAACGGGCAAATGCCACATCACCGGGGGAGCACCTCTCTGTCGCCGTGGAGACCGTGAGAGGGCAGGTGCGTGGGACTCAGGTTAGGTAAACATATTTTCTGTTTCTGTCTATAAAAGGCGAGAGGGGCTTAAAAACAAATGAAAACAAAGCTTAAAGGTGCATTACGTAACTTTTCTGGTGGACGGTCTGTCAAATCTCTGTGGAGATGTTATTGCTTTGTCTGTTATGTTTCATAGCATTAAGCCTTTCTATCTTCATGGAGACCAAACCAGGCCAAGTTACAGGGCAGATCTGTGGAGAGACAACCCCGCTCACAGTCAGAATGCCTGAGGTAGAGCTGTTTGATGTCAGGCAGAGCAGTGACATATCCACAGAAACAAGCAGGTGACAGTGTAGCAAAAAGTTACATAGTGCACCTTTAAACAAGTCGTGTTCATTTGAAATCACAACATTCTATAATCTATGAGGGTTGTGCAAAAATATCAAAATATCAATATATCGTGATACTAAATTTGGTGATACAGCATTATTGTGGGCTGCTATTGTGACTGCATTATATTTTTGTTGCTTATTTAGTGAAAGGACACTTGTTTATGCTATACACTTGACATATTCACAGTTTTGATGATTAAAATAGATGTATTGTAGTGTTTTGACAAAGAAATATTGTTGGTAAAATGTATTTGATTCTTAAAAAACAGCAATATACCACAGAGTATCATGTGAAATCAATTATCGCATGTGTCGCCATATCGTGATAATATCATATCGTGAGCCATGTATCGTGTATCATATGGAATTGTGAGGGCCCATGTGATTCCCAGCCCTAGAATCCATATTGTTGAAGATTAAAGTGCAAATGACAGGTCAAGTTTATCATTTTACTTCCTGGTGTGACGTGGACAGATTTTTCCATAACGGTTGCCTAGCAAGCATCAAAACATGTCTAAATTGCACAATAGTTATGATTAGACTAATAAAAATAAAACACCCAATGGATATTTAGACTTTCAGAATATTGTGTTTCCTGCATGTAAATTGTCCCTGGATTTGGATAGAATTTTCAGTGTTGATGACACAGAGGTATTTCATTTTAGAACTCACCACTACTTCCTGTATTTTTGTACTGTTCTTAGCAATTTTTTTCCACAAACTGCCACTTTACTGTAAAACTATGACAAATATTTACCACAAGTACTATCCCACTAAACCAAGCAATGATTAGAAAAACATGAAAACCTGTCACGATGCACTTGAAGATGGAGAGCAGGTTAGAATTCTATGTCAGAATTTGCTCAGATTGCAGATTTGTTGACTTGGTTTATGGTTAATATCCAAAAGAAACAAAAACTCGCACAAAATTCACATCTTCTCTAAATAAACAAAAGTGAAATGATTTCTTCACAATAGAAAGTGGTGCCATTTTTCAACCCCAAAGATGTGATTGGTATCAGCTGAAAGAACTATAAGATGTAAGATTAATATGGCGAGTTTGTGGAGCTAATGTTAAACAAATAATGATGAGGTGAAGCTTTTGTGGATGATAAATTTGAATATTTCTTTCAAAAACAACACTGTTTTCCCCATAGAGTTAAACAGGCCCGTCATCTCCATGTGAAATTATGATAATCAAATTCTAGAACATGAACGCAGCTTTTTAAACCAGCGCCAAACGAAGAGTCATAAAAGACAGATCATAATTAGATTTTAATGTAATATTTATCAAGACAAACAGATGAAGTCACCAGGGCCAGGTCAAGTTACAGGTCACAGTGCAAATGCATGTTTTTCAGTATATATTTTTTCCCCTCGAGGTGTGATGCTAACTGTAAGCACTGCTCTGTTTGAGGCAGTGTTAGACGTTAATCTGAGCTTTATTTTAACACAATCTGACCATAAAGAGCAGGCTTAGCTGGAACTACAACAGGTGAGCTGATTTGTGCTGTTAAACAAGTGCCTCTCATATAGATACATACATAATATTACAGTCACAAGCTAGTTAGCATCAGCCAACAATTTTTCTCTCATCTTTTTGTGGAAAATCAAACACCTAAACAGGACCATGAACGCTCGTATTGATCACAGACTCCTGTTAATGTTTTGTTTAAATTCATTTTTCATACTATCTTAAAATGTATTTGGCTGTGTTTGCTAATGTGTGCATTGTGTCTCCATGGTAACTGGAGAGCATTCAGCCAATACTCATACATGTAGAACGCCCCGAGCGTGATGTCACTACATCATCTTCAAAAAGAAAACAGATTGTGTCGCCTTTTTTGCCTTTCCTATGGCAATCATCTTAAAATACAGAAGTCTAATTAAGAAAATCGCCCCTTAGTGACAACCATCACCAATTATCACATTTTCACATTTCATTTCATTACTATGTACAAGGACACCTCCACAAGAAGCATCCAATTAGAACTTTGGCACATCCCCTACTAAGCTTGCAAACTGCCAGGATTAAGAAAAAGTTTGAATCTTGTTAAACAATCCCTCACAACAAAACATCATGGGGTGACGTGAGATTTGTCAAAAACAGGCTGAAGTTTTACACGAAATTAAAAATCGAACCAGGTGAGGTGACATGTTTACAGAGGATGAAGAGTGGTGATGAGAGAAGCAGGCAGACAGAGAGACGGAGGACAGCACAGCGTGTCCTGGAAGTGATGGAGGGATAGAGGGGGCCTTGATAGGAAAAGATAGAGGAGAGAGGGAAACAAAGAAGAGGAGAGAGAAAGAGAGCGGGGAGGAGAGAGAGTTGGATTGAGATGAGAGAGGGGTGAGTAAACTGCGAGAAAGATAAAAGAGAGAAGGAAAGAGAGACAAACACAGAGAGAGGAAGGGAGAAAGAGAGAGAGAAAGAAAGGGGGAGGGAGGGAGGAGACACAGGAGAAAGATGAGGGTATAGAGATTGAGAGAAAGAGAGATGGAGTAAATAGGGGTAGGGAAAAAAGGAGAGGGTGAGGTAGAAAGGGAATGAGAAAAGGAGAAGCAGAAAAACAGGGAAAGAAAGGGAGAGGAAAGAGTGGAAAGAGAAGTAGAGATGGAGGTAGAGAGAGACATAGGGAGGGAGAAAAGGGCAAAGATAAAAAAAGGGGAAGAGATAAAGAGAAGGGCAGAGAGAGAGAAAGAAGGAGAGAAAGCGAAAGGAGGGAGAGAGAGTTAGAGGGAAAAGAAAGGGAGAGAGAGAGAGAAAGAAGGAGGAAGAGAGAAGGAGAGCGATACAAAGAAGTAGGGAGAGAGAGAGTAGGCGTTTCATGTATAATAAATGACCTCTGGCCGGTGCCCTCGCCTCCTGGTCCCTTGGCTGTGTCTCCTTGCATCCTCATTCCTAGCCTGTTCCTCAGCTGGTTTTGGGATCAGTGCAGACGGATTCTCCACTATTTCACTTTACTCTAATGATTTCAACAGACAACAAGCTGCTGGTCAATTTCAATATCACCTTTCATGTGAATTATGGACTTGCACTTTAAAGTTATTCCATAAATTCAATACGCCCTGGTTATAGCTCATGTCAACAAGATAGACACTGTTTCTTGCGTGTACGTTAGGTTACTTATTGGAGAAGAAAATAGAAAAGCCGCAAGACATCACAGGCATCTTACATAATCTGTGAAAAATATTAACAGGGTTTGAACAGCTATTGCTACACTGCATTGAAGCTAACCACAAAAAGGGACACATGATATTAGATTGCAATACTAACTTGCTTTTAATATTGCATAGAAACGTTTACATTGTGTTTGCAAAGAAAGAAATACAATGATGTCGGAGTGAAAGCAAATGGATGTTAGGATCCAAAAGGCAATACAATATGCTTTGTCAGTGGAGGAATACACAAAGAATATAACCGCACTGGCATAACAGAAAGTATATCAAATGCTTGCCTATATTTGCATTTTATATTGCTCTCATTGCTTTCTATGGGTGCAATAGTTGCGCTATTGCCATGGCAATTAACAATTGAAAACAAAATATTACAGCACTGGTGAGGCATGGGACAGAGCAATCTGGAGATTTCTAGAGGCTTGGCAAATGTAATAATACCCAGATAGGGGAGACACTATAGGCAAAATTCTTTTTTCCAATTTTTGTTTGTTTGGTCTCTTAGCATACAAACGTTCATGTCCTCTGTCCACTCTGCACTGTAAGATGTTTTACTGTTTCATTAAATCAACCATAGGCTCAAAATGCATTTTTCTCCTAAAGGGACATAAGAATCTGAAATGATCAAAAATTGTAAATATTGGTAATTTTACACATAATGTGCTTTATTTAAATTGTAATTGTAAAAAATGTATTGTAAACAACAGATGAAGTTTAAAATTGATATGTCTAAATGAAAGATTTTTTCCTATTCATTTGCAGTTCCTTATTAAGGCTAAAATGAGTATTGAACATTGAACCTTTTCAAAATGTTTTTAGAATAGTATTGCTCTATATTATACCTGGTCATTTTAAAGATTTGTTGTTCATTCAGTTCAATTGCTTTTATAACCATTGTGATATACAGTAAGTATTTTCAGTATGAAAATCGAGTCTCACTTGAAATCTACTTCTTACTTGTTCCTGTTTTGTCAACCAGGTCAGGAGGGATGGTGTGCGTGCCTAGTGCAGATTACATACTTCCTTTATGCACAGATAATGCCAGTGTCTACTGAAAACTCCAACTCCAATTTTACACTTCTATAGACAAAGCCCAAGCCTCAATATAAAGTTACAACATGTACAAGTGTGGTAAATGCTTCCAGACATGCGCCACAGCAGATACAGTGAGAGAGAGAGAGACTAGTCAAATAAAAGACAGCTGTGCAACGTAAACATGCGCTCCGTTAAGTCATCTTTTCTTTCAATACAGGTTTAATGCTTATGTGGATGTTATAGCTTAGACAGATGTTTGAAAGTATGGTTTTGAAATAGAGTGACAAATACTGTCAAACAACTAAGCCAAATAAAATATAATATATTGGAAAAAAATTGTGTCTGTTAAATAATGCACTATAGATTTGGCAAACCTTTACCTGAATAAAGCCAAAACATTATCCTATACAAGTTAAAAGGAAATACAGAATATAATGTCATTTTTTTCAATAGTATTTTTGTATCACTAAACAAAAACAGGTGAAGTGCCAAAAACAAATGTATATTGATATTTGCCAAATTATATTATCTTAGTTTATGCAATACTACTGCAGATTTTCAGATTAAAATAGATAAATCAGTTAGGGATGCACCGATCCAGCTTTTTTTTGTTCCGATACTGATGTCGATACTATCGCTTTAAGCATCTGCCGATACCCGATATCAACTGATGCTAGAGCATAGACTGAAAATATAATGAATTGAGAGTTTGTCCACATAAACATCACTGGTTGAACAGTCAAATCCACTAACCCACAGGTTAGGTTGGCTGGTGTGATTCCAGTTCCCACAGATGAATGCTGTTGTTGTGTCCTTGGGCAAGACACTTAACCCACCTCACTCCCAGTGTCTGCATACACTGGTATGTGGGTGAGTGGTGCCTTGAAGGTGGAAAAGCGCTATGACCATATTCCATTCCTTTACGTATGGTAAACAATGATTCAAATATGTTTTGTTACTGTTATTTATCCTATAAACTGACTACAGAAGAGCTCTGAAAAAATACAAGTTTAATATTACAAAGTTTTCGACCAACGTTGGCCAGTATATTGTCTTATTGCACCAGTTTATAGACCAAAATGGGATTTCAGCTGAACTAATATCTTGGGGCTGATATCCGATCTATCAACATTTTCAATACTGGCGCCGATATCTGCTCCCACTATCATATCAGTGCATCCCTACAATATTTTAATTTGACTTAGATTCGGTTAAAAGAGGGAAAAGAGAGGGACAGAGTGGGAGACGGTAGGTTAGAGATGGAAAGGGAGAGCGGGAGAGAGAGAGAGAAAAAGCATAGCATCTTAGCATATGTGAATCATTTTTACGTAGATTTAGTTTCAGGAAAGTCTCCACCCTCACTGACATAACTGGGATCAGGTATTGTCAGTAACTAAAAGAAGTAGTTTATATGTATTACTAGTTGAGTTATTATCAATATATAAGAATGATTTTACAGCATCCAATTTACATTAAACTGTTTCTGTTTCTCATATTCCCTGCTGTTTTTATGTTACCTCCATGTGTTGGCCGTCTTGGATCTTGCGTGCTGAGTATTTGTACAAACTGCGGTGTATGACAGATGGTTAAACACATCACAGACAACATAGGCCCGCGCACGCCGCCCTCAGCTCAGTGCACTAAGCCGATCGGTCTCCATGGCAACCGCTATTTCAGCTCCACCTTTAGGTCCAGCAGTGCCCAGGTCAGATCACAGGGCTGTGTCTCCAGACAATAGGAGGCAAACTGATGGAACTGACGCACAGGTGTTGAGCACATTACAAGCCTTTTTCAGTGCCAACAGCGCTAGATACTTAGATAAACAACTGACAATAATATAATTTGGGTGATTCAATAATAAACAGTTGTTGTTGATGGAATAAAGAAATGTTGTGATACCAGATACTAGCTAGACTAAAACTTATACTTAAACTACACTCATTTAAGCAAGAATTTATACTGAGAAAATCACACCGGCCTATATAAAGGTATTTATCTGAACTAGAATAAAACTAGGCAAACGCTGTTATCGCAGTATAAGATGCTAGGATTGAGTTAGGAGAAGAATAAGGTTGGACCACTGCAAATTAGTTCTAATTTTTAAAGTTTTCAAGACAGTAATAATCAGGTACAATGCCTAAACAGCAATAGATCAAGTAGGTTGGTATTTTCAGCAGTGAAGTAGAAGGTAAAATGCTTGTGTTGTCAAAAGTATCGAAATTAAGATACTTGTCGATAACAAAACTAATAACCTTTCCTGAATAGCTTTAGAATGATCTTGAGCGAGCTGTATCAGAACAAGTATAAGACCACATAGACTACTTTACACCCACGCATGGTATCAGAATCTGTATTAAGTATCCAGTCTATTCTTTAGTATAGAAATCGAGTTTGAAATGTCAGTATCGTGACAACATTCTATTCAGCTGCTTTTGTTCTCCTGTGAATTTCTGTCAAACACTGGTGTATGTTTCCACTTTATGTCTGCTATATGTTACATCCTGTACAGTACCAGAGATAGGGCAGGAGCAGGGCTGGGGCGCTGTTGTTTTCAGGACTCAAACTTGTACAGAGCAGCGGGTTTGGAAAATCATCTGGTAGTAATAAGGACGCTGCATGGCTACCGTGAGTCACCCGCGTACGCCCACCACACTATTACGGCCTCATTTAGAGCGCACATGTATTTGATCATCACTGTACGAGCTTGAAGCTGCCCATGTGTAAAACTGTACATGATGCACGTTAACATGACACGAGTCTGTTAATGCAAATGGGAATCAAAATAGTGAATATCATAACAAGTTAAAGGAGCACTATGTAATTTTTCGGTTGGAGGGTCTGCCACCTGCTTGTCTCCACAGAGATGCTCAAAAAATACCTTGAAAAACATGCATAATTTTGAGTGAGTGGGGTCGCCTCTCCACAGATCTGATCTGTAACACCACCATACAGTGACATATGACAAATATCATAGGCAAACGGCCAAATCTCCATGGAGACAAGCACAAGCAGACCCTCAACCAGAAAAGTTACATAGTGAACCCTTAATTTGTTGGAAGAGACTTTGAAGAAAATACTGAGGCTTTATTGATTAGGGGCTGTTATAGTGAGCAAGATTATAATGAGCAAAAACAGTATCTACAGATATCCGATATCAACTGATGCTAGGGCATAGACTGGAAATATAATTCATTTCCTTTAAACGTATGGTAAACAAATCCAAATGTGTTTTGTTACTGTTATTTATCATGTAAACTGACTACAGAACAGCTTTGACAAAAATATAAGTTTAATATTACAAGGTTTTCGACCAGTGTTGGCCAGTATCTTGTCTTATTGCACCAGTTTATAGACCAAAATGGGATTTCAGCTGAACTAATATCTTGGGGCTGATCCGATCCATCAACATTTTCAATATTGGCGCCGATATCTGATCCCAGTGTCATATCAGTGCATCCCTAAAATCACTTAGCATATTTTAAGAGATTTTGAAGAAAACACTGTGGCTTTATTCATTAGGAGTTGTTATAGCGAGCAAGATTATAATTAGCAAAAATAAATAAATAAATAAAACCTCTGGATGAGAGTAACACTACACTTTCCTAGCACACTAGGTTGGAGTAAATGTCTAAATATATGCAAAGCTACCAGTAATAATAATAGTTTTGACTTGGCTTTCCACATGCTGACTTAAGGCTACGACCAATGACCAGTGACTTGTACTATTATTAGGGTAATTTGGCCTTCATGTGCCTATAATAACTGCAGTGTTACTTAAATAAATAGAAAAGCCACAGATTTTTTTGGAAAGCTGTATTTTTCATTTGGTTGATCTTTGTTTATACGCCACTGCCCTTACTGCTGTATTCATTAGACTCTTGGACAGACTGCATGTACCAAAGACTAATCCCTATCCTTCCGGTGTGACAGAGAGGACAGTGGCTCCATTCTGATTGGCTGAACAACCATTGGAGACTTCCGTTTTCATCTGTATTCACCTTAATCCTTTTTATCATTCTGTTCTACTTACTTAACATTAGTAGTTTTCAATATTTCTAATGCTTCTTTTGGTGTTGTGCCTTCTTTATCTCTGTTAAATAAATCAATATATGTTTGAACATGCACCTGTCAAGACTATTGACCTGGAGGCTACATTTTAAATTTTTATTTCAGTGTCTAAATTTTGAAGTAGGGGAGCACAGTGCAGCGCCTGGGGTATTTGGATACTGCAGATAGTCTGGAGTACATAGCTGGAGGATCAACATAAGCCCATGCAAAGATTATTGTTGTAAATGTGAAAATATTAGACCAAACACATGTTAAAAAGTCCACTATAACTTTTTATAGGGGGAGGTAGTTTCAGTCAAACTGCCTGTTTCCATGGAGATGGTACAGCTTTGCCTGAAATGTTCCAGAGTATGGCATTATCTATCTATTATCCTGTCTATCTAGCATGTATTTAATCACAAGCATCTTTACTGCTCAGAAAAGCTATGAAAACATGCATTACTACACCGCTCCACAGGTCTGACCAGATGATAAATTTAATGGTACACTGTGGAAAAAGGTAACAGTGCATCTTTGTCATTTAAATCAAGCTTAGACTTAGACTAACTGTATTGATCCACAAGGGAAATTATTTGGAGACAGGAGCTCACACGTCACAATATAATATAATAACAAAGAGAAACAATATAAATGGGGTCAAATAAGGCATAATTACTGTATATGTACAAGGAAAAAAAAAAAAGAAATATCTTTGCTATATACAAGAGGTCATATCTCAATACAGTTCTGTACTATTTTCTTGAAAGCCTTCACAAGCTGACCATTCCAAATGTGTGTCAAATCTTAAATGCACTTATATCATTAGTGTTTGAGGTGAATCCACAGCCTTTCTTTTCTATATGGCCTGCTTTGCTTTCTGGACCCCTGCTGAGATCGATCATGTTATCGATCATGTTCCCTAGTTTTAACCCTTTGCATTTGGGCTTGTGGCTGGTTCCTGTTCCAGCTAACAACTACTCCATGTTCCTCCCACACTCCTCTCTGTGTCTGTCTCTCTCTGTCTCCTTCTTTCACAGTGAATGCACCAGGCTATTATTTAACTTTAACAAAAAACAGGCCCTCTTCTTGCCAATTGAACTGATCCAATTTTTGTTTCCATTTCGGTGCTAATTTCGCGCGTAAAAGCCAGTCCATTAGTTCAAAGTCATGTGGTTTTGATTTGGAGCTGAAACAGTGAAGTGAACAGCAGCCAAATGAGCCGTGGCCCGATTCCCAGCCGCTGAGATGTTTCCTCAAAGTCACGACTCGACGAGGAGCGAGATTCTTATCGTGTGGTAAAATGGCGGCTTGGCGAGGCACAATCTCCCATCTCCCGTGGAGGGATGCAGCAGCAGAAGGCAACGTAAAGCTCTGCACCACAGGCCTCCGAGCTCTCCAGCTCCACACACCTGCGCCCTGACTGGAGAGGACCTCCACCCCCCCACGACGAGGCTTTATGTCCACGAAATGAGACTAAATGAGGACAAGACGAGTGTCCAGTCCGTGCACTCCAGGAGAATAATCTAATCCACTCTAAAATGAATTGTTCTCTGCTTAATACTTCTGAACTTGAATATTGTGTAGATTTTATTAGGATTTTCTTATATAATAACTAAATTTTGTGTTTAATTCCTACATTATAGCTTATTATTAGTTAATTTATAACGGGCCTATTTAGAGAGACGAGTCAAGTATATTGAATGCACTTCTGCTCTTATTGTTTATTATAGATTACCCCCTAACTACATCTTATGGCAACACTGAAAAAGAGGTTAAGTGAATCGTTGTAAGGTTCTCAAATAAATAGGCCAAATAAATAAATAAATAAAACAGACTATTACAACTTCATGGCGGGATACGTTGCCACATTGCTTCTTACAGCCCACACAAAGAGGTGAAATGGTGCTTCAAACTGCCGCATTGTACGGCGCGTGTGTACACTGACCTGGCTCGTGTGTTCCAGGGTTGTCGGACATCTCCAGCACGAGCAGCTCGCGGCCCTCGAAGCTCTCCCCGATGGTGTAGATGCGGCTGATGGTGGGGCACTGCAGCCATACCGACACCAACGCTTTCCGCATCTCCTCGTAGCGGTGATACTCGAAGGAGATCTCCCCGTCACTGCCGCCGTGGACCATCACCGCGGCAGCGCCCAGAAGCGCGACCCAAAACAACGACTTCATCTCGACCTGTCCTCGGTTCTCTCCTAAATCCGTCTGTCTGTATCAGGCTCGCACCCAAGCCTTATCTCTGCTGCAGCTTCGCTTTAAGCTATTAATATCCCCCTCCTCTCCCTCTCTGAGTGATGCGCGGCTGTACCTGAGCGCACGCTCTTTACGCACGCCACAAGTGTCAACAACAGGGCGACACGCACACATCCGGGCAATTCTTTCACAATAACGCAAAAGGACAGCGTGTGAAATTGCTAAATCTTTATGCTATGGAAATTACACAGCACTGTCTTATGAAATGTACCATTTTAGTAGGCTTATTTAAATGTAACGGAAAGGAAAAACTAACTTTATTTATTGCTGATCTATTGCCATTGCATTTTTGCTTTGGCTGAGTAATTAGACAATGTAAAAAGGTAATTAGGCTATTGAACTTAAAATCTTGTGAACATAGCAGCGTCTTGCATTTCTTATAAAGCCAAATGTTCCGAGTTAATGAATCTCATACTTGCACTTTTCACACCATATACTACAGATAGTGATCTAACTGATGAACTAGAGTGTGGTCGTAGTTTCCAGCTGAAGAAGGCAACTTCCTGTTTGGTGCCTGCTTGTATCAGGTACGTTTACACGTGTGTGAGCAGGATGGAGCAGGGGTGTGTCCTCAGTGCAGTGCAGAGATGGAGTGTCCTCCCTAAAACCCCGCAGGACCATAACAAAAACTGACCCCTTCCAATCAATACTGACCTATTATTTATTTAAACAGCAGCTGATCATATCCTCCAGTAGATTACTGAAGAAAAACGCCAGTTTACATTGGGCTACAGTTTTATTTGAGCACACAATATACATTGATATATTGATTTTTATTATTATAGTGTCTTACACATTTGTGCCCAGCCCACATGGGCTTACCAGACACTGTAAACAGTTTCACAACAAAACCCATAAGAAAAGAGGCAATTATGTGTCCAGTCAAAACAAGCTTTAATTCCTCAATGAAATGAATTTGTTTATAGATAAATAAATGTACAACAAAATTACTTTCTCTGGGTATTGTATTTTGTAATTCCCTTAAAGAGGAAGTGCTAAAGTGCTGAGACATTCTGAGTCTGATAAAGAAGTAATATACAAAATGGCAGAACATTTATTCATCAGTGCCAAACAGAACAGATAACACAGGTTTTGTTTCGATGATGCAAAAGGCACAATTGGTGATGATGTTGGTTGCAGTGTATCAAGTCCATTAGCGAGCATGTTACTGTTCTTTCTTATCCTCCTTTTTGTTCATGAATTTGTTGTACTGACTGTCCGTGCTGAAAAGCTTGTCCCACCAGGTGAAGGTAGAGGCGTAGTTTCCGACAAAGTTCATGTGGTGAAAGTCATGGAAACGGGCCCCAGCGTAGAATGGGATTAGGTGCATTGGGTTGAGTGGGATGTCATAGCCACTGCAAAGTACAAACACATTTTCATTCATGTTTGTGTAGCCCATTAATGCTTTATTAATTAAGTGTATGCCCAACTGTTTCTTTGGTAGATATTGCATTTTTATTTCTTTTTAATGATTTAACCACATGTGTTATCTTATATCACTTTTCTGTGTTTTGGTCTGGTCTCTTAATTTTAGGTTTGGTTAGTGTGCTTGAGATAATCTTATAATCATCATAGTCAAAATCATTGCGTTGGTATTATGGAGATTGCATTTGTTTTGTTATACAAAATGTACCACAAACGATTACTTGCGATATTATTGTCTATTGTCCAATCCCCACTGGCTTGTGCTGTTTGGTGTAAACACTGGCATAAATACAGTGTTCTCTGTGGCCCTCTAGTGCTAATCTATAAGCACTACATTAGAATCATAGTAAGTTCATGCAAATGTTGAATATACTATACATATATAGTTTAACTGATTCACAAATTCACTTAATGTGATTATTGTGATAGACAGCATGGTTCATTATTCTGCCTAAATGTAAATATATCCAATATCCAAAATATATCTAAAACACATTCATTACCATAATAATTTTCCTCCCTAATTCAGTTAAACACCTCAGGCCTATAAAATGCAGCAATGTCATCTTAAACATATATTACTAGGTTTAAGATGACATCGCTGAGTTGCATAGATGTTCACGAATTTGAGCAATGAATTGTGGATGGGCGACGGATTTATCCTATAACATTTGTCTTAGCAGATAGTTATGTCAATAACAATGGTTTCATGTATTTTCTGACCTGTGCACATCGATTGTCTCCAGTAGACGGAAGGACACCCAGGCCCACAGGAAGAACACGTGGTTACAGAAGATCATGATTCCAATGAAAAAGCCAGCTCCCAGGATGAGGGTCTCCAGAGGGTGGGCGTATTCGGCTTGCATCCCAAAAGGAGACTGGGGAATAGGAGGAAAGGCAAACAAATTGGAGAAGGGGTTATGGGAGCCAGGTCTGTTAATGAGTAACTATACAACATGTTCTACTCACAGTGAACTCATGGTGGACTTTGTGGATGTATTTATAGATCCGACGATGGTGCAGAAGTCTGTGGAGGAAATAGTGCCAGGTGTCCTCTACAACTGCACAGCCAAAGCACTGAAACAGGATGTACGGCCTGATGAAAGGGCAGAAGAGTGGTACAACTCATTAATAGCTTATTACATTTCTAGAAAGACATCCATTTAGTTTAAAAAGCAGTTGTTCTCAAACTATGGTATTTTAAAGATAGAAAGGTGCAATGGGTACTGCAGTGCCGAGACGCCATTTCCAGATCTTGAGCTAGGCATGTTCAAGACTACAGTAGCTAGAGGCTAATAGGCAAAAACTGTAGAAAACAGGGTGCCCTGGTGGAACCCACCCAGACTAGGTCCCGTACTGGTGATGATAAATAAACTTTTCCTGCGTTAGGCATTCAGAGCCTCCTATCGTCTTTACAACTCTTGGGCATCTTATTGACTACAGTTTTCCATTACAAAGTCAAAGACAATTTATTTTCTACCAAAAAAACAACTTGAGATAAAAATACACAATTTTGCCTTCTACTCACCAACGTGGCATTGAGTCCCAGTCATAAGGAATGTTGAAATACTCTGTAAAGTAGTACGTTCCACATATCAAAGGGAGCTGGATGCAGAAATGGTTGAACAGCAGCATCTTGAAACACCTCCACTGTTTTTCCCATGTCTCTGGCTTGTCCTGAAAAAAAAAACCAAAAAAAAAACAACAAACATTGTCCTAATTTAGTCATCTTTAAATTCAATACAATAAAATTTGATTTTTGGGGTCATTTATTAGCACAACTAGCTGACATTGCTAATTTACATACTTGAAAGTGGTTAATGTGATATTAATTAGTATTTATTAGGCCCTTATTAATTTTTGATTCTACATAAACTTATTCTGCTGCTAATAAGCCATCATTAGGCCTACTAATACTTTCCTATTAATAAACTGGTTACAGAGTTAACAGAGTAAGCCATATTTATTAAGTGTTACTAAACTTATTTCTTGTAGTACTAGCCCTTGCACCTTTATAACCAAATGTACAAAATGTACGTACAAAACAAATCAAATTAACAAGCAGTAATATGGATTTTGTTGATAGAAAGTAAAGTAAATGAATAAGCAGCAGAATAAGGTTATTTAGAATAAGATGTTAATAAAGATTGTATACAACCATGTATGCAAATTAGCAGCTAGTTTGATGTTAATAAGTACCTAAAATAGTACTTAAAAATACCGGCTGAATCTTGTATTTCTGCATAAATGGCATGAACTGGAAGAGGAAACCAGGGAGGCAGAACAGAAAGTAGATGAACTCGTGAACAATGAGCGAGCCCCAGGTAGCGATCTGAAACTTGGTGTAGTTGTCCAGCATGTAGCCCCATGCATGTTTGAGCGGGGGCTGGAGGGGGTTAGGAGGGAGAAATGAGTCCACGTATTCCACAGCCAGGAAGGCATTGCTCAAAATGTCCACCGAAGAGTTTCCTGCCATGATGGAGACTGCAAGGTGATCGGTCTGGACAGAGGGTGGACGAAGAGATGTAATCTTACACAATGGTTGTTACATGTCAAGTGAAAGGTTCGTTACTGTATAGTAGAAGTGGTACACTAAAGTACACTGGATTCAATATGCAACCACAGATCAAACAAGATAAAATGTATTTGTATTGTATATAGAGTAATCAGGTCAATGGCTGTAATAAAACTACACCAGAAGTATGGGATAATAAGAACATTTATTTTGATTTTTTCCTTGTGCTACTTATGAATATTTTCTGACTAATGTAATGACTAATTTATTATTTTGTGATTGTAGTAACTGTACTCCACAGTGCATCAACAAGATAAGACATTGATAATCTTCTGTTCTAAATGCAGAAGAAATTATTGCAGTACCTAAAAAGTTCTGACTATCTCTTAACATCATCTAACTAGTAACATGACTCTGTGGAGATCTAAGGACCATCCACCATAATGTAAATGTGAAGGATTCTCAAATGCCTGTTAAGATGGACCCTATAACACGGTTGTAAATGTAGTTTTAAGTACAAAGATAACCCAAATTGTCAAAAAAGACTCGCCTATAGTGAATATCATGACTATAGCAATGATAAACATACACATAACAGTTCACAGAGATGATTTTTCTACAAATAAACAGCAGTCTTTTGGATTATTACCCAAGGTAGCCTATAGCTGGAGGTCTTTAATGCTACTATAAAATAACTGATTACATTTTGTGCAGAATAGATATGTTACAATTAGGTAGTTTTTAACCTAAGAATGACATGAAAGCTTACCTCTCTGCAGTGTTTCCCGTCTACCTGAGCTAGAGGAGGCGTCCCGGGTGAAGTGCGGTAATATTCGACTCTGTGATTGGTCGAGAGGGGAGGAGACGGCCGTAGGAGAGCTCTGATTGGTCAGTGGGATGGAGTGATGATAGTGAGAGGGAGGGACTTTCGAGTAACGGCCAATCAGAGGCCGCGTAGACTGGTGGCTCACAAACAGTTGAGTGAAGAGATGTGTGGTGTGGAGAGAGATCAATTTGTGTACTTAAAGGGCCCATATTACGCTGTTTTCTGATCTATGTTATAATGTTTCTTTAATCACAAACACACATGCAGTTGTGTTTTGTTTCATTCACACATGTTACACACATACACAGATCCTGCATATTTATACCGAGTTCTCTCAAACAGAAAACTGATCCATCTTGTGATGTCATGTGGCAATACAAGAAGAGCTCCACTGTGTTTTTAAACACAATGGACCTTCACTACAATCATTTAGATAATTTCAGACCTGGAATTAACCATCTCTATTGAACTAAAGGTAAAAGGTAGCTGTTAACTTGAAAACTACATCTTCATGACATCACAAGGTGGAAATGAGCATTTTGAGCTTTGGAGGTGTAGACAGACCAATAACATGTAAACAATAAACAAGTGTGAATGGAAAAAACAAACAAACATATGTTTTTGAGGAGGTAACAACATTCTAACATGACTTAAAGCTTGCAAGAGTCAATTTTGTGTAATATAGGACCTTTCAATATGCTAACATCAAATCTAGGTCTAAAATAGAAAAAAAAAAATGAATAACAAAAAACAGACAAAATCCTTTTCATTATTTTACTGATTTGGCAAAGTTTAAAAACGGCATTTATCATTTCACAGCTTTAAATACAAGAAGCATATTCATTAATGATATTATAAAACAAGTAATGAAATGATTCATAGTCATTAGCTTACATGACATTCCTAAATACACTGACGAAAACAGCGATACCAGGTACTATAGCAATTTCAATATAGCAGGAAAAGTAAGAAAGATACAGGAGTAAATGCTAACAGTAGGTTTGGTCACTTTGCAGAAAGAGAGAACACATTTGTCATGTAAATATGGTCAAAATGAGGAGATAGAGCTAGAAAATTGGCACATTCATAGTACGTCAGGGTGTGTGGTTATACAGTTGCTACACCAAGGACAGGGTACTGTCAGAGAGGACAGAAGAGAGTTAGGGACATGCATCAAGTTCAGGTGTCTTGTCATGAATGGCACAGAACGCTGCCATCTGACCACATGGTGCTGATCCAAACGGCTGCTCACTTTAATACTCCTCTCCCTCTCGGTCAATGCTTTTGGCAACAGGAAGTAATGAGCCTTAACCAGAACAATCAATATTCCAGTTACAGTCTTTTATAAATAAATATACAATATTATAAGCGTCTTCTTGCTTTTCATTTGACAGTTCTGAAATCATGCAGGCTAGCTCAACCAACACAAACCTCTGTCTTTAAAAGTATTTCTTCATCCCAAAACAAAAGCTGTCTGGAACCATACTTTGTCCCATAACAGTACTGAGGCATAACAAAGTTCAAGAGCAGGAAGAGGAAGCGACATTCAGGCTCTCCACAGCCACACTGAAACACTGTAAAGGTCAGAGGTCAGACATGCGCTGTCAGACGAGGAGTCACCACCAGACCAGACTCACAGCACAGAGCACTAACACATGCTCACCTGTGCAAGCAAAGAGCACCTGTAATGCAAGCACACACACAGATACACACATACACACGCATACAATCAGGTGGAACAAAGGAGAAACAGTTCAGTCCCAAGTGGTCCTTTGGCCTTCCTCTTCCTTAAATAGTTCAGTGGTCTTCGTCAGAGCTGGTTTATGGCAACATCATGAATGTTAATGTATCTTTGCAGTTTTAGTAGCTTCATATCAGTAGCATTTCCATGGCACTACAGTGGTACAGTGGTGCTAAAACTGGTTTGGCCAGTCACAACTGCAGTCCTGCCACGAGGGCATTAAAACATGGGTATAACACCCACTTTGATCCATCTTCGTCTTCGGTAAGTGCAAAAATCTTCAACATTCCTGTCATTCTTCATTGGTGCCTGTGCTAGTGCTACCCAACATCCAATCATTGGCATCTTAGACAGATCCAAGATCAGTATTCAGTGTGAGAATACATTCTACTCTGGGTCGGTGTCAGGAGTCCCCATCAGTCATAAGGGTTTGTCTATCACGGTTACACCTAGAGAAAAGGGAATAAAAATGAACATTAATTGAGGAGATGCAGGCTGTTGTGTGAGAACTCCAAATGTTGTCCACACACCTGCATAACTTCTCCCTGTGCTCATGCATGTAGGAAGCAGGGTCCACTTGTCTGTGCCAGGATTGTAAAACTCCACAGAGGCTAAATTACAGCTGCCATCATCTCCTCCCACCACATACAGCAGGTTGTTTACCGCGCACACACCTAGACATCAGCGTAGATAAAACTGTGAAATCCTTAAAATAGATTCCTTTTAAACTGACTGTGATCCGAGTGTCTCTACCTGCATTCCTCCGACACATGTTCATGTCCGCGACCTGCCGCCAGCTGTTAGAGGCAGGGTCATAAACTTCACAGCTTTTCCGAACCAAGGGGCCGTCATGTCCCCCCACAGCATATAGTAAACCTTTCAACACTCCCACTCCTGAAGAGGTTTACATAGGAATACAATACAATTATAATATATACACAGTTACAGTTTTATCAATAGAACACATTCTTGTATCCAGGCATGCAATTCAAATATTTTTTTTCTTGCCATATTCTATCTCTACATCAAAGTTCCTCAAGGCGAAGAAGATCAAGGTGCTCCAGGACTGGCCAGCCCAGTCACCAGACATGAACATCATTGAGCATGTCTGGGGTAGAATGAAAGAGGAAGCATGGAAGGCAAAACCAAAGAATCTTGATGAACTCTGGGAGGCATGTAAGACTGCTTTCTTTGCTATTCCTGATGACTTCATCAACAAATTGTATGAATCATTGTCGAACCGCATGGATGCAGTCCTTCAAGCTCATGGAAGTCATACAAGATATTAAATATGGATCTCACAGCACCACTACTTAATTCACTGACGTTATGCAACATATTTTTGTATTTGAAGTAAATTATTTGTTCAGTTTTCTGTAGGCGACAAGACTTTTGTCTTGCCAAAATCTGACCTTTCTGTGTTCATTAAATGATCAATCTTTCTTCAGTGAAGCAAATTTATTTTAGTATATTGAGCATAATTTGGGAGGGTTTTAGCTCTCATATGAGACATTTCTAAAACCAATCGATTAATTTAAAGTCAGCAAAAGGAGAAATTTAATTTGTCAACTGGACAGAGTTTATTTGGTCGAATACATTTCGCAGCTCATCCAAGCTGCTTCTTCAGTTCTGGTCAGATGCTGGCGGACACTGCTTTATATCTGCCTGAAGGGAGGAGCTTAATTACAATGAAAATTACTCTGAGACAAACACATATTTATTTACAGTTTCTGTTAGTCAGGTGAGTCTATTCAATATGGAGTGGGAGTGGGGGAGTAGTTAGCATATCCATTCAGGGCCATGATGGGTGTTTTCACACCTCTGGACCTGACCTGGCTAGTCCCATTGTTTTCCCAGTTTGTTTTGATTTAGGTTTGAGGATAGAGTTATAGATGGGAGACAAATGATGTCTGAGACCCCCATTTCTGTTCAAGGAAGGATTCTCTTTCTTGACAAAAATAGCTTCTTTAACTCCCCTCTCAAACCAGTTCTTTTCTCTGGCCAAGATCTGGACCTCGCTGTCCTCAAAGGAGTGGCCTGTGGCTTTTAGGTGGAGATGTACGGCAGATTGCGGCCCACCCTGGTTTTCCCGTCTGTGTTGATACATCCTTTTGTGAAGTGGCTCTTTTGTTTCTCCAATGTAGCGCTCACTGCAGTCTTCACTACACTGAATGGAGTAGACCACATTGCTTTGTTTGTGGCTCGGTGTTTTGTCCTTAGGATGGACCAGTTTTTGTCTTAAAGTGTTTGTGGGTTTGAAGTAGACTGGGATTTCATGTTGTCTGAAGATTCTCTGTAGTTTTTCGGAAACGCCAGCCAGGTAAGGAATAGTTACACCCTTTCTCCTGGGCTCTGGTTCTCTGTTGTCCTGTTTCTTTGCTCTCTTCGTTTTATTGAAAGCCCATTTAGGAAATCCACAAACGGAGAGGGCTTTCTCCACGTGTTGTTCTTCTTTCTCCTTTCCCTCTGCGCTTGTAGGAACCACTTGGGCCCTGTGTTGTAATGTCCGAATGACTCCCAGTTTGTGCTGAAGTGGGTGGTGTGAATCAAAAAGCAGATATTGGTCGGTGTGTGTGGGCTTCCTGAAGACCTCTACCTGGAGTCGCCGGTCTTCTCTTATTGTTACTGCACAATCTAAGAAGGCCAATGTGTTGTCCTTGGCATCTTCACGTGTGAATTTGATGTTCGGATCTACAGAATTGATATGTGCAGTAAAAGGTTCCAAATCTTGAATTTTGATTTTTGAGAAATTATCATCAACAAAGTGATACCAGTGTGTGGGTGGAGTGCCTGGATATGAGGCCAGGGCACTCTGTTCAAATTGTTCCATGTATAAGTTTGCAATGATCGGGGAGACCGGTGAGCCCATTGCACAGCCGTGGATTTGTCTGTAGAAGTTTCCATCATGGCCCTGAATGGATATGCTAACTACTCCCCCACTCCCACTCCATATTGAATAGACACACCTGACTAACAGAAACTGTAAATAAATATGTGTGTCTCAGAGTAATTTTCATTGTAATTAAGCTCCTCCCTTCAGGCAGATATAAGGCAGTGTCCGCCAGCATCTGACCAGAACTGAAGAAGCAGCTTGGATGAGCTGCGAAACGTATTCGACCAAATAAACTCTGTCCAGTTGACAAATTAAATTTCTCCTTTTGCTATGGATTCTACCTGGATGACTGAGGGATTCTACACACAATTTAAAGTCAGGTTATAAGCTTTTGTTTCTACAAAATGGATAAGCGACAAGACTTTTGTCAGGGACTGTATTGCCAAAAGTATTCGCTCACCTGCCTTGACTCACATATGAACTTAAGTGACATCCTATACTTAATCCATAGGGTTTGATATGACGTTGGTCCACCCTTTGCAGCTACAATATTTAGGAGTGAGGAAATTTGATGACTGGACTTGTTGCACAGGTGGCATCGTATCACAGTACCATGCTGGAATTCACTGAGCTCCTGAGAGCGACCCATTCTTTCACAAATGTTTGTAGAAACAGTCTGCAGGCCCAGGTGCTTGATTTTATACACTATGGAAGTGACTGGAACACCCGATTTCCATTATTTGGATGGGTGAGTGAATACTTTTGGAAATATAGTATAAATGCGATACAATCTTAGTGAAAATGCCTTGAAAAGATGGTGCCAAAAGAGGATATGTAAATAAAGCATAGGTGATAGACAAAAATTAGAATATTATTATGAATGTAAATTGTAATCAAATGACTAGGTAGAGGTTGATGTATCAAATGTGAAATGACTGTATAATTATCCACAGAAGTACAGACATATAACTTAACACCTATTTTAATCTTTTTTCCATTTTCCTTTTTTATTATACACAATATACTCCATATTCAAATTTTGCATCTCTCCAAAACAACACTCACAACCCAACCCATATTCTGTCCATCTCTAATTTGAAACCTGAATTATTTTTCAAACCTCTCCTTTTGGTTCTTAGTCCTTGACATGTAATTCATGTATATACAAATTCACACACCTGCTCCACTCCGTCTTGTGCCCATCTCAGCGATGTAGCTCCATGTGTTACTTTTTGGATTGTAAGCTTCTACCGTGCTCAGACATTGCCTTGTTGCCCCATCATAACCTCCAACAGCATAGAGGATTCCTAAAAAACAAACAGAATATAGCAAATTAGGGCTGCACCTTACTAACTATTTTACTAGTTGCTTAGACACAGATTATTAAATAGTCACTGACTATTAACTGTTATTCCAATTAATCATCACAGGCCTAAATTAAAACCATAACTCAATTAAAATAAACATATGGTACCAATTGAAATAAATAGAACAGACTATTTCTTTCAAAGCCCATCTTCCAAGACTGCCCAAGACTACCGTGTGTTATTTTTATCCCTTTCTTTTATCTATTTTTAACTTGTATGAGAACATGGGAATAGCATTCACCATTGACAACGCCGACTCCCACACTGCTACGGCGAGTGCTCATGGGCAGAACATGGAACCACTCGTCTGTTTTGGAATTGTAGGCTTCAACTGTGGACAGACCTGAAAAAACATTTAGATAATGTATTACTGATATTATTTTAACATCACTTTTTAATTTTATTAACAAAGTGAACAGAACAAACAAATACAGTGGTTTACCTGAGCATAAAATAACTCCACTGTGAAAGGTTAGGTAAACAATCCCAGAGTTGTGGAGCAGGTTGAGTTTTGACAAAGTTTAGTAAGTCCAAATGAAAATTTGGAGTGAAAGTTTGCAATTATCAAACCGCAAGGGCATTTATACAATAGAAAGTCCTCTGGAAAGAATAATATATCCTGTCTTTTTATAGAAAAATCTTGTTGCACCTGTATGTAAAATCCCTCAGTCGTCCAGGTAGAATCCATGGCAAAAAAAGGAGAAAATTTAATTTGTCAACTGGACATAGTTTATTTGGTTGAATACGTTTCGCAGCTCATCCAAGCTGCTTCCTCAGTTCTGGTCAGATGCTGGCGGACACTGCTTTATATCTGCCTGAAGGGAGGAGCTTAATTACAAAGCTTGTAATTGTTGACAAATTAAATTTTCTCCTTTTTTTTTTTGCCTTGTTGCACCTGTAGTTTAAATGTTCTGAAATGTATGGTATACTGTACATGTATTAGTTTATCAGGTCATACTGAAGTTGTTTACAATGTGCACTAAATCCTGCTTATTAAACATATATAAATCTAATCACATACTCGTCAGAGAAATCACAATTTGATTTTTTTTCCAACCAATGATCCATCAGTGGTTGAAAATAACAATGCTAATTAATCTAAATAAGGCACATTTTTTACACAAACCTTGGCAACACTGTAACCATATAGGACAACTCAAACTAAATCTGATATGACCATATTACACCTGAACATGTTGAACTTTTTTGTAGCCTCTCTACATTTAAATATTTAAATTCATGTAAACAGCCATGAGAAGTTATTCTACACTCTACAGCTCAAATTTTATAGTATTACAATCCTCCCCAACTCAACACTCCACTATTGCAAAAAACCTACACATGAAATATTACAATATAAATATTGTCAATATATTAATAATCATTATTAAGTATTTTTTAACTATTGTCTGTTTTGGATGTAAGATGCTGTATATCAGTTGGATACTACACAATACTAGAGCAATATCATTAAAATATCATTAAAAACAAAACATGTTTAGTTAAACCGTACAATAAGACAGTTCAGTCGAGTTGGTACCCAGACATACTGTTACACACGTTAGATACAAGTTGAAGTTACCTGTGCTGCCATCGAAGCCTCCTACAGCGTACAGCAGTCCATTCATCACGGCTGCTCCGAGCGTGGAGCGGCGATCCTGCATACTGTTCACACTGGTCCAGCGGTCCATCATGGGGTCATAACAATCCACTGTCCGAACTCGCAAAGAGCCATTGAAGCCACCAACAGCATATACACAGCCACTCACATACACAACACCTGAGACAGAAGTGCAGTCAAAGTTTTACAAAAATACAATATTGAGGAAAAACCACCCAGAATGTCCCAGCACTCCCTAAGACACAATGCTCTATTTTTTACCACTTGTTCAGACCTTTTGGAGCAAGAAAGTGTTGACAATGATGATGACATAATACAGCTTGTGACTAATGGTGTTTATACCAAGTAGAAAGGATGTACCCTAAGAAAACATTATGTGACTAAAACATTTGAATAATCTTAAGTAGTTGTATCTGCATTAGATATAAAGATTTTAAACTAATCAAGCAAATTATACAGGAAATTGGATAAAAAAGTAAATATTAGATAGCTAGAAAATAATGAAATAACCCAATAATTTGATCTGATTTTTGGTGAGAGTTTAAGGGAATCATTAAAACACTTGTTAACATGTGTCCCTTGATAAGTAGATTTTTAGACCATCTACTGTATTTGAAAGACAAAGAACATTTAATTTTATTTTAAACTCTTGTATCAAGTCTCTTTCATTTTTGTCTTTTCCTGCACAAATGTGAATAACCACATCACATTCCAATAATCTGATAATTCCAGAAATCAGATAATGGTGAGGTTCTTGGTTTGCTCATAAACATAACCACTGTTTAGAGCTTTGCAGAAGTCTGTGCCATTTTTTCTTTGTTCCATTTCAAACATTTTTCACATAATCCTCCATGTCAATGGCACTCATGGGAACTCAGAGCGATAAGACTAGGTCCCAGATTATATGTCTGTGAACACTGTTAGAAAAACATGAAATCTTAGCTGGATATGCAGCCGAAACACAATAAGCAACCTATTGATACAATAACCGCACAACCTTATTGGAAGGTTTAACCTTATTGGAAGTTAGGGCTGCAACTAATGACTATTTTAGTAGCCTACTAGTATTATTTCTATTGTACACTGAGATTTTGAAATACTTTTTAACCAAATAAAGGTTGAAATGTCGTGACTGAAGGTTACTAGAAAGAAGATAAAAGATGAAAATCAGAAATTGTTCATTATATTTTGACATTTTGATTTAATAATGCCACTGTGTTGTGGATAAAACATAATTTTGCAAGTGTTTTGGAGTCTTGGCACTGCAAACTGATCTTAAAGAAGAGAGGCCAGCGTCGACAGCAAAGGTATCAAAAATGTCACATACAGTTGCATTTTCCTTGTGTTATTCAATTCAACCAAGGCATTCCCAAACACACATTTCCTCTACAGGTAATATAATGGAGTACAGTGATGGCAATAGACTGAAGAAACAATGACTGAATGTTTTAGTAGTCTGTCTGTTATTAGTTTGGTGTTACTGTATCCTCTCACCAGAATGGCATGCAGGTCACCAAATATGAGCCAGTTTAATTCATCCAAAAGGCATTGTTTTTTTTTTTTTGCTAACTCAACTCAATCCCTGGAAATCCTTTGCTCTCCTGTAATCCATTATGAACTGCTCAGTGTTCTAATAGTCTAGTAATCCTCCTTGAAACATACAATGTGGAAATATTACATATGACAACCATATTTACCACATATTTTCTGTGTAATCACTTCTAATCTGGAATTTGTAATCACAATTATTTTGGCTCATTATTCAACCATTATTTCATTATTACTTTTATTATTAGGTCTATTATTTCGCTACAGGTTAATTTTGACATATTATGTTTTATTTTTAATGTTTGCATTTGGCACTTTTGTTTTGCGGAAAAGAAAGAGCACACATATTCTGAAGTGAAGTTCTGTTTAAGAATACTGTTGTTGTTTTAGAATACAACATTTTTTTAATTGATTAGAGTAATAATTGAAATCAATAACACACTGTGTCAATTGCACAGTTTAAGTTTATATTACAGTATCCTACCTGCTCTGCATCTTCTTGTGGGAAGCTCAGCAACTTGGTACCACCTCTGTTCCTCAAAGTCGTAACATTCCACGCTTCGGATGGCCTTAGGAGCTTGTCCTCCAACTACGACCATTACCTACAAAGAACCAAAACATCAAAATTCTAATCTATCACATAGTAGTAGCGTTGGGACTGTGCTTAGGACCATTTTTCACCTTGGGACAGCAGGCTGGGGTCCTCATCCGAGTGCGTGCAGTTTTCATCAAAGCTCTCTGATCGGCTGGTAACAGATGATACTTCATAGCCTCGATCAGGTAGTCTTTGCATGCACTGCTGTTTTTAATCAAAGACTCTTCCTCCACGCGCTGAAACGAGACGTTTTAGTAAAGTTTTCCAATGAACAAAAACACAACAATATGTTTCAATAATAATGGTTTCAATAATGTTAAAATTCAGCATCCTACAATCAACCATAAGAAATAGCAGGAGTGTGTTTCTCTGCTTATAATTGCTATGACTTCAGCAGTTTTACAATTAGTTCTCATCCTGGTTTCACAGTATGGATAGCGTTCATGTTCTAGATTTAACTGTATAATAACTTAAGATGTTGAGCAGAGGCCTATATATTTCTGTATGAGATTTAAACGTTTTTGAAAGAATTATGCAGTAAGTAAATTGAACCTTATCCTTTTTAGGGATTGGCTCTACAAACTTGCCACATTAATCTCATTCCTTAAATTAAATAGACAAAATGTCATCTACTGGGTTTATTAATGACATCATTCTGAAGCTACTGTGAAAAAATACTTTATGTAGACAGAGAAGAAGTTGAACCAACTGCTAACTTTGTTTTCATGTTGACAGGCCCAGTAATTAGTTATTAAATATAAGCCTGTTTCATAACATTAGCAATCTGATATTAATGCTAAATAGTTTATTCTACCATATAATTCTGACCTGTCCTGCAGCTCATTTTCAACCTATGGATTCTACAGTGTTGGGATATAACTTAAACTCAAGCTTTTGAATTTATTGGGTCTGTTCACATTCATTAGGTACTGAGGACAACACTTGGTCTACCTATATGACAGCTACTATATATTGAATATCTGCAGTATTATGGCTCAAAATCAAATAAGTACAGAGAAACAACACTTACCTGCACCAGATACTCTCTGGACAGAAGTGGCAGGCGCACATGTTCCATCAGATGAGCCAAATGTTCTTGACGAACATCCTTATCATGGTTTACCCAAGCAATTACAGCCTCAAAAACCTGTGAAATGATGATAGATTAGAACATTGGAAAATACAGGAGAACATCAGTGCTCTTCTTAATGTGAACTACCTTCTCCTCTGTGGGGATAGTGAGCTTATCACTAGCGATAAGGCTTGACACTTGTTCCATGCCCAAATTAAGGAACTCTTCACTTCCAACTACTTCTGTAAAATGTTGCTCTGTAAGCAAAAACAAAAAGTTAACTTTTTAGCCTGGATGAACACTGCCATTTCCCAAAAGTAGGCTTCTCTGCTTTCCATATTTGCATTAATTATATTGCTCCCATTCTGTCTCAAAGTCTGTTCCACAGCCCCCAACACACAGGGACTTGAACAGGGCAATAAGAGCTGTCACTCCTCACATGCAGTACAAAAATAGAGATTTGAGCACATAAACCTGCGTAGCTGTTGGCCTGGGCAAGCAGCTGGGAGCAGGCGTGCAGGTCAGCGAAGGCTCGGATTCCCAGACAATTGGACGGATGAAGCTGGGAGCTCAAGAACTCACAACAAGCCTTTTTCACCTCAGTCAGCTGGAGCAGGCCAGCAGCAGGCAGCAGAGCCTGAGGCACAGGACAGACGGTGGTAGGTGTGGCATTACACACTATGAATCATACATCAAACTCAGGACCACACGATGACACGTTTGAGCAATCACACGGTCCTGTCATCCAACAGTCATAGGTCAATTTGTTTAGCTTTATGTATGCATTACTATGGCACAGACAAAAACAATATTGTTTAACAACCCTTCTTACAAAATGCTATGTAAAGAATATAAAAGCATATATGTGTGTTGGCTAATGTCAGCAGTTGGCTGAATTGAACTTGCTGAATGGGTCATGTTCATGCTCTATTGTGCACAGTTACCTGCACATTGTCCTCTGTGACCTGAATCTCTGCTGTGTAAATGTAGTCCACCAGCAGCCCTAGAGTCCAGCCGTCCATCTCCTTAATCCTCACTCTCTTGGCTCGGCTCTCGGTCATCTCCCCTAGACCAACGCACATGTGAGCAGAGCATCATGGGGAAAGGACACTAAATAGGACACTTAGTAGGGGGGTCCTCACCTGTGAACATGGCATGGAAGTAGGAGCTCCCAGCTGCTAGAACCACTCTGTGGGCAGATATCTCCACATCCTCTGCTACTATGGTGACATCACACAGCAGGCTCTGGCTGCAATGCCAAACCACAGAACTTAATCTCTAGTACTCGTATAGTATATTATATTCATATTGTTGTGCTGCAGTGGACAGGAATAAGAGCTGAGGTAAAGTGCTGCTCACCTGCGCAGCTCGTTCATGACTTTGAAAGCCTTCCTCATGTGCCGAGGGTTTAGCGTCACAGGACCCTGCCTCTCCACTCCATCCTCTTTGTCACTCAGAGAGTGTGGACACAGTCTAGTGCACCTGGGAGCAACAGTCATACAAGCCATAACAAATAAGAGATTGTTAGAAACTACACAGCAATATAAATAACTTTTCATAAATGACTTTTCACATGAGTGACATGCCAAAATGAATCCCTTTCCATTCCTTCATCATGTAGTTTGTGCCATTAATAAAATGTAACTCTAGCCATCTGCTGCCTCTAAGAGTTCATTCAGTCACTTCACTGTGATTGGTTAAGGCCACCTGTCTCACAGAATGACAGAGGCTGACCAATAGCCAGCCTGAGGTGATTTCAGGACTATGGGGCTTTAGATGGACAGGCCCAAATAAGAGCACTTCAGATGACTTTAGAAAATTAGCACATTATAATGTTATGGACTCATATCCGTTCCAAATGTATTATCACGTGGCACTTGTTTTCTGTCATCAGGACACCCACACACACATGTCTAGGAGCAGTTAACAAGCTCTGACTGAGCCATAACACACACACCTACATTATCCCAACAAACACACGCTGTGCACGGCGGCACGTTTGTAAGCTCCTTACGGACAGACTCGCCCTCCGTGTCCGTGTAGCAGCCCTCGAGCTCCGGTTAGAGAGCACCGGGCTGGCCGCTGTCTCTGTCAATGCGGCACCATCAGTCAAGGCGCCACTGGAAACGTCAACACACAAGCACACGCAGACAGACGGAGCGTTTGTACTCACAGCGGATGACTGTCCATGATTCCGGGGTTTTTCAGCGGCTGAAAACTTGGCACAGCTGCATGCACCATTCCATATCCACCATGAGGGCTACTGGGGGTCAGAATTCAAGCGCAAATCCATGCCACGATCGCGACTTCAGACGCGGCGAGACGGGCGGACGGTAGCCCCATGAAAGCGGCCAGCAGCGGCGGTGACACCGTGTACGAACACGCTGGGAACAACCCGGCTGCTCCACACTGGCCCACCGCTTCTCCTCGGGCGCACACAGGAAGCCAGGCGCCGTGAGGAAAGGGACGATTCGGCACGTTTTAGCCCCCGATCCTCCCAGGTGAATACGAGTCCGAGACAGACGGACAGCGCTACCTGTTATTTTCCAACCGCTGATTAAAACGTACAAACAAGGACCTGACGGCAAAGACGGCACCACGAGCAGCCAAGGCGTCCCAAAGAAAGCACTGTCTCCCTCTATCTGTGGAAGACTGGCCCCTGCATGAGAGCGCTGGGGGCCAACCAAGGCACAAGACGCACTAAAGCGTTCTGATGAATCATGAAGATGATATATGCATTTTTCTTATGTTTTAAAGTCACAGATTATATATATATATCATTACTATATTATATTATTATATCGTTTCTTAGTTAGAAAATTATGTTCACTGACAAAGACAACAAACTTTTTTTTTTTTGAGTCTCATTCTTATAATAAAGGCAAAAATATTTTATTCATTATTTAATCCACCATGTGTATGTGTGTATATTTCAATATGATTCCCTCAATGACAAAAAGTTTGGACACACCCCTTCACTAAATGATATAAAACTGTTTGGTATTTTACTGTACTGTTGTAAGCCATTATGGTAAACTGTACAATATTTGATATGGACACACTAGATGTATTTAAACAAATAATACAAATTAATTTATCACGAGGTCCCCAGGCATCCACATATTTTAACAGCGAAGGCAGTCTTGTTTATTTTACAATATTTAGATGTGCTAGAGGCATGCTTAGCCTTCACAGAGCAGACTGAGCCCTGCTGCTGTTGCTCTTGTCCTTCTTGTAATGGTATTTCCTGGCTGCAGCTCTTTGGTTCCTCTGAGCCTCGGACAGTCCATCTGCTCCCTCCTCGATTATCTGCACAGCCCTGGTCTCTCTCTGCTCCATCTCTGTCTGCTCTGCTGTCTGTGCAGGCATGTTCCTCAGCCAGTGCTGGTAGTAACCACGGAAACCATCGATGTGGACCAAATAATTGTTTCTGCATTTGTACTAGAAACAAAGACAAGGCAACAATGAGAGAGAAAAAAGCAACAGTACAGTTGGTATTTGAAAGATCTACTGGGGTCTAAAGGGATTTAACAATTCCCAAATCTCACTTTCAGGACAGGCAAAAAAATCAATACTTAAATCAATACTAAAATTTGATATAGCCTAGGACTTTTGACTTTTCTGAAAGTTTTAGAATTATCTTGATCCATTACAGAACAGGTATGAAATCACATGTAATTCTAAAGTAATGAGACCTAATGCCTATTATTTTGTGTTGTAATTCATTCTAGAGCTGTAGCATGTTGCTGTTTATTTTACCTGGTCATAGTTTGGAGGATACTGAGCAGCGAACTCTAGCTGCCTGATGATGACTTCATTAGGCCACACCTCCTTCTCCTTCATCAGTAACAGAAGCTTTTTCAAGTAAATATAATCCAGTCTGCGAGTTGCTCGACCAATCAGAGCAGAGAACACGTGGACATTTGGCCTGAGCCCCAGCTCCTGTAAAAATACACTGCTATTAGGCGTTACAACTACAAAACTCTGTGCATTGTGATAAAAAGGTGTTGATACCTCCATGTTGCCAAGTAACTGCAGAGCATCCTTCTCCTGGTCACAGCCCAAAGCCAGACATCCAAAAGTCTGCACGTTCATGCTCACATGACGCTGACGCATAGCACTCAGCACAGCCTGCAACATTTTACGCCTCTATATATATTACTATTTGTCTTAGCTGGACATGTCAAATGTAGATATATAACAGCGGTCTAAAGAAATGTTCATTACATCATTTCAATAAATAAAAAGTTCAGAAAATAATACTGCTACTGGTCATAATATAAAAACTTATCACCTTTCACTCCAAATAGAATAGTGTACATAGCTATTTCTGTTGGATAAGAACAATGAAGAAGCAGCTGCCATGGACACACAGTTGTATCCAATCAGAGACATTGCTGGGTGAGAAACAGCACATCTAAAGCTGATTATTATGTGATTTTTGGACCTTTACGTTTATTTTAATGATATGTAAACTGCAAAATCTGATGTGAGTTATCTGAGGGACAATGATCAGAAAAATTCTGATGATTTTGCTGAACATGTCATTATAATAATCCAAAAATGTAATATTCATCAGATTCAGAGAGTGTTTGTAACCACAGCCACTGACTATCCACACAGTTGTTTCTGTCATGGTTCAACATCAGAGTGTCAGGGAAGACTAAGTGGGCTGTTCATTCAGAAATCTAGTTGTACTCATGGTTCATAAAACTTAAAAAAACTACAAAATAAAAAGAAGTCATATCACCACATAGTAAAATTGAAGAAACAAACTTTATATTACATATAATCTATATTATACTGTAAACAGTGATCATTATAATGCGTAAAGGAGTCAGAAATTCTACTACACCAGGGCATCTTAAGTTCATTAAGAGCGTTTTTAAACTATGATACTGATCCCTTTTTAGTATTAAAATAAAGTTTGAAATGTTAGTATTGGACAATATAATGTGGTAGAAATGGCATGGAAACACTCATCAACATAGTGTTATTACATTTATGTTTTCATTATCTCACCTGCGCCGTCTCCATATCTCCTACTTTTGCTGCTCTGCGAATCACAGAGTTGAAGAAGGCCACGTCCAGTTTGACCTGGTGCTGCTTGGCTGTTCTCAAGAGCAGGGAGAGGGCCTGCAGGCTGGGCTCCACCACGTCCGCCAACAGGGTCAGAGTCTTCAGGTCTGGTTTGAGTCTTCTGACCTCCATACTCTGCAGGAAGCCCTGAGCTCCTCCAATGAGAGCCAGACGATCTGAAACATTCTCTGTGGCACACAGAGAGACCAGACCAGCATTTTTACCCTCAAATACATCCAGTAAGTTAGGATTATTAGTGTTCTCTTCAACATTAGCGGATGGTGAATGTATATGATTATCTGATATTTGAATAAGTGCTCCATCTTGTTTCACTATAGGGTTAGGAGTCTTTGGCTCTGATTGGATAAACAGTTCCTTTTCTAAAACATCTACATCAATTATGTTGTTTCCAGGCAATGGAGTGCTCTTCTTTGGTCTGCCTCTCTTAGGAGTCTCTATAGGGCTGAGCAATACAGCAGAGGCCAAAGCTGGGTCCCCTATCCCACAATCCCTTGCAGCACGCAGCAGGAGGGTATAGTTCTTTGAGTCCGGATGAATACCAGATATCAACATTTGACGCCAGATCTGAGAAAAAAAAAAAAAGACACACAAGAACATTTGTAGGAGACATAAAAAGAGTATTTAACACCTGACTACACAACGCTGCTGAATCCAATGTGTACCACAGTTTTAAAAAATAAGTAAAGAGCAGTGGCTGTTCCTAGTTTGTGACTTTTGTTCACAAACAATGGCAATAAAACTGATTCTGGGTGTATAGGAGGTAGAAAAAAATTGGAGATGATTCATCTAGTTTTCGAGGGGCCCTCAAAACAGGTACTGCAGCAGTAGGAGAAGTGAAGTAAAGACATTCACAATACATAGAATATACAAAAATATATTTTAAAAATTCTGAGTGGATAAATGAGAAGGGAAAGCAATTATAACATGGTTAAGAGATTTTAAATGTTGGTTTTGAATAATATGTTCTCTTTAACTTAAACTTAAAATATATCAAATTTTTGCCTTAGTTTTACCATTCATGTTTCATTCAGTCACTCTCAAATGTCAATGCTTCTGGATGTGCTTAAATTGTGCACCTTAAACTGAATCTTAATTTGAAAATAAAGTACAGTAACTGTAATCAAATTGGGCAGGCCCAGGTACTTTATTTATTATTTAATTCTTAAGAGTCAAATGAACTCATGTTGTTACCTGCAAGGCCTGTCTAAACCCAGTCTCTTTGTCCTTCACACAGCCCATCAGGAGGTAGTGAAACGTCTCCTGAGTTACAACATGGCCGTTCTCCAGCATCTCCTGTGCGCAGACACATAAGGTAAAAACTGTTTTAGTAAAGTTTTCCACCTGTATCCACATATATGCACAGTATATCCATGTGTGTACCCTGAGAGTGAGCAGACAGGCTTGGAGGTGGTTGGTGACCGCGTGGACCTTCAGGAGAGCGTGGTACGTGATAGTGCTGAGGGGGTAGTTTTTCCGACGCAGTTCCTGTTCCAGCTTCAGAGCCTGTTGGAGCCCGGCCTGTTTGAAAGGACACTCGGCACAGGCATTAAACAAAGCCGTGTAGGTCGCGTCCAAAGGCTTCAGGCCACGCTTTTTCATCTATGAAGGAAAGGAAGTTTAAGAGTAAGTTTTATGTTGTTAAATGCTTTTATTACATGAGATCAGTATTTCTATGTATTTTATGATCATTGTAACCAATGCTGTGTAAAATAAAGTCAAATTTCAGCAAATAAAAAAGAGTGACTTGGTGGAAAAGTGGTCTTAAAATTTCATCCTGAGACACTTTACCCATGTCTTAATGTGGAGTGTGAGTAATGTGCTGGCAGTCACACTTCTATAAATGCATCATTACTATTATTATATATTACTGCCCTACTACTGTCTGATACATACATTTTCAAGAATAACTACTTCCTTGGGCCCTATATGCCTTTTAATGTTTTGTTTCTTTTCCCCGACACATAGCTTGGCTTAAAAGTTGTATGGTTTAAGTGATATTAAGTAGCTTACATCATTATAGAGTTTGAAAGCCTTCTTGAGCTGCCCGGCGCGCCCACAGCCTCCGATCAGCACACTGTAGTTGAACTCCTCGGGCTGAAGCCTCTCTCCCTGCAACATGTCTTTACTGAACAGGTCCAGAGCCTCCTGGAGCTGGGACAGGAACACAATGTCAAAAGATAGAAACGCCTAAATATTTTACAAATTAGATGGGAAAGTTTAAGGGTGCATTCACATTTGTACTAGTTTGGTCCTGTTTTGAGTCCATTTTAGTCCTGATGTAGACTTGGTTTGGTTATGTTCTAGTCTTTGTTTTGCCCTGGTCCAGGTTTAGTTCTGGGTTTAGTCCTAATTATGTGTGTGTAAGTTTGAAAATAAGACACTGGAGAAGAAAGGCTACACTGGCAGCAACCTGTCAGATAAAATTTTCAATTAGTCAACTTACTAGTCAGACAGTTTTTCTATTGTGAATTGGATTGTTTAAATAAGGCGACTAAAGGCTTCTATACAGATATTATTTACACAAAAAAATTGGATTTGAGAAATCCATAGGCAATTTGTCATTTTGTTTACTTATGAAGCAAACCCAGATCTTACCTTGTTCTCTTTAATCAGCTTCTTGCACTGTAGAAAGTACCAGTAAGGCGTATTGACCCTCTTCCGCCTCCTCACCATCTTCTGTGCATCTTCCCCGGTCTCCTCCTCATCCTCCGGGTACCGCATATCCTCAAGATACGGGCTGCTTTTCCTGTAAGACCTACGAGTGGACAAGGACCCAGATAGCGAACCGAACCCCGTCTCCTCCTCCTCCGGGTCGATCTCCTGAGGTACGGCTCTCTCTGGTGGATCCGCGGCCGAGATGGACAGCGTTCTTGTGGGTACTGCGCCTGACATGAGCCGCGGATGGGGCAGGAAGAGGCCGGGGGTAGGAGCTAGTGCCCAGGCTCCTCGTGTCCCCTGATCTGACCTTTTCACAGCTCCGTGTAAGGTCCTAACACCCAGAGCGATCAGAACAGACTGCCCGCTTCCATTACGCACACAACGCACCACGGAGTTAAACATGATCAGAAAAATGTAAAGAATAAAACTTATGATTAGACTACGCTTCACACACTCCGTCACTCGACTGAGGGCGACGCCATGTTGTTTACCAAACACGGAAGGCAAGACTAGTAGATAGCAGAATTGGATGAAAGCTGCGCGTTTGCGTTGCATAGACTGGATTGCAAATCGATTGTTAATACCTGCGTCTCGGAATGTTTTCATAAACTGGGACTTTTAACATATATGTCTTTAAATTTCTTTTTTAAGATTTTAATTTTATTTTAAATTTCTCTTGGTTTGAATACTTATAAGCTTGACTTGTCTTATAATGTCTGTATTAATATTTGCATTGCACATTGTTACTTGCTTTGACTTTGTGTATTCAGCCGTAACTTAACTATAAAGTGTTTTAGAAATAACTTCATATGGTATATAATATTTAAATACTTCAAAAAGGGCTGGCTGCTCATAGGAAAAACTGAATGAGAAATCAAAAAGTTGGTGCAGGACAGCCACATTTCTGGTTGTCAACCCAAGGGCATCTGAGCCTTAGCCTAGTTCCTACCACCAATACAATACTATTGGTTTTTGAATATTTGCCAGTGCAGTGTCAAACAAATTGATTGGTTTGGACTGTAAAGAAGCAACATGTAACAACATTTGTATTGAAATTGTAAACTTTATTCACTGTAGCACCTTGAGTTGAGCACCAATCATCACATACAGACTCTTGTACAGTTCAGTACGGTGACAGATGTGGAGGCTGAGCGACGTGACTCTGAAACAGGGTAACTGTGTCGAGCAGAGTTAGTGGGATATCCCTGATGACCGAAGGCAAATCCTCGTGGTGTAAGGGATAGATGACCACGCTCAAGGCCGGGCGCTCAGATGAAAACCTGACACAAAATGATCCAATTTACAATGCTATGCCAATATTAACAATCATCACAGTAGCCAACATTTGTACTCGAGTAAGAATAACTTTTAGATATCACTTGAGATGAAGTAAAAAGAAGTGACCCAAATGGTTACGCAACTTACTACAATATTTTATTTATGAGTTCATGTAATTGGACAAACATTAAATAATGCACAGATTCTCGTATTTTCTGAAAGAATGGAGAACAAAATACTGACACTAATCATATCTGAAGCACAAATGTTAAATGATTTCATATTGTCAACATAAAACATTTGTCACTTGTAAATTTGCTCACATTGGGAAGAGTAACCAAAACTTTTACTCATATAAGACTACTGTTACTTGAAACAATGTAATAAGTAATAGGTATAAGCAAAGGTAAGCTATCAGAAAACTTGTGACAATCACAGAAGTTTTGTTTCCAACCTTACCTTTCCATCAGTGTTTTCTGAAGATTGCGACAGGCCACCAGAGTCCCTCCCATAAACAGATGGCACATGACCACAAGGCGGCAGCGCTCCATGAAGCTCTCTATGGCAGAAGGGTCAAATGTCCCACTGCGGGAGATCAGGCAGAGACGACGCAGAAGTGGGCAGCATGACAAGGCTTCAAAGAATGCATTGTTGGCACTGAAGTATGGCTGCTCTAACCTAAGAAAGAAGGTATAAAAACAATTATGATCCAATGTAGTCAATAAACCCAATGTAATAAGACCTAAATGTATGGATTTCTTAAGATGAATTGTAAAAAAGTAAACATGTCACAAGTTAAGTTGTACTGCATGAAATTTAAGTCACAAATGTCTCATATAGCCTAGGACATACCCTTCTTCATTAAAATGGGTATTCTCACCTGAGTTCTTGCAGCTGTGTGCAGTGTCTGAGCGTCTCCTGCAGAGCTGGAGCATAGTTCATTGTCTTAACTGCTCCGATGTTGGCCAGCGACAGCACTTTCAAGCTCTTACAATGTTTGGCCATGTGTACCAGCCCTGTCCCTTTCAAAATCCCCGGCAGTCCAGCCAAAGTCAGGCATCTCAATCTTTTTAGGCCCTCCAGAGCTGCTATGTGTGCATCTCCCACTCCTCTGGCCCAAGCACACATCCCGCGGGGCTCTACGCTGCTGCGAGTGCACGGTTCCAGTCTGGGAAGAACTGACACGAAACCAGGACCAATGATTTCCAGTGTCTCTAAAGTCACACACCCTGTCGTCAGCTGGGCCAATCCTGAAGTACTGTCCACTGTGGAGGATTGTCCCGAGTCTGGTTTGTAATTCTGAAGGCCTACTCTTGCGGATTTCTTTAAGCCAAGTAAAAGTGATGATGGAGAAGTAGTGTTTGAGCTGTTATTTGAATTCACTCCATCTGAAAGTGCACACGCAGGTAAAGTCAGTGAGCATAGTTTTCTTAAATTAGCCAAACTAGAGCACATATGCGTTTCGTTATTCAAACTAGGCGTCTTTTCATGGTGATAGTGAGTGTGCATCAAGTTTAAGTGCTTTAGATTTGAGCAGCCAATTGCCAGTCGACTCATAGTGCAGGCTAGTAGCTGGTCGTCAATGTTTCGGCAGTCAGAGTACAAAACATGGTTGATTCCGCTCAGGTTTAAGCTTGAGAGCTGGGTAGGATCGCTTACTCCTTCTTCCAGAAGTGATTGGAAAACTTGGGGCCACAGCGCAGGGCACCGGCTGAAGCTCAGATGGCGCGGGCTGTTTCCCCCCAGAGCCAGCTTCAGCGAGGGGGGGTCCAGCCATGTCCGAGGGAGCTGCAGGGCCTCCAGGTCGCCCCTTTGTCCCAAGCTCTGGGCCAGGGTCCGAGCAGAAGGCCAGTGGGCGGGGTTCGGACCAGGGATGGACACTAGGAAGACTCTGAGACGCCCAGGAATGTGGACACTGAAGACCGCCAGATACAGGAGCAGCAGGGTCTGGTTCACCTGGAACCAAAATATGAATTATTTCCAACATGGCGTTTAGTGTTTTGTCAAAGACCATTTCAGAAACAATGATATTAACTCCCAAATATTATTTAAAAAATGTATAAGGCAAAATGTATATGACTTCGTAATTTAAAATGTTTAAAAAATTGAAAGAGATGTTTATTAAAATTTTATGTCTTGTGAACCTGAGTTATCCCACAGTTGATAAGCAAGATTTCTGTACACATCATGGTTATACCCATACCATTAAAACGCACTTTGAGCCACTGCAAATCCCCTCACCTCTCCTGGGGCCAGTCGAGCGGTGAACTCTTCTAGCTGTTGATAGTGTGGCACGCTGCTCTGCCCCACCATCAGCTGACAGGACACACCCACGCCCTCTCTGGTCACGTCAGAGATATCAAACTGTAGCATCAGCCTACAGCAAAAAAGTAGAACATTTCCTCAACATTCCTAAAATTGTCATTTTGAGAAAAAAAAGTTTTTACCCAAACAGTAATGAGGGTGCAGACTGAAAATTCTGTGACTTTATCATACAATACTGGATAGTTGACAGAACTGAATTTAAATACACCTCACTTACTGTTAAAAGATGACCTTAACTACACTTTGCTGTTATATTGTATACCAAGACAGATGATTATGAAAAAGAATCAATGTTTTAGAGTTTAAAGAATGAGGAAAATGGCAGTAGCTTAGAAGTGGGATGTACAGACAATAATTTGAAAGCTGGGCAAGACATTTCTCATTGGCTCCCTCCTCTCTTCTGATACCTGATACATATGCGTGTGTTTGGCAAGATCACGTTTACTCTCACAATGAAAATTCACCCGAGACTCATGCATGTTAATTAGGATTAATTGTCGTAAGCCATAGGCATACATGATAACACAACTGTTCACGCTGGTTTCAAGCACCACTTGAGCTATGACGTTAAATAGTGCCTTGGAGTTGGACTGAGAAATCTATTGATCTATTGTGATTTTATCTGAAAATATAGAAAAATGGCTTTCCATATTAATTTCCTAAACATAAACTATACAGACTTTTAATCAGTGCTATTTAACCAAAATAGTAAAATGTCTTCCTCCAAAGTCTGAACCCTGCTCCAAACCACATAATTTTACTGATTGGCTATGGACTTCTCACTTAAGAAAACCCAAGCATATCATTGACTTATCAATTTGAAATTACAAAATCTCAATTTAAATTTGATTATATGTATTAGTGAAACTGCAAAATAATCATGACATACTTGCGGAGCTTTGCACAATACGGAACAACCCCATAGCTGGGAGTGAGCAGAGACTGTCTGAGCTCCGATAGTCTGCTGAGTGTGTCCACAGCCTCTGAGCTGAGCTGAGAGGAGCTGAAGCTTGAGGTGACATCAAAGGCAAGGCAGCGCAGGTGAGACAGAGAGGCGAGGAGGTGGGACAAACGGACCATGGTCAGCCTGCATCCTGTCACGTCCAGCTGGGTCACCTCTCTGCAGCGGGAGAGGTGCTTCAGAGTGGAGCCCGACAGCCAATAACAGCCGTTTAGGCTCAGAGACTGCACGTGATTGGACAGCTTCTCAATGGTACGCACCACCATCATGTCATTGGCCTGGTAGGAGAATAAAATTAAAAGACAAATTAAATTAAATTTTAATCAGCAGGTATACTTAGAAAGTGATTTATTGACAGGTCTTATTCTTAACAGTTTGGAATACATGGTGTGGTGTAGTTTTTCTGGTGGAGGGGTTGCCACTGGCTTGTCTCCATGGAGATATTATTGCTTTGCCTGGAATATTCAAAGGTATAATAAGACTGAAATCTGAAGTCACTGGGTTCAGTTATAGGTCTGGTCCAGATCTGTGGAGGTCAGCCCATTTACACTAAAAATACATGTTTTTCATAGTGTTTGGCGTAATAAAAACACCTGCTATTGTATAATTGCAAGGTAGATCACTTTAATACCATACTGTGGAACATTCTTGGCAAAGCAATAAAATTACTATGGAAAACAGCCATACCATCAGAAAAGTGCAATTGCAGCATCCACAAATTACGTACATTATAGAATTATATAGGTTGTGCACTGTTGCCCATAGCTATGAACTCTTGAGACTATAAACAACTTTTGTACCAAATAATGGTCAGAGAAGCAGACTTGTGAGAGCAGAGTCTTGTCATAGCAGAGTGTGCGTAGCTTGTGGCAGGCATTGGCCACGTTGAGGAGTAGGTCACAGACTGGGATATGGTAAAGAATACAGAGCAGGATCTCATCGGAGAGGTTCAAGAGGCCCACAGAATCTGCACTCCGCTCCCCCTCCTCTTCACAGGCACCCTGAATGGAGACACATTGTTGTACAATTATAAAAGGCATTTTAATGTAGTTATACTTTAACTTTTGCAGACCATTGCACTATAGGCATATGCATTAAAACAGTTCACCCAATAATTGTTGCAACAGCTTGAGGCTCAGAATTAAAGGCACTTGGTGTCTCTTGAATACTTGAATTGGCCATCTTTGAAAATACGCGAAAATCTGTAACGATTCCAAATCTCATCAAGAAAACTTTACTAAAACCACAGCGATCGATCCATGATGTGGTGGTGTCACATACTGAAGCTACGTCAGGAACAGTTGCTCTGGACTGGATCTTCCTCTGAACACACCTGCGCACTGTGTCCGTCCATTGTTCCGGTTTCCCCTCACTCTCTCATTGTTTATCGCTCCCAGTTCGTCTTCTCCGGTCAGAGCTCTCACGGTTTAACGGGGTAAAGCCAAACATCCAGCCGTTACAGTGTAGCCGCACCATCAACGACAACCGCTGTTGCTGCCGCGGAAGGACTTTTTCGATGCACACTGTCGGAAGATTTTACTATGACGGACACCCAACTTCCTGCTGGGCATGGATCTGTTAAAATAACGGAGTCTGGAAATAATTGCATTGATACATGTCATATTTAAAGTATTTTAATATTTCCAAACAATCTGGACCATATCATATTTCTCTTTTTATTCCAACTTAAATGGCTTTTTTCATTACAGAATCATGGCTGCGCGATGGAGAGTTGCACCGCGTCCTTTGACCTTTGAATAATCATAGTTAAATAGCTATGTTTAGACTTATGTTAAATAAGTCAAATAGAAGTTATATTTGACTTAAATAAATAAGAAATAAAACAATAAAATAATAAAATAAAATAATAAAAAATAATTAAGAAATAAGTAAAACAGAAGCCAAATAGAAGAATAAAAATGGAAGTTATGGTCAGTTGCACCATTACCGACCCACAATAAATAGCGGGCGAGGATTAGCAACACATACCGGGCGCTGACCTAGAAATCGCCATAGGCCACGCACAAGGTCAATGATTTTGGTGATAACTGTTACTAGCAAACAGATAATTAATGTATGCCAGGCAGCTCCTCTTATGGAGGCTCCTCTGCACATGTTAAATTCACTGACGTCATAATAGTTGGCTCCATAACGCCCCCTAGTGTTAAAATGTTTTATAAAAGCAAGCCCTTAAATTAATCTTGGCCTTTACTTCTTTAAAGCGTAAAAAAGAAAGACATCCACTCTCTGATGTGCTGTGTAAAACAGAGTAATTGAGGTAGGCTATTTGGTCAGGGTGTGTCAGGCTGCAGATGAATTTGGTTTGCTTCTGTATGCCACACATAACTGGTGTGAGCATGGTTTTGATTAACTAAGGATCGATTAATTATTACATGAAGGATGTTGTGTTTCCTTCATGAGAACTCTTAATGTTTATATGTTTCTGCAGAACAGAAGAAAATTAACTATAAAATTAACAACCATTGCATAATAATTTTAACAAGGTAAGGAATGTAACTATCAATTGATTAAAAGATGATTTTTACTGGACTAATTCATAGCTAAAAAAGAATCCTATATAAATAACTTGATAAACATTTTCAACAACTTCAATCAAAGCAGTGATGTTTCAGCTGTAAGCGAATAAAAATAAATGCACTCAGGTGGTCTCCATACAGGTGTGCCATGGCAAATCCCTGACCAAGAATTTGTTTTAACGGTACCAAGTACCAATGTTGTATATAAAAATATTGTTTATTATACAAGCAACCAAGTTACCTGAATTACTTTCCCAATTATTTTTTTAAGATGGCATTTAAAATAAGGGTAGTTTTGGGTTTGTCAATCATGAAACACATTATTTCAATGCTTGATTTAATTGGCGCTACATTTTTATCTTTAATGTCCTGACTGGACCAAGTTCAGATCAGATCAAAACGGAGAACTGGATCTGGACCAAAGCAAAACTAACAGGTCAAAACCTGGTCTACACCACTGTAAAGAATAGCTGATACATGATCAAAATTGTGTTTTTTGTAAGGACCAAAATGTATGAAACTGCATTAAAGCACCTCAAACTTAAGGGAAATACTAAAATATATAAATATATATGCATGTACATGTACAATGTATTTGAAGCCCCTTGGAATACAGTACTTTATATCCTCATTTGATCCTTTAAGGCCCAAAAATTCTTAATTAAATAACTGTAATTGCTATTAACTTCATTTTAATTTAAAATTATCTAGGGAGGCATTTGGCAAGCTGCTTTTTAAATTTTGACACAACTGCATAAGACACTTTCAGATGTCGCAAATTAAAATTTTGCTTTTTTCAACAGGCTGCAGCTATAAAATGATCCTAATTAACAACCTAATTAACAACCAAGAAACAAAATTTGGGGAATAACTTGACCAAGTTGCTTGTACTGTGCCTAATTGGGTTTGTTGTAAATAAGAAGCACCAGGCCTTTAATGTATACTCAACAAATTACACGTATTGTAATCTATTGAAAGGATTTTGATTTAATATCCCAGTATAAAAAGAAATACTTACATAAATCAAAACAAACCGGTTTAAATAAAACAATATTTCTGAAATGATAGCTGTATAGCTGTGTGTTCATGTATGTAAAAAGAGGCTCAGTGCACAGAGTACTTAGTCCTAGTGAAGTTCCAGTTACAGTATTTATCCATCTTTTCCTTTTCTAAAACACTAGTTTTGGTGAGGTTCATCAGTCTGGAACAGACACGCAGGGGCCACATCCATAGTGAACTTTACCAGAAAGATCATCTTGTCACTTCCACAAATATGTGCAAGTGCATTCCTCATATCCGACGGTGGCTGTAGTGCTCATGTATTAGGAAAAGTTAGTTTGGTTTTAAGGGGGCAGGCGGCAGACTGGCAGAAGCTTGCTCCAGAAAAGCCAGTGGTCCTGGTGGAGGCAGATCTGTGGGCTTACGCTGCTGTCCGCTCACATCCTCAAGCACTTGCTGCCAGTGGTGCAGTTTGGCCAAATGTTTCTGGACCAGCAATTCTTTCCTCTGCAGCTCATTCCGTAACTCAGACACATCCTGAAGTGAAATAAACATGGAATAATATTACAGTAATTCTAAATGACTTTCAACTTCATATCATGCTGAACCCACCTCCTTCACCACCTGCTCAGGTTTCTGTACTGACAGTTGAAGTCGTTTCTGCAAAAAGAAGCACTCTGTCTGTCGAGCCACATCCAGAAACTTCTGGATGCACTGATCCACACCTGTAGTAAAAGGAAGAAGGGCTGATAAAGCATTGACATGCTCAACAGCATGAGAAATGACCAACCATACTGTGTATACCAGTTCGAATTTCCTCTTGGTCAGTGCCATTCACATAATCTTGACTTACAAGGGATGCAAAACAGGCCTACAAAATGAACAAGTATATAAGCAAAAAAGCAGCCAGCCAGTTGTGGCATAATGATTGGTATTGATATAATATGTAATCATGAATATAGTATGTTACACAATTACAGATGAGTAAAATGCAAAGAAAATAACAATTGGACTACTGACAGTTATTATGGGCAATAAAACATTAGTGATACAGATATAATATTTCAATTGTTGCAAATGAAATTCTCTGTCCTCTCCTCTCTATCTATCTTGCATCTTGTTTACAAATCCATGGACATTTAAATAATTTTACTTAACACAGATTTAATTTAACACAGTGAGAACAAGTTATTAAATCATCTTTCTATAATCACATGAATTGCCCATTGCATATTTAATGGTGTAAATATTTTTGTACAATTTCTAGGCCTATTGTTTTTAAGACAGGTCTTTAGGAATTTAAAATTGTAAAAGGACCTCAGAAAGACTAGCTGGCCCTGGGGTACAGCTAATGGGGATCCTAATAAACAAATAAACTGAATATCTCAGTATTGAAGATGTGTGTATTCTGGATCCCAGGCAAACAATATGTAGTTTATCATTGTATCATACAAAAACTTTACTGAATGTGGGCAAAAAGCAAATAAAATGATTAACACATGTATCCTGCAAACTAACAGGCAAATGGTGTTGTTTATGAGAAGTCAAATGTAAAGAGTTGTGATTAAAAGAGTGAGGATGCTAACGCATTAGCACATGTAGACTATCCCAGTACCTCGAATGACGCCTCCAGTTCGTCGACCAAAGTGTTGCTCCCAGGGCCCCTCGGACCTGGAACTCCGGGACCAGGAAAGCCCGGCTGACTCGGTCCACCGGGACCACCAACGGGAATCTGACCAGGAGCCTGCTGCCCAGGAAACATCCCACTCATGGAAGACGCCATATTGGTGTTAAGTTTTTTCCTTTGCGCGTAAGTCCTACACATGCGCGTTCGTGTTTAGCAGACAGCCGCCCAACAGGCAGGGTCCCAACAGACATGCACGGGTAGAAAAGAACAGCAGGATGAACAGTGGCAAACCAAAATGTGACTTCAAATAACACAATGACATACAAACTGCACAATTTAATGTGAGTAATCAGAGGGACCCTGATCAGAGAGAAATCAGATGGTTTTTCATTTTCTTGTAACTCTAGATTTTCGGAACTCTGACAACATCTGATAAAAATCGTATTTTGAGAGTGCAACCGCAGCGACTGAATTTTTTGTGCAAACAGATCCAGTGAATGATGGTATTGTAAAGGTGACTTTTCCTCCATGGACAGGCCTTTTCTCACAAAACCTGGAAGAGAGCGGAATGTTCGAGCGCGAGGACACCAATCAGTCGTTGGGGTCTGACGTCATTACGCAGAACTGTCGCTCGGCGCGGTGATTGGACAGTTTTATGGATGGGGCGGGAAGTCTCTAGAAACAGCCAGACCCTCTTGGAAAACGCAGCATGGACTTTATAAAAGATGAGAGCAGCGGCAGAGACTGTAGCAGATCCAAATCAAGACACGACAAGACGGAAGAACGAACTACAGCCGAGCAGAAGAAAACCGAACAACTGCTAACTTTTCAAGATCTATCCGAGATACAATTGTAAGTAACTTTTACTAACACATATAGACAAGAAAAGAGAAATAGAACGAAAAATATACACAAAAGTCATACTAAAAAATTATGCAAAAATATTGCATTGTTGCATTGTTAGTTAGTGTGAATCTAATATATTTGGAATTGTATTATAAATATTTTGTTGTTTTTTTCAGAGGATAAAAAAAAACATCTACAATATATCTATCAGCATGTCTGCAAACGGAGTAGCTGTGGGCATTGACCTGGGCACCACATACTCCTGTGTGGGGGTCTTCCAACACGGAAAAGTGGAAATCATCGCCAATGACCAGGGCAACAGGACCACCCCCAGCTATGTGGCCTTCACCGACACTGAGCGCCTCATTGGAGATGCTGCCAAGAACCAGGTGGCTCTGAACCCCAACAACACAGTGTTTGACGCCAAAAGGCTGATCGGCCGCAGGTTTGATGACCCCACAGTGCAGGCCGACATGAAGCACTGGCCCTTTAAGGTGGTGAGTGACGGAGGAAAACCCAAGATCAGAGTGGAGTACAAGGGAGAAGACAAGACCTTCAGCCCAGAGGAGATCTCCTCCATGGTGCTGGTGAAGATGAAGGAGGTGGCAGAGGCCTACCTGGGCCAAAAGGTGTCCAACGCAGTGATCACAGTCCCAGCCTACTTCAACGACTCCCAGAGACAGGCCACTAAAGACGCAGGTGTGATCGCCGGACTCAACATCCTGAGAATCATCAACGAGCCCACGGCCGCCGCTATCGCCTACGGCCTGGATAAAGGTCGATCCGGAGAGCGGAACGTCCTCATCTTTGACCTGGGAGGGGGCACTTTTGATGTGTCCATCCTCACCATCGAAGACGGCGTCTTTGAAGTCAAGGCCACAGCCGGAGACACCCATCTGGGCGGAGAGGACTTTGACAACCGTATGGTCACCCACTTTGTGGAGGAGTTCAAGAGGAAACACAAGAAGGACATTAGCCAGAACAACAGAGCCCTGAGGAGGCTGCGCACAGCGTGTGAGAGGGCCAAGAGAACCCTGTCCTCCAGCTCCCAGGCCAGCATCGAGATCGACTCTCTGTTTGAGGGACAGGACTTCTACACCTCCATCACCAGAGCACGCTTTGAGGAGCTGTGCTCAGACCTGTTCAGAGGAACGCTGGAGCCTGTGGAGAAGGCCCTGAGAGACGCCAAAATGGACAAAGGACAGATCCATGACGTGGTTCTGGTCGGGGGCTCCACCAGGATCCCTAAAGTCCAGAAACTCCTGCAGGACTTCTTCAACGGCCGTGACCTGAATAAGAGCATCAACCCAGATGAGGCGGTGGCCTATGGGGCTGCCGTCCAGGCTGCTATCCTCTCCGGGGACACCTCAGGGAAGGTCCAGGATCTGCTGCTGCTGGACGTAGCCCCTCTGTCCCTGGGCATCGAGACAGCTGGAGGGGTCATGACGGCCCTGATCAAACGCAACACCACCATCCCCACCAAGCAGACCCAGACCTTCAGCACCTACTCCGACAACCAGCCCGGGGTCCTGATCCAGGTGTACGAAGGGGAGCGGGCCATGACCAAAGACAACAACCTGCTGGGCCGCTTTGAGCTGACGGGGATCCCCCCTGCCCCCCGAGGTGTCCCTCAGATCGAGGTCACCTTCGACATCGACGCCAATGGCATCCTGAACGTGTCAGCTGTGGACAAGAGCACTGGCAAAGAGAACAAGATCACCATCACCAACGACAAAGGCCGACTGAGCAAAGAGGAGATCGAGAAGATGGTACAGGACTCAGAGAAATTCAAAGCTGAGGACGAAGCCCAGAGGAACAGGGTCAGTGCCAAGAATGCTCTGGAGGCCTATGTGTTCACTGTGAAGAACAGTGTGCAAGACGAGGCTGTGAGCAGCAAACTGAGCCAGAACGACCGCAAGAAGCTGCTGGACAAGTGTGAGGAGACCATGAGCTGGCTGGACAACAACCAGCTGGCTGAGGTGGAAGAGTACCAGCACAAGCAGAAAGAGCTGGAGAAAGTGTGCAACCCCATCATCAGTAAGCTGTACCAGGGAGCGCCCCCCACAGGCAGCTGCAGAGAGGAGGCTCAGGGGAGCTCCCAGGGGCCCACCATCGAGGAGGTGGACTAAAGTGTTTCTTCATACACTGAGGTCTGCTTTAAATTAAATTTAGTTCTTTCATTGGACAGTAACAGACATTTGTTGTACATTGTGCAGTTTGACTCACAGCATTATTTATGTGTTTATAAGAAACTGTAAAAATGTAAATAATAAAATCCTATTTTGAAATTGTACAAAATGTAAGAAATAAAACATGCCTGTTGTTGATAATTTATTATGGTAATAATATTTTTAATAAATGGAAATATATACTTCTATATTAGTAGTCTTTATTATAACAAATCAAGCAAGAATCAGGTAAAAAAAAAATCTGATTCATCTATTTACCTATTAAGAATTTTAACAACTAAATGTTTTTTTTCATGTACACTTGACTGATAAAATGTCATGTCAAACCTTCACCAAGCCATATATGCCAAACTGGTACTTACGGGAGCAATGAATGTAAAAATCATCCACCTCATGACTACATCTGGATAGTGTATTCTGTTCCTTTGCATTGAATTTTATCTTTGACTGAAAGTCATCTGTTCAGATATTTGGCCAGTATTTCTATGAATTATAATAATAATAATAATGCATTGGATTTATTATAGTGCTTTTTTTGCTCATTTATTCACTCCACACATGGTGGTTAGCTACCTGCCCTGGCCCCTCCAACCACCACCAACACTCACACACACACCATTTTAATACTAGGCAATGTAGGTCAAATGCCTAGCACAACAAGAACTTTTTTTTTTTGCCACTGGCTCCCCACTGTGGGATCTGATATTCCCAGCTTTCTCTCATTGATTATGATGGTAACTTTGATTGTTTGGTAGGGTCCAATAAAATGAGTCCTGCTTTTACATACAATATGTAATTATAAAAGTTAAAGTTATACAAATTTTGTAAAAGTTTATTACCTCCAAGAACAAATCAATTTACACAATTAACCACTCTTAGCCAAACCAGCTGCAAACTCAACTAAAGTCCGTGTTGGTCTTCCAGACATTCCTTTTCTTAAATATGGAACCTCATCTTTGTTGCTCATCACACCGGCAATATCCAGATGAGCCCAGTGTGGAAGAGTGACAAATTCTCTCAGAAAGGCAGCAGCTGTGCATGCTCCTCCAGACCTGAAGCAAAGTGATAAGAATATTAGAGCAACCAGACACTGACATCTCTCTATAGTTAGCAGTTGCTAAGCATGAGATACGTACCGGCTGTATTTGCCGATGTTGTTGAGGTCAGCCAGCTGACTGTCAGTCACTTGTTTGGTGTAGTGCTGGAACAGAGGCATCCTCCACACTCTGTCACCGGTCACAACACTGGCCTACATACATACACCAGCGGTCAGAGCAGGAGACTGGAGCTGACACATACACAATGAGATATTAAAACCTTAAAGTACCTTATGTAGCTGCTCCCACAGCCAGTCAGAGTTTGTGAAGACCCCAGTGGCTGCTGAGCCAAGAGCTACATCCATAGCACCTGTAAAATGGGACAGCATTAGATGTAAAATTAGCATTATTAATATTTTAGCCTGCTTAAATAAACACATCACCAGTAAGCGTAGCAACATTGACAATAGCTCTGGGATTGAATGTGTGTCCATAACACAGGGCATCAGCAAGAATGAGTCTGCCTTCTGCATCGGTGTTGTCAACCTGGAACAAAACCGCTTAAATACTGTAAATTTCAATTTCAACACCTTAAAGTGCAAAGTCTAACTACAACACTGAAATATTTATGCCTTCACCTGAATAGTCTTTCCATTCTTGGCTTTGACTACATCCCCAGGTTTGGTAGCTTTTCCACTGGGCATATTCTCGCACAAGGGAGCCAGGCCTAAAGGAAATTATAGAATGAACTGGCTCTATCACTGTTTTTAGTTAGTCCAAGTTCTGTGTGCACCAAGCATATAAACTAAGTTTACCAATCAGGTTGACTGGCAGTTTAAGAGCTGCAGCTGTAACCACAGAGGCACACACAGTGGCTGCTCCTCCCATATCTGCTCTCATGGCATCCATAGACTGTGAGGGCTTCAGAGAAATACCACCACTGCCACAGAAAACAAGTCACTTAAACATACTTAAATACAATGTGATTTATATAGTTTTATGTATTGTTAAATACTATAAAATTACGGCCTGGTATAAGAATAAAAATATATTAAAAAAGCCTACTTAACTATAAATCATCAGGTTTTCAGATGGAAAAGAAACTATTGTTGTGTTGTACCTGTCAAAAGTGATGCCCTTGCCAACTAACAACAGTGGAGGCTGTGTACTGTCAGGTGACCCATTGTAGTGGAGCTCCAAGAAAAGAGGAGGCTCCTCTGAACCTCTAGCCACACTCAGAAAAGCACCCATCTGCTGCTCCTCTATCCACACCTTGGACCTGTCAAATCAGCTTTCATTAAAACTTGTATTAAAGATGAATTCATTGATGGAAAAAGATTGCCTCAAACCTCTTATGAATGGTCACTTGTTGTGTATTAGATGATATTTTCTCTTCAATTATATTTGCAAAAGCCGTGGGAGTTATGTGATTGGCAGGAGCTTCCATAAGTAGCCGTGCCAGGTTTTGGCCCTCTGCGTACACAACTCCTTTTGCCCATCCAGTAGAGTCAGTGCTAAAAAATTAGCAAAGCAATACCTTAAATTTGTACATGTTTATTATTTTATATTGTATGTCAGTGGTGATGTTTATATGCACACTAAAAATGTGATCATTATCTAAAATCTGATCATTATCTGGTATCTATTGACAGATTATTGAACTGTCATGTAAACAGTTATATCTGAGTAATCAGTGCAGGTTCTGACAGAGAAATCTGTATGTCTGTACACAGACATACAAACAACAGCACAAGAACAGCACTCATCACATGGACAACATGGATCTGACTACTCTACCATTGATGTTTATGTCAAGAACAGTACAGTCCCTGACAAAAGTCTTGTCGCTTATCCATTTTGTAGAAACAAAAGCTTATAACCTGACTTTAAATTGATCGATTGGTTTTAGAAATGTCTCATATGAAAGCTAAAACCCTCCCAAATTATGTTCAATATACTAAAATAAATTTGCTTCACTGAAGAAAGATTGATCATTTAATGAACACAGAAAGGTCAGATTTTGGCAAGACAAAAGTCTTGTCGCCTTGTCATATGATGCACCCAATCCTAGATTACAGCCTCACCTGTGATCAGTGACTGATCAATCAATTAGTGGGTGTGTATAAAAAGAACCCCAGCACACCAGACCTTTACATCAACTGCAACTTGACCTCTGACAACATGCCTAAGATCCACCCTGAGACCAAAGCGTTAATTATCAAGAGGCTGAAGACCAGATCCACTGCTGAGGTGGCTGACACCTTCAATGTGTCTCAGCGTCAAGTACAAAGAATAAGAAAAAGATCTGAAAAGACTGGAGATGTTTTTGACAAGCCCAGGTCCGGCAGACCCCGCAAGACAACTGCTCAGGAGGACCGTTTGTTGATTCAAAAATCCAAGGCCAGCCCCTTTTCCACTGCAGCAGAGCTCCACCAGGCCTGGTCACCTCAAGTCCCTGTGTCAACCAGAACAGTTTGTAGAATTCTGTCTCGAAATGGCCTCCATGGTCGAATCAGTGCACAGAAACCAGCACTAAACAAAAGGCAATCAAAAAACCGTGTGGCATTTGCCAAGGCCCACAACCTGCTAAAAGGATGGACACTGGAAAAGTGGCAGAAGGTGGATTTCTCAGATGAATCCTCGGTTGAATTACATCACAGCCGCCGCAAATATTGCAGGAGACCTACTGGAGCCCGCATGGATCCAAGATTCACCCAGAAAACAGTTAAGTTTGGTGGCGGAAAAATCATGGTCTGGGGTTACATCCAGTATGGGGGTGTGCGAGACATTTGCAGGGTGGAAGGCAATATCAATAGCCTAAAATATCAAGAAGTATTAGCTACCTCTTACATTCCCAACCATAAAAGGGGTCAAATTTTGCAGCAGGATGGTGCTCCATCGCATACTTCTATCTCTACATCAAAGTTCCTCAAGGCGAAGAAGATCAAGGTGCTCCAGGACTGGCCAGTCCAGTCACCAGACATGAACATCATTGAGCATGTCTGGGGTAGAATGAAAGAGGAAGCATGGAAGGCAAAACCAAAGAATCTTGATGAACTCTGGGAGGCATGTAAGACTGCTTTCTTTGCTATTCCTGATGACTTCATCAACAAATTGTATGAATCATTGTCGAACCGCATGGATGCAGTCCTTCAAGCTCATGGAAGTCATACAAGATATTAAATATGGATCTCACAGCACCACTACTTAATTCACTGACGTTATGCAACATATTTTTGTATTTGAAGTAAATTATTTGTTCAATTTTCTGTAGGCGACAAGACTTTTGTCTTGCCAAAATCTGACCTTTCTGTGTTCATTAAATGATCAATCTTTCTTCAGTGAAGCAAAATTATTTTAGTATATTGAGCATAATTTGGGAGGGTTTAGCTTTCATATGAGACATTTCTAAAACCAATCGATTAATTTAAAGTCAGGTTATAAGCTTTTGTTTCTACAAAATGGATAAGCGACAAGACTTTTGTCAGGGACTGTATTCGAATCGCCAACCTTTGGTCTCTAAAGATGAGCACTGAAATGTACCCAATAGCTTTTGGGGCTGTAAGATTAATCGCAATCAAAATCCCAGTTTGAACGGACACAATTATCAAATTGCAAAGGCTGCAAGTACCATAATTTCCTTCATAAACAACACAATATCCTCTCTTATTCTGCATATAAACTGCTAAACCTGTAGTTTAGATCTGTACAAACATGTTCTGAAATATGATTCTTGCAGTTTGTCAGTTCATATTTCAGTTTTTTTGTTAATTCTTCTTGACTGATTTAAAATGTGAACTTTGAACATAATCTTATTAATGAAGCATAAATTATACATCTAACCACATTTGCAATGCTTATTGAAAAAAAAATGCAATTAGATATTTTTCCCAAATCCTAAGAACTATAATTTTACCTTCCATAAAGCTGTGTTGTTACTTTTGTCTTCTTCTTTGTTTTCAGTTGGTCGTAGTTAAACAAACCCAGAACAGCACCTTCGGCTGCAGACTGGGCATCACCGCAGCCATCCACGGCAACATGTTTTACCTTCAAATCCTGTAGTAACCTACAACCACCTGGACACATCACAAAGTTAAACTAGTTATTCTGCAACAGCACACTGACACACTTCAAATAGGCATCTTTTGTTTGGTGTCAAGTATTGGAAAATAACAGCGTGAGTATGAAACTTACCAGATACAGCTGCTCGGATGTTTTCCTTGCTCGTGTCCCAGTTCTCAGCTCCACACACACCAGAGTCAGCCTTGCCCAGACCAACTACAGCAACGCATGGAAAGTCCTGGGGCACAAATAAAGAAATATTAGGAAAATGCTTAATATTAGGTTAAAGATCAGTGTAAATTAATTACCTCATGAAGTCCATAAAACAATCTGTTTTTGCCTTTCTTGAGTGAAGGACCCGATCTAAACAAATAATTGTGTAAAATAGAGATTATTTGATGCTATTTCAAAGTGGATGAAGGGGGTTATCTGGACAGACTTTTCTTTATAATATGGTTCAAAAAGGTTACTATCCAGATAGAATGCTCTTTAAGAGTATTGTTTATCGCAATATTTTCAGTAGCAATATATATCAACACCATTATAACTTACATTTCAAGGAGCTCTGACAGTTTTCCAGATATACTTTTGTCAAATCCTGCTGCAGCCTCTGTTAGGTGATGGCCCTCTCCGTCCTTCTCAAACACACCAAGCACCAGACCCTAAAGAACGGAATTAATACAAATGTAAATAACAAAATAGCTCAAAGTACATGCATACCACCACATTTGTTCAATACTTAACTTTCTATCACTGAAATGAGTGTGTGAGGTGGAAAATCTCCTGCAGTAGTTCCTCCCCGACAGAATTCGTCTCAATAAAAGCATTGTCATTTGATTTTGGTGGATAAAATGAGAAAATGTGCTAAAATAAAGGCTTAAGGTCGCACATATGCAGCCAATGAACCTCAGTCGCCTAGTTATTACGTCACCAATAGCAATGTTCAAAAGAGTTTATTTGTCTCCATCTAGTGGTGAAATGTGTACATGACTACATGTTGTGCCTTTACTCGAGGTTTGCAACTCACGTAATAAAAAAAATAAGCACTCGCGGAGATCCAGTATTTGCCTTTATCAATTTATTTTTAAAGAACAAAAATATTCTCCGTGGTTGACTTTCAATAGCGTTTTAGTGGTCACAAAATAGTTTCTCTCCTCCCCTCTAGCTGCTGGCACTGCTTCCCCCGCCCTGCTGCTACCGGTGGCTAGATATACCTGATTGCAGGAGAAGGGGAGGAGAGATCAGGATAAATGCATCAAGCTTACATTTAATAATAAAGAATATAAAAGAATATAAATTCATCAAATTAATAATTTCTTAAATAAATATAAACTGGCTCCAACACTACACATTATTGAGCTACATTGCCCTACCACATCTCATAATAAAATATTTAATGATGAAGACAACATTATGCTTTATTCTGGCCCCTACACCAAATTGATCTGAGTTTGCAACCACTGTCCTACAGTGTGTTTCAAAAAGTAGTCAGTGTTTTCCCTGGATAATCCATAATGCACAGGTTTAAATAAAAACAAATAGCCTCTTGATGTGACATTTTTTTGTTTGTTTTTTATATTTACATCAATTCTTATTTATTTCTTAATTTAAAGATTAAAATACATTTCTATACACTATAATTATTGCCGTACATGGAAATTAATAATGTAGAGGTGAGTAGAATTTCATTCAGTCAGTGCAAGGCAAGCTCACTACATCTCTAGCGTGCATGCAGACAACCAAGTCATGAAAAATAGTCTTAGAATGTAATTAGAAAGGCATTCAATAACATTTAGTATACTGCAGCGATTCTCAGGCTGTGGTACATACGCCACAGGTGGTAAGCAAGCTCCTTCCTCAGTTGCAGTTTCTCTGTTGGTTTAATTTAGATTTTTGTATTCTTTTAGGTAAATTATTGTTAAAACTAGTAAAGACAGAGTGTAATTAAATTTTAAATCGGTTTTAGCCTTGGTCTAGACCTACAATAGTCCTGTTTAAGATTTGGTTTAGAGCTGGTGGTACTCAGAAGGCCAATTTCTTTTTTTTTTTTTTTTTTTTTTTTTTTCATTTGAAAACCACTGGTGTAGTGCATATGTTTGTTTGGCAAGTACAAGAATAAACAACTCTTTTGTTTGTTTGTCTGGGATGACACATAACAGATGTGTCTATTTTAAAAAGTGAACAGTGTCTAAAACAGTCTAAAACACCTCAAGTACAAACTATCAAGGATAAAGTATGATTAAAAACACATTATTTAAAAAATGGTTCTGAAAGCCATTATAATAGGTTGTGCTCACATTCTACAATGTGATAGTCATCATTTCAGATGTTTATTTGACAGAAACATTGAACTTTGTCACCTTTTTGTTTCATGAGGATAGGCTCAGTAATTGCTGAGATATTAACCGCAAAACAGGTCAACAAATGTGCAGTCTGACAATTAAACAGCAAATTTCACCATATAAACTGACCTGTCCGTCATCTTAATCATACACTAGAAATTATAGAATGTTGTGAACCCAACCTATTTGAGTACAAAAAGATGCTGTAAGAGTCTGCTGTGGTTTAATAAAGAAGATCTAGTGCAGCAATGGTGGGCTCCTCGGGTTTCTTCACCTCAGGTTTGGGCAGCTTGATACGGCTCATGGCAACTACTCCACAGGCAGCAATGTGAGTCACTATACTGCTCACAACCAGGAAAAAGGAATAGTCCAGTCTATCAGAGATCACCACCAAGACGAAGAGCTTTTCCTCATAGTTGGCTACTCGCTCTGTCAGACTGTGGTGTCTCATCGCGGCAATGAAACAAAGCACTCCCAATGACCCAAGTAAACCTGAAAAGAAAGACTGGGAAATTAGAGTTGTAGGAAGTAATAAAAAAATATTACGCATGTCTTAAAACCATTTCACTATACCTGCAGTGACGTTCCACAGGTAGAGTCCTTTGTGGCCCTTGATGCTCTGATAGGGAACCTTGCGTGCGTTGTAAATACTGAAGGACAAACTGACCACAGCAAAGCCCATAGCTGCCAGCAGAAAGAGGATGACCATGATGTGCAGTCCACCATTGAGTGTCCGCACGAGTTTGGGGAAAACTGAAACAAAATTAAACTTGTTAAACTTGGGTAGGCTAGACAGGCATGCATGGATATCGTCTTGCATGTGGTATAGATGGCTCTTTCTTGGATTAACAAAATACAAGTTATGTGTCTTATGAATCTCTTGAAATCCCTGTGAATTGGAGTGGTTAAAAATAAAAATCTTACGAAAAATCACACGCACCCTAAATCTCAGTAGAATTCTCAGTTGAGCACAACACCTGTGGAACTTGAACATGTAACACAAGCATGCATATATCGCATGTCTGTGGTCTGGAAGGGGAAATAACAAACGTGTGTAATGAAATAAAAACAATCTTTAGATAAGCCTTCCTTTAAAAAGTTTATATATCATATGTCATTCCATTTTACAAATTCAACTCCAGTGCAGATAGGTCTATGAATTTTGGGATTATAACTTCATCTGGCACTACTGATTGGATAATGGTCCTATATTGTAGCCTAAAATGTGAGATCTTAACCTACAGACTAACTCTCATAGCCAATTTATAATAATGATAACTATTATTTATAATGGCTAAATAGGCTACTATTTGGTTATAAGACGTTTATGTATAACTAAAGCTCCAACATATATTTTGCAGTTTAACAAAGTCTGAACACTAAATTAATTCATACCCTATGGGTTTGGGCAATGGCTTACTGTAGATTTTGGAGCGTCTATCCCCAAGCCCACAGTTCTTGGTTTTTCCTCCTTGGAATAATCCGAAGTAAATGTTTCCCATGAACTGTTCCATCTCGGGGTTTGAAGCATTGACTATCTCTGCACCGGTTTTACACAGAATCCGGCCAGTGATCCAGCGCTCTGTAGACAAGGCCACGACCAACAGGACCACCGACCCCACACAGAGCACCGAGGCCGCGGAGAATGTGATCTGTTTCCACAGAGAAGGCATCTTACGGGCCCATGGTGCCCCGAGGAAAGAGACACGACGCCGGGCAGCGACCGCGGTGTGCGCTCCACCACCACCATGAGTTTACCGTGCAGTTTAGTCCCAAAAATAAAGCATGGTTTGGAAAAAGCAAAGGTCTCTGTTGATGAGATGGTGCGTGTGGTGAGATGTGGCAGAGAAGAAACCGAATCCCCGGTGGTCAAAGATCTCTTACCGGGAAACTCTATCCCTTCTCTGTGAGCCAGCTCTCCACTGGCTGCCCTCTCCTAATGCACGGGTGGAATTAACCTTTACAGTTGGCATTTGAACTGGACATTCATTGTAAAACAATTCGACCGTGTCCTAATTAATTATAGCAATAGATAGAAAACTTCCACCTAAAAGGTCACGGTGTTAGTTAACAGGTCTACGAGCCAGGCCTATATTTAGACTAATTTTAATAGTAAGCTTTTGATGCCTTAAATTTAAATAGTGAAACTCAATGTAAATCAGCTGAGCACATTTTGGGAACACTGTACAAAAGTTGTCTCGAGTCTAATTATAATTATAAACCCACCACTTTGGTGAGTGTAGCGTCCATGAGCGCCCCCTGCTGTCTGCTCATGGAGCAAACCCTGTTGCGTGATGACGTCGTTGATTACGCACTCTCGCAGACGCAGGCAGCAGAGCTGACTGAAGATGGCCGACTCACTGTCGTCCAGTCTGGGCGAGGAAAAAGAAAAGGATAAAGATGACCGAGAGAGGAGCCGAAGGAATGTCAGAACTGACACGAACAAAGCCGCTGATGGCACCACGGAAACTCTGGGCTTTAAGACCAAAATTGGCGACAGTAAAGCCAAGAAACGCAACCTCTCAGGTAAATACGAGCCACCCTGCCCTCTGCACTGTTTATTGCCGCTAATTTGACAGTCCATACCTGTGATTGTTGAATAGCTTCTTTTGATACAGTCATATATACACACAGACCTTACATTTTATAATCTGTCACCTTAAACCACTGCGCAAATGCATATCTATCCATTCAGTACACCGTGCAGCCTTGGGCTCCTGTCCAAGTATGCACACGGGGCGTTCAGCTGACATGCCATTTTACTAATTCATTTATTTGACCTTTATTTGTAGTAGTGTTTTAACACATTTGACAAAATGACAAATGACTGTGGCAGAGCAGTCTACTCTGTGCACTGTTCATGGAGCTATACGAATAATGTAGTTACATAACATCCACATGAATTACTACTTGCTTACTACCACCACTCCTTTTTTGCTGTTCCCTATAATTGTTATGCACAAAACGACCAGTTTTTCCTCGTGGTTAAAATGACTTAAATAAGTAAATGTTTGCATACCAGATTTTTGAAGGGTCAACTTCAAGAGGGCCAGATTTTTAGTTTGGTTGTTCAGAATGGCCACTGTGAAACACTTGGACTGTTTACCCAAAGCTTATTTGCTTTTGATAAATAAATAAAGACATAAAAAAAATAAAACAAATATTACATGATCTGTACTATTGTAGTATAGATTTCGCTTGACTAAATTAGCTCCTAACCAAGCCCATGCTCTAGTATAGGAAATCTCCAGTATTTCAGTTGCCTGTGAAGAAATACGATATACTACATAATTTATGCAAGATTTGTGAAGTCACTTGCTAAAATATAAATGTGTGGTTTTGGCAAAATCCATTTGATTGCATGTAACTGTGATGTGTCAAATAAACATAAATTATGTGTACAATTCAGGTACAAATGAACTGCTACACATTTAATCAATATGGAGTGAGTTATAACATGATAAGACAAAACAGAAAAACTTACTATGAAATTAAGCAATGACACTATGTACACAGTAGTCCTCACATTGACCAAGTCTTTGTTCACTCCAGTGTTGTAAAAATTATACATATATTTTTCCTTTTAGACCTTTCTCTGTTGAGGTTCATTACCACTGAGCTGACCAGAGGCTACTTCCTGGAACACAATGAGGCCAAATACACTGAACGACGAGAGAAGGTCTACACCTGCCTTCGCATCCCCAAGGAGTTGGAGAAGGTAACCATGCTGACCTGTTCATTTTTTTAATGTTCATTTAATCATTCTTTTTCAAATAAGTATTGTTTTTGATGACTGTTGATCTTTTTCAGCTGATGACATTTGGCTTCTTCCTGTGCCTGGATGCTTTTCTCTATGTGTTCACCTTGTTGCCCCTCAGAGTGATCCTGGCACTTTTAAGGCTCGTCACAGTGCCATGTTGTGGTCTCAGGTAGGTTGTACTGTGATGGACAAAATAGTTGTCGTGTAGAATAGCATACGCAGAAGCAGAGATTAGCATTATATCACATCTACAAAATGTTTTTTTTTTTATTTCTATTGACCTTGCAATTTGTTATCTGAAAGTATTTTATGTGTAAAGATGGTTTAAAGGTGCACGATGTAACTCTTCTGGAGGAGAGTTCACCACCTAACTTGGCTACACATATCACTCTGGCTCATGCCAGGCTTTAAACATCTCCATGAAGATAGTGGTGGTCACCCTTCCAGAAAAGTTATATAAAGCACCTACTATGTACAATACTAGGGATTAATGGTAATGACCAAAAAACAATATTTCTAGAACTTTTCCTAGATAATCAGAAGATATTTTGTCAGTCCAAAAGAATGTGCAAAGCCTTTAAATGTGATGATGGAGGACCTAGCATTGGACATATGTGAATGAGCTGTAAAATTAGCCACAAATGTGCAGAAATATCACTTGTTGCCCAAGTACTAGGTTTGTTCCATTTTAACTTATCAGGCTGCAGCATTTGGACTTTTTATTTTAACCCCATATCTTCAAAACAACATTGACAATGATATTATTGATAATTATTTATATTGCCCATCTCTTTACCATACATTGTTTTATATTTGACTCCAACCTAACCACCATAGTATTAGTTTTAAAGTATGTTTTCTGTGTCTCTTCTGTTTTTCTTAGTGGTTCCCGTCTGCTGCAGCCGGCCCAGGTGTGCGATGTGCTCAAAGGCTTCATCATGGTGCTGTGTTACTCCATGATGAGTTACATTGACTATGCCATGATGTACCACCTCATTCGGGGCCAGTCCGTCATCAAGCTCTACATCATCTACAACATGTTAGAGGTATGGAAACAAGTTAACGAATGGTACTTGAACCTAGAACTATAACCATTTTTGTGGTGTAATATATTGCTTCATTAAAATATCACGATAAATTATGCCCTTGAAACTCCTCTATTCAACTGATGCACTAACTCAAAAGCAGGATAACAGTATTTCATTTATAATAGAATAAAACACTTCAATTAGTCAAAGTTACTCATTTGACTCTCTAGTGCTAAAATTTTATGATACTACAAAAATAACAAACTCCCCACCAAAGAAAATTTACACATGATAAATATTGAGCCCTAAAATATGGTTCCAACTTTCATACATTGAGCGATAAGTCAAATAAGTCAGTTAAGTCAATTAAGCAATATTTCTGTGACAGGCCTAGAACTGTACGTGTTTTTCACTCTTGCTATTTTTCACGGTCAGGTGGCAGATCGCCTGTTCTCCTCCTTTGGCCAGGACATATTGGATGCTCTGTACTGGACCGCGACCGAGCCAAAGGAAAAGAAGAGGGCACACATAGGAGTGATTCCACACTTCTTCATGGCTGTGCTTTATGTCTGTATCCTTCACTAATGTGATGCCCTATGCAGATGGTATCAAGACAGGTGGAGGCGTAAACAGACTCAAGTTAGGTGGCATGTCTAAATCGGTTTTGATGCTGCCTAAACTAGTTCTAACATAACTGGAAAACATTCAAAGAGCGAGCAAGCTAAGTCTTTATATATATATATAGTTCAGACATCTTTCAAGGGAAGTGTGAACACAGTTAAAATAATTTTCGGTTTTCTAGAAAACATGCATGCAAAAATGGCCCCTCTGAACATGGCTCTAAAACATTTTTGAATAGTAAAATTGCAATGGGTGACACTCCAAACTTATGCTGTGAGAGATGGCTCAAAGTCAGTTTTTAACAATAAGTTGTGAGATTGAGCATTAATTATTTCTCTATACACAGTAATATGAATAATTGACAAAAACATTGACAAAATAGTTTTGGTAAGTACAAGATGTAAAAATGCAGTGTTTTCAGTATGCTGGAACTGATTCCAACAAACAAACAGTTTATTTGTATTGCATAAACATGGACGTCAATGGAAAGATCTTTTTCAGTGTTTGTCATGAGCTTCTCCTTATGTGATTTAGTTCAGGAGTGACTCATATCTTGTATGTATTGTGTAAGTCAGACATTGTAGATTAAGATAAAGGTTTCCTCAACATGTGCCAAGTTCTCCATGCCATCCTTATTATGGTCCAGGCCACCACTCTCAATGTAGCCTTCAACTCCCACAACAAGTCCCTTTTGACCATTATGATGTCCAACAACGTAAGTAGAATTAACAGAGTTAACTATAAGATGAATATATGCACAAAGTATAGACCGTAATGTTGTGCTAATTTCACAGTTTGTGGAACTCAAAGGAAGTGTGTTTAAGAAGTTTGAAAAGAATAATCTTTTCCAAATGTCAAATAGTGGTAAGTACAAGGTGAATTATGTAATTGGTGTGCATACCTGCTGATATTCTTCAAGGTTAAAATGGTTACTGACATTGTGTGAAAAGTGGGTTAAGGATTGATTTGTTTTTACAGACATAAAAGAAAGGTTCACCAATTACATCCTCCTACTCATTGTATGTCTGAGGAACATGGAGCAGTTTTCATGGAACCCTGGTAAATGCTGCACAAAATGATCATAGCTGTTACTGCTATTTTTGTACATCAGAGATTTATTGTAGTTTCAAATCAATATCTACACTCCATAATAGACAGATATGTCACAATCAGTCCAACACACATGTACTAATGGTGCACTAACATGATTTTTGTGTTGTTTTCAGACCACTTGTGGGTGCTGTTGCCTGATGTGGTCATGGTTATAGCCTCTGAGATTGCTGTGGATGTGGTCAAACATGCCTTCATCGCCAAATTCAATGATATTAGTGCAGATGTAAGTCACATTTAAAAATTAAAGACTTTTTTTTTTGTAAGAAGCAGAATCAGCAGAAAAGGCATCGTGACAACTGTGCCTGCCTATTTTAGCCCCATTTGACTATATACATGGTTATTGATTTAATTATATAATTATTTAAATATTTTACTCTACTTGCTAAGGCAGATTTGGATAGTTTTTCTTACCTGTTTTAGTCAACTGTTATAGTTCTAATACTCTTGTTATTCTTACACATAACATCACATTAACATTTGTAGAGATAAGTCCATCTCAAATCTTTCAAGTCTCCATGGTTATGTAAGGGATACCAGGTGAACAGGAAGAGATTAACCCCTTTATCTCCAGCTTGTCAAACCTAATCACACAACCCTTGCTTACACATAGATTTATGTCACTTGCCGGTCAATTTTAATCCACACAGGCCAATGTTAAACTTCGGCTTGTTGTAAAGCACAAGTTTTTCGTATATATGTTTTGAAACTCACTCCTATAGCGAGCTTGATGATTGATTTTCTAATCCTCAGGTCTATGGTGAATATCGGGCAAGCCTTGCTTTTGATCTTGTGAGCAGTCGCCAGAAAAATGTGAGTTATCTAAACTTACAAACCACTTTATTCATACACAAACATCAAATCTTCTGTGTGTCACTCTGAAGGTAAAAAAATAATCTTTTTAAATTGGTATTTGAATGTGTCCACAGGCTTATACTGACTACAGTGACTCTGTGTCCAGAAGAATGGGCTTCATTCCTCTTCCATTAGCTTTATTGGTCAGTAATAATTACATACTTCTAATAATTCCACTCAGTATAACACAACGTGGCTGTTATATTAATACTAATTATAAACGTCCTGTTTGTTCTTTCAGTTGATTCGGGTGGTAACCAGTTTGGTGAAGATCCAGGGTTCTCTCTCCTTTATGTGTGTTCTTCTCTTCTATTTGGGGTAATTAAACATAAGCATTTCAGATATAAATCCAGAAAAACCTTACTGATATAGAATGGTTAAGAACTGTAGAACATAATACATATTGTGTACATTAGTGGCCATACCGGCTTGTCAAAGCCTGATTTCGTCAGATCTCAGAAGCTCAGCAGGGCTGGGCCTGGTTAGTACTTGGATGGGAGACCGCTGGGAAAATCAGGTGCCACAGTGGGGCGCCAGTCGCAAAAAAAACTTGTTGTGTCTGTAGGCAAGGCACTTCACCTGCATTCCCTAGTATGAAAGTGGTCTGTGCGTGAGTGTTGGTGGTAGTCGGAGTGATGGGTAGATGAGGCACCAAGGTGTGTGTAACACATTTCCAACACTGTTGACACTGTATTGATACTGTGTTGGTGAGTTCTATAGCGCCATCTGATGGTTTAAAAAATGAACTGCTTCCTATGCAGAAGCTTTGACACAGCGCAGGGGTCGTTCATTCAGACACACAAACACTCGTGTGATAGATGCGCTCTGATATCAACAAACTAAACAACTGACCAAGAAGGTAATGCAATCTCATGTCATTAAAGCTCATCACAGCCTATTGTACAAAGTAGTATAAAGTAGGCAAATACGTGATACATGACAAGGTGAATGGTTGTGAAAATTATAGTAAAATAAAAGTAAAAATAATATAGTTTTTTTTCAGTAAATCTGTAGTGAGCTCCACTTGGGCCTGATTAAAATGAGCCCACACAGAACAGGCCTGTCTTCTGTTTCTCTGTGGTTCTGTGGTGATGAAGAGAGACACTGCAACAGATTTGAGCCCCGCACTCTACATGAGCCGCCTCAGCTCTCCCAACACGAGCAACACCAAGTGATACAGTAGATGTATTTTTCACATTTTCTTAAAGTGATACATACAGCGACACAGCTCGACACAGGCATTGACGAGTTGACTCGTTTGGCCCATCACTAGTCAGAGGGGCCGATGGCGCAGATTAGCAGCCTCGCTTCCGTCAGTCTGTGGCTACAATAGTAGCTTGCCACCACTGAGTGTGGTGTGAATGAACAATGAGCTGTAAAGCGCTTTGGGTGTCTTGAAAGATGCTATATAAATGCAGTGATTAATTAATTAATTAATATCTGATATGATCTGATATTTTATATAAATGTTTTTCAGTCCCCTGTGAATCTTTTTTTCCATAAGCACTCATATTTGTTTTGATTATGTCATGTCAGTCAATTTGCGTAGATTCATGTCATGAGACTCACATCTTCATAAATTATTGGAGAACTGTGTATTTTGGATCCTAGGTAGATTGTTGGATACATTTATGACAATGTTCATGATAAAGGATTATGATTTTACTTTGTTCCACTGGTCAATTTATAAAGCAGCAAGTCCTCTTGTATCACATTTTTTTTTATTTTTAAAGTCTCCCTTTATGTATGCACTGCATTATTATTTAACAGTGATGGTTTAACCTAACATTTATTGTGACTGACTGTGTCCAAACCTTTTATATGACTGTCTGTATGTAAATATACAGGATGATCACTCTGAAGGTGCTGAACAGCATCGTGCTGCTGGGGACTTCCTGTGTGTTTGTCAAAGAAGCCAACATGGAAGAAAAACTGTCTGACCCCCCACCGTCCGCAGCCTCAAGCAGAGCCAACTCCAGAGCCCATCGAATCAAACTCATTCACACTTTACCACAACAGGGTATCTTTCATTTTTCTTATCAAAATGATTCGCCTGGCTTGATATGTTCTGAACTGTACCTTTCTGTTCTCAGAAGCTGCAGTGGACCGAGGAGGAATCACACTATCTTCCATCAGCCCGCCTCTGTCCAACATGGCCAACAGCTCTACTCCCACCATCCCCAAAAGTGACTCAGACACATTCCTCACTACACCCGACGAAGATGACGAGAACAAAATCATCAACACGGACACAGGCCTAGAAGGAGACATGAGACCCAAAACGCCAAAGAAAGACTTACTGGAGATTGACCGCTTCACCATATGTGGCAACCGAATAGACTGAACACTGTGTGAATCAGGGATCACAGTTTGGGTCACGCAGTCAGGCTGGACTTGTACTTTTGCACCTGACCCTCAAATATTTATTTATTTATTTCTGACAAAACCAGCCAAGGAATAAAGCTGTCACTGCAAGCCCATATGCCAGATGTGTCCTACACATGGTCGTGGCTTCTGTGCGCTGTATCCTGCAGTGTCACAGCAGTGTGGAGGGGACTGTGAAAGTGTGGACACAAGAATGTGTGTGCAAGAATGTGTTTGAAAGCACAATCAGGCACAATCACAGGTGATGTATGAAGGGCAGACCAGTCAGTTTTAAATTTTTATAAAAACCTCTATTTGAAATGATTTTTTAGAATAAATTTCTGATATTTTTTCAAGAAACTTCTCCAGGACTGAACAGCCCATTAAAGTCAGTACAGAGAGCAGTTGTAGTTACTGATGTTAAATTCTTTACATGGCAGCTGTAAATGCAGTTTTGCTGGTTTCATACATGTTGCCATGCCTTTTATTTCTATTGCCAAGCAAACTCAGAATTCATCACAAATACCGCCTGACTGGTGCATTTCATAAAGTCAAATCAGTGAAAGAATATAAGCTTATCTTATCGCAGTAAGCACTGTCAGAATGTTCTGAAACAAAATGTGAAGTGAATCTTGCAGGGGTTCCCCTCACAGATCTGTTTCCATAGACCCCTATTGTAATGTCTACTACACTAAAAGTAACGAGCAATGAATTCGTTGTTTTCCCAAAACACAGCCCAGGGAAGCCCCAGAGAATGGTAGACATCATGTATTGTTTGTCAAGAGGCTAAAGAGAAAATGTTCATCAAAGCATTTGTTTTTGCCACAACATATTCATATTCATATTCATATAAGATGCTAATTATGCAATATTTTGTGAATTTGTTTTCCTTTTTCATTTTCATTTAACCCCATAACATCAACTATTGAACAGAGTGTAGTGTTTTACATTTAATGATTCAGTAATTTAGTGAAAGTGACCAAAACTTGTTTGACCTTTTTTGTTTTTTTACAGTCCCTGACAAAAGTCTTGTCGCTTATCCATTTTGTAGAAACAAAAGCTTATAACCTGATTTTAAATTAATCGATTGGTTTTAGAAATGTCTCATATGAAAGCTAAAACCCTCCCAAATTATGCTCAATATACTAAAATAAATTTGCTTCACTGAAGAAAGATTGATCATTTAATGAACACAGAAAGGTCAGATTTTGGCAAGACAAAAGTCTTGTCGCCTACAGAAAATTGAACAAATAATTTACTTCAAATACAAAAATATGTTGCATAACGTCAGTGAATTAAGTAGTGGTGCTGTGAGATCCATATTCAATATCTTGTATGACTTCCATGAGCTTGAAGGACTGCATCCATGCGGTTCGACAATGATTCATACAATTTGTTGATGAAGTCATCAGGAATAGCAAAGAAAGCAGTCTTACATGCCTCCCAGAGTTCATCAAGATTCTTTGGTTTTGCCTTCCATGCTTCCTCTTTCATTCTACCCCAGACATGCTCAATGATGTTCATGTCTGGTGACTGGGCTGGCCAGTCCTGGAGCACCTTGATCTTCTTCGCCTTGAGGAACTTTGATGTAGAGATAGAAGTATGTGATGGAGCATCATCCTGCAGCAAAATTTGACCCCTTTTATGGTTGGGAATGTAAGAGGTAGCTAATACTTCTTGATATTTTAGGCTATTGATATTGCCTTCCACCCTGCAAATGTCTCGCACACCCCCATACTGGATGTAACCCCAGACCATGATTTTTCCGCCACCAAACTTAACTGTTTTCTGGGTGAATCTTGGATCCATGCGGGCTCCAGTAGGTCTCCTGCAATATTTGCGGCGGCTGTGATGTAATTCAACCGAGGATTCATCTGAGAAATCCACCTTCTGCCACTTTTCCAGTGTCCATCCTTTTAGCAGGCTGTGGGCCTTGGTAAATGCCACACGGTTTTTTAATTGCCTTTTGTTTAGTGCTGGTTTCTGTGCACTGATTCGACCATGGAGGCCATTTCGAGACAGAATTCTACAAACTGTTCTGGTTGACACAGGGACTTGAGGTGACTAGGCCTGGTGGAGCTCTGCTGCAGTGGAAAAGGGGCTGGCCTTGGATTTTCGAATCAACAAACGGTCCTCCCGAGCAGTTGTCTTGCGGGGTCTGCCGGACCTGGGCTTGTCAAAAACATCTCCAGTCTTTTCAGATCTTTTTCTTATTCTTTGTACTTGACGCTGAGACACATTGAAGGTGTCAGCCACCTCAGCAGTGGATCTGGTCTTCAGCCTCTTGATAATTAACGCTTTGGTCTCAGGGTGGATCTTAGGCATGTTGTCAGAGGTCAAGTTGCAGTTGATGTGAAGGTCTGGTGTGCTGGGGTTCTTTTTATACACACCCACTAATTGACTGATCAGTAACTGATCACAGGTGAGGCTGTAATCTAGGATTGGGTGCATCATATGACAAGGCGACAAGACTTTTGTCTTGCCAAAATCTGACCTTTCTGTGTTCATTAAATGATCAATCTTTCTTCAGTGAAGCAAATTTATTTTAGTATATTGAGCATAATTTGGGAGGGTTTTAGCTTTCATATGAGACATTTCTAAAACCAATCGATTAATTTAAAGTCAGGTTATAAGCTTTTGTTTCTACAAAATGGATAAGCGACAAGACTTTTGTCAGGGACTGTAGTCGAAAAAACATTGATTTTAGTTGCTGTTCTTTAAGAAACCTGTAAACCATATTACTGGTGTCCTTTTATGAGACAACCCTGCATTTGCCTTTCCAAACTGAATATTTTTTTTTTAATAATTGACACAAGCTTGTAGCAATTATTTTGAAGGGTATAAATCAATAATTTTTTGACAACATTGAACTGCCTCATTTTGGTATTTGGTATTTGATTTTGGTTGCATTTGTTTACATGCAGTCACAAACTATTCCGCTTATTCTTATCCAGGAAACTTTTTTTTTTGTTCCAGCCTGTTATGATTGCAACTTATGTTTGGTTGGATTTTATTGACTTGAAGAATGTCCTTGGAAGTGTGTTTGGGTGTGAGACTGATCATTTTAAGTGCTTGAATGGAATGAACTTAAACATCACAACATCCGTATCAAAAAGACAGTTGTTTACCTTTTATGAGTGTAAATGCATCTCCTTCACAGCAGCAGGAGAATAAAGATTTTGCTTTGCAATTGTTTCTGGATCTTTATTTCAGATACACTGGAGTGTGTGCTTTGTGTGAGAGACACCACAAGAACAGAGCCAGTGTTTCATTCAAAGAGTCACTGCCCTCTCTGTTCACAGGGCAGACAGCAGGCCACTGTGCAATCTGAATAGCTATTCAGAGGGATGTCTGCCATCACATTCTTAGAAATAATGACAAAGTTCTGTAAGAAATACTTTTTGGAAATGACTAACTATACACACAAAATACATGATGAAACATTGTGGAAAAGGCAATGGTAGGCTGGATACAGAGGGATTTGGCACACCTTGCCTAGCCTTTACGTTTAAGTTTTTTATATAATCTCAAAGTTTATACAGAAGAAACAATTTAATCAATACACTGATTAAGACAATGATATACAATAAGTCTATTATGATTTATATGCAACCCTATTTATTGTAGGCAGAAACATTTGAATTATGCTGGCCAGTTCACATTATTTATAAGGTAGCCTTTCAGATGGAGGGCGCACAGTCTCCATGGAGATGTTATTTCATTACCAGTAGTCCTATATCTCTCTTCTCCATAGAGACAAGCAGGTGATCCAGCAGATCAAAGTTACACAGTGCATGTTTAAAGCTCTCGCCGCTACATAGACTTTAGAGGTGCTTTTCTCTGCCTCTGTGCTTGGTAAATAAGTGACGGTGGCTTTGACAGCTGATTGGACCCATGTCGCGCGCCACAGATACTCCTGACCACGAGCTCGGAGCGTGCACGAGCCTTCTTGAGCTGTCCGTGCGCGCGAGATTAGACTCCCGCGAGCGGCGCACAGGCTCCTCCACGCGCCAGCAGCAGCAGCAGCAGCAGCAGCAGCGGATGAGAGTGAACCCCCGGCGGACAGCGCACATCCCCGCCAGCGCACACGCTCCAAACCGTGGAAGTAACTAGAGTGATGCGTCCGAACCGAAGGAAACCGAGTTAGGGGCCTACCGAACCCCGCTGGATGATAACTTCCAAACTTCCCCGCCGGACCGTGTTTGTAGCCTTCTGTAGGAAGGATAAGCCGCGGAAGGACAGGTGTCACCCCCTCTCCATCCCCTGCTAGCCTCTCGTGCGACCCGCCACCTCAGAATTAGTTTTTTGTGAGACTTTTGGAGCCATGTTGTGGACGACGTGGCTGGTCCTGTTGCTCTATTCGGGGGGCTCACATGGCGAGGAGCAAGCGGACCAGGAGAGCGCCACACCGGGAGTTGTCCTCCTTGATTCCCGCAGACAGCGCACCTCTTCGCCGGTGCAACCGCTGGACTTTGGGTTTGTACCGGCAGCTGTGTATGACACCCATGCTTACTATGAGCCTGGCGCCATTGGACTTCTCTTCCACACGGTCCATGCTTTTCTATACGCCGTCCAACCTAACAACTTCCCCTCAGGTAAGTGCTCCCTGTCCCCCACCTGCTTGGCCCAGCCAGAAAACCTCAAATGTGGTTATTGGGACAGGACCAAAAGCCCACCTGTATTGCTTACCCACACTAAATTCTGTTTATTTAGCTTTGTTAACTATATAGCCTAATGCCACATAGTAACAAGCATAGTAATGTTCATTGTATATTGACTTTCAAGCAATAGCCTACCTGAAAATAAGTTTAAACCCAAATAGTAGGGTCATAATAGTACATTTGCCATGGACCTAATATGCAATACACAGACTTAGTACATCACAGAAAAAAGTTCTGGGTCAAGGCAAAGTCCAGGGACATCACATCGAGAAATATTTGCTCAGTGGCGCCTATGGTAACACAGTACACCACGTCTAAAATGACTAAATGTCTAATCTTTATCTTGTTAAATACTACATCAAAATATCTGTACCAATTCAAAATGTATAGTACCAATAATCAACATGGCATGGCTCATAAACCAAAAGCATGATCAGATTAATTGTCCAAGTGTTGAATCAATAGCTGTTATAGGTCAAAAGTGATCCTCTACAGATATTTATATTACACATTGTTATTAGCATCTCATGTTCAGGTCCATATGATAACGTGGCCCAGTGGTGTAGTCCAGTAACCCAGTGATACATAAAAGCCACATGGTTAAAAGGGTTTTGTTAGTCTTTCATGGACAGCTATGAGTGCTCACACTGGAGGATGACACAGGGCAATAGGATTGAAAGGCTTTAAGTTGCTGCCATTTTGGTGTCCAGGCCCAGCACCGTGGACTGGGTAATCAATTAGCAGATCAGCGATTAGAGGAGGCTTTCTCAGTCACCTGCATCACTGAGTAATACCTTAATCCACTGGACCATATGGTTCTACTGCCAGGGACTTTCCAGTTTCAACCCCTGTCACACACGGGCAAGCCACCTGAATGCCCCCTTCTTCACCCCTATGTGCTCCTCTGTCATGTTTTTAGATCATATTGCCTGTGTTTGCTACTTTCATCATGACTGACCTAAAGCTTATGTAATAGTTTGATATAAGGAGTGCTTAACATTAATCTTTGGCACTGAGGCTCAGCACTTGTCATGCTATACTTGTGCTTTACTGGAATAAGGCACTGTTAAGCTGCTAGTGACTGAAAGACAATGAGAGCTCTTGCTAACTGGTAATTGGTTAAGCTACGTCATATTAACATTTGTCTTTGCACAAGAAATGGATGATGCAGAACATTGTCCAAAAACATCTATAAAAACATGTCAGTGTCATTTTTATAATAACCATTATATTGAATTAATATAATAATAACTATTATTTTAATAATGCCATTTGAATTGCACTATAAAACCTTGAAAAACCTTCCAAAGCATCGCACTGTGATCACTGGTCATTCACTCTCCACACACACGGCCGCTCTGGGCTGAGTGAGTGAGGCTGCACCATAACTGCACCGACCACCACAGTCACCCACATATGCACACATACAGAAACAAGGTGGGTGAAGTATGTATCGAAGGGCATAATGACAGTGTACACTGAGCCACTACTGCCCCATTCACATCAAATGGACCAATATTCTGTTTTTAAAGTAAGTACTACTAAGATTTTTCAGACAGTAGTTTTATTGTAAGCTATATACTTTAACAAATATGAGCATTTCAACACAAAGGTTGGAAGTTTGAACCTCACTCTGGTCAGTGCATACTGCCATTGTTTCCTTGGGCAAGACTTCCACCTAGTATGAATGTGGTGTGTGAGTGAGTGTTTGGGGATAGTCAGAGGGGCTGATGGCGCAGGTTGGCACTTGGGAGCCCAGCTTCTGTTTGATATCCCTGTTAGTGATAACATATGGATTCAGGCAATGAAATAGAAGATTTATAGAAGCACTAGTTAAAACCATTTTAGCTGTGTTAAACTACACCAAAAATAACAAAACAGTGTTTTTTATATATTTTATATCTATATTTTGTATGATGAGAAAAGTGCCTCTGAGTGAGTAGGCACTGTCTTATCCCTGAGATACACAGCGGGTAGATTAGAGGATTAGCCTACACTGAGCTAATGCTAACATTACTCCACTACCACAACTACAGATGGCATTGTCTCACACTAGCACACACACACACACACGCGCACACACAAGTGGGTCATAGTCTGGGTGTTTGTCTGTTTGACCTTATTTTTATTATAATTTTTGTTCATCAGGAAGTGTGTTATTTAATACACAACAGGGAGGCAAATGAACAATTTAGGGTCTCCTTTTTCAGGGTTACTTTTGTATTGCACTGTTTTGTGTTTGGAATATGGAATGGTCTTGGTTGTCAAACAGAGCATATCTTGTTGTTACAATTTGATCATTATGAAAGAAAGGATGTCCTGGTAATCTTCTTAGTTCCCTTTCAGTATGTCACACCGAGGAGCTGAACATCAGCTTATGCTTTCTCAAAATACAGTGATAAGAGCATTGTATAACAACAAATCATGTTCTATCTGATATGAGTTACATTTGTCATGTGTGTTTGCTTTCAGAATGAACACATGACAATGAAATACATGAATCATAATTTGGGTTAGGTATGACTGTAGAGCAGGGATATTTTGTGATTATTCAGACTCATTGTAGGGGAACCCTCCCCAGGAGAAACTTGACAGGTACAATGTACCTGTTTGTCTACATCACCATGAGCACACACCATGAATGCAATCTCCATGAGGCTTGTAAATGGAGAGATCCACAGCCAGGCCTCAGTGTCAGAGGTTTGGAGCAGAGTGCACTCTTTGGAGGAAGAAATAGTTCTATTTCTAGTGATATTACTTATGGATGGGATGGGACCATAATATAATAATAATAACAATAATATTGTTTATCGTGATAAAAAGGGTAGACAATAATTGTTTGTGGGACATTTTGTACAATCATGATAATCGCCAACAAAGATAATCACCATTATATCAACAGAATTGTTTTCACCTCTAATAAAGGTGAATACTATAACAGCTGTTTAAATATGGAACATATTTATAATATTAAAATGACAATTATTCATATCTATAACACTTTTAAACTGCTAGCAACATTAATAATTATCGCAACATAATCACAATTATTTTTGCTATGATAATTGTGACACCAAATTTCAATATTGTCCCATTCCTGTTGTGATTAGGAAATGAATATTGAAGGGCATTTCAGGGCTGTAATCTCTTTGTTGCAGGATATATTTCAATCAAATTCAAAATCTGAAATGGTCACAATTAGCCACAAAGACAGCTAATGAGCTAGTCCTGAACTAGTCCTGTCTTATTATGTGTAACACTTGCTAACCTTGTAGTATGACATGTTCTGAAGTTAGTTACTGAGATTTTGTCTTCTTTCACATGTTATTGCCTCTGGACCTGTTTACATTGTCAACCTTCAACAGTATTATTAAAACTTTTTTTTTTCAACCCAAAAAATGGCATATTTCAAAATCCCTCACCCAAAATAGTTGGTCCAATGGTAGAATGGTCCAATGAGAAACTGCTGTAAAAGAAATCCTGATGAACTTACAATGAGAAAGCTGTTTAGCTAGTAGTTCTAACCACTTCTATCTAATTCTTGTTAATGAGTTGAGCTGAAATTAAAATTCCCCCTAAAGATATAATTACAGTAAAGTAGACTTACCTATTGTAAGTGTGTTGTTTTGGACCTGTCTCTTGGGATACTTCTGAGGCGCACTGGTCCACTGCAGTTTGGTGCTCTTCTTTTTCCTTTCCTTCCTGCACACAGTACAGTGAACATGTGTATGTCATCCTCCTGTAGAAATCATGTGAAATACAGTAACATGATATGAATGGTCTCCTGTAGAAGACACTCAAGTCACTTTAGCTGTTGTGTAGTGCTGTAGCCCTTTACTTTACTTTATTTTATTGTATTATACTATACAACAGTGCTGTCTTTAGATTCTGAGTGCCTATTTCTATTCACTTGTTCTTAAACTGCGTGTTGCAATGCTGGAATTTCCTTATTATGGGACAAATAAAAGTTCTATCTTATCCTGAGCTTGATGCTAGACATTGATTAGTTTGAAACACCCATAGCAGTGTTTCTTAAACTGTGGGAAGCAGAATACTTTTCATACTATTAAGAGATTAGGATGACTTGTCTAGCCCATAAATAATAATGCCACAACAACTAGGGTAAGTTCAGTATTTTTCAGGTAAAATTACTTGTACAAACTTGGTTTTCAGTACCAATACCTGAGCTTTACTTTTTAGTACCTATTATTTATAAGGCTTTATAAAATGACAAAACAGAATCATATGTTACCTTTTAGCGGACCCAGCCTTAACAACAACACATGGCTATAATAAACGTAACTGTGATAAAAATAGGTCCTCACCTTTTTATAGTGCTGGAGTTACAAAACCTGAGACATTCATAGTTGAGCGCTTGTATTTTAGGGGTATTATTAGAGATAATTACAAAGCAACATTGGGGTTCTTGTTTTAATAGGGTACAAGTTCAAAACAATAATTCAGTTATGTTACTTAAAGCTGGTGCTCTCAACAGCACAAATGATGTAATCCGCTAGAGTAGGTCACTCTCAAGGATTGTCCACATTTTTATGTGCATAGCAGTGAGTTACCAGTTTACAAGTTCCCATTATATTATCATTTATGTAAAATCACATTTATGTATAATTGGTTCTAATATAATAATATAATATAATTTTTCCTTGATATACCATTTCCTTTTATACACACCATATATTGTAATTTAGTGTGAGCATCAGTGGCCAGTCCATGTCATGTTTCCTAATATGTTTGCCTCCTAATTTTCTTTTGTTGCTCCCTTATTCTGGGTCACTCCTCTAAGATGTCTAATCTTAGTTGCCTTTAGTGGCTAATGCTAAGAACATGAGCAACAACAGGTGGCTTCAACATCTCCAATGTGTTTATACAACAAGTCAAGTTATGTTCATCCATTTCTATCTCACACATAGTGGCAGTGTTTTTCTTTGATTTCATAAAATCTTATTTCAAACTGTCAGATACAAGAGAAAAGATCTTGGGATGCTAACATCTCCCTCACACATTTGGAGAAGGTGGTGCTCAGAGTATTATCCATGGTTACTAAAGACCCCAATGACCACCACCTTTTACTAAGATGGGTCACTTAGTCTTTTCACTTTTCTATGGAGAATCTAAAAAAGTTGTATTTTAACTTGTACATGAATACAACAAATCACACATGAAAAACCCTATACCATGTTTTGAAAACATCCAAAATATTTTTTTTGTCTCAAAATCAACTATAAGTTGCTTGGATGCATTGTAGTGACACTAAATGTGTGAAGATCATTCAGCAATGGGAACAATCAGTATAGGTGTTTATAAAGTGTTTCTTTGTAATTACTATAGTAGCTCTTCAAGCCACCTTTCATAAGTTTGTTTGATTTTTTTTCACCAGTAGATGGCAGTGAAACCTGTTTCCCTTCCTGCCCCCTCCCCTCAGCTGTCCTTTGTTGACGCTCACCTGTGCTCTCTGGTCTTCTTCTGTCAGGCCAAAGCTGACACACAATCAAACAGCAGTAATGGAGATAGCATCTAGTGGTGATATGTGGCACTACAACAGGGCCGGGTTGGCCAATTTAATTACAGATGGCAGCCACGGCCAGGCTTGTTGTTTCACCTCATTCAGGGTCAAAGAGAACGTGTAAGCACCAAGGACAGCATTACTGTTAGCAGCATGCTACCTGTGTCATCAAACAGCCTATAAAATAAACTGCAACTTTTCAAATCAGTGCCATTTACTACACACAGAATCCAATTAGTCCAAACACTGCTCAACAAGCTTTTACTGACTGTTCGCCTCATCAGGCCCCAACCTCATCATTGTCAATCAAGTTGAACACTTGATTCACAATTTGATTAAAAACAAAATGGATTAACTGCACAGTCCAAAATTAGTTTAATTCTTAATAAATCTTAGACAAGGTGAAAATTTTCTTTAGCTACGTATATTAGTCGCAGACTGTAAAAAACAGAAGTCATGGAGCCGATATTTCCAGTGGAAAGAACCCTCATGTGTAGAAGAGATTCTGAACCTCATCAGAAGTCACCTGGATAAAGGTCAACTACTTAAAACTTACAACTAATCAATTAATTACAAGAGTCATTATATTATTCACTTATCTAAATAATTGTTATTTGCAGCCCTATCTGAGTGATATGGCAGAATATGTAATAACTTTTTTATGTTAAATGATTTTAGTTTGTTTTAAATTTTTATACATAAATATAATCAGAACTGAAGAAGTTGCTTGTAACCGTTAGAACTGCTCCAAACTAATTAAAAAGCATCAGAACAAGCTGATCATGGACCATTTGAAATAGTTGTTTGATTACAATTGTATTTATTTCCCAGACCTAACCATCATAGTTATTATTACAATATTTACCCAGCATTTCATACAGAGATACATTCAGTCCTTACTCATACAGGTTAGTTCATATCCGCCAGTATCTGTGTGTGTTTACCTGCTGAGTAACAGTTTGGGTGAGTCAGTGGTGCACAGGTTGACTTAGCAGGGTGACCTAAATACTGGACACTGACAGCTGAGCCGGTCTACCTCACCGCTAAACTACCAGAGAGATTTACTAAACATAAACGAAGGATAGGGATACATCTACGCTTTGTCTGGTCCAAGATTGTACACCAGCTGTACCTTTTCTGCTTGTATACCAGTTGTTTTCTTTATTGCACACATACTACAAAATTGGACGTTTCCTGATTAGTTTTAGTATTGTATTGATATCAGAACTAGTTCAGTACAAGGCCACATGATAATATTAAAGAAAATACATTTTGTGTTGAAAATTCTAGCCATTATTGTCCAAAAGATTAGTTTTAATCATCATTGAAGTTTTGAAATTGGTATCAATTATCCAGCCTTTTTCTTAGTATCAAAATTGAGTCTGAAGTTTGTAACATGCATACACACATTAAAGAGGGAGTATTATGCAAAATCTACTTTTTTGAGCTTTCTACCATATTATAACATTGTTCCTGCATCAAAAACATGCCTGACGAGGTTTTAGATGTCATCCATGCATATTTGAGTACTGTATATTAGCCCTGGTCCTATTTGAAACCTCATTACGGTTAGCCCACAAGCCTACATCACCCAAGCTCCCACATGACAATTCTCCATAAATATACAAAGGCATAATACAAAACTGTACACAACTTCACAAACCTAATAGTTTCATTAGTGGAATGCACTCTGAAGGGAGCAAAGGGAGGGGGTACTCAAAAACAAAAGTGAAACTTATGAAACATGTTAATATGTTGTCTTTACAGCAATAAAAGGTAACATGGAGATCTAAATATGTTATGTGTTAGCAGTTAATACCCCATGGAAGTATAATACCCCCTCTTGAAAAACACATGTTTATTAATTATCTCAATTTGTCTCTTTTTATCAGATCTCATTGTGAAAGTTATACAGCAAAATATGGGGGGCATCAAATTTGAAGAGTGGAGAAAGGTATGTATTAAGTTAAATCTTTATTAGTCAACCACAGGCACCGATTTTTGAGTTAATTCACAGTATATTATTACATTATTGTGTATTACATTAGAAAATTTGCCATAGTATGCATATATTACATTATTAAATTTCTTATAGTATTCCACGTAGCAGAATTTTCTTTTGTCAGTGCTTCGGGTGATGTGTGACGTGTTCTGTAGAATCCATTGATAACTTTTGCACCTTTTTTTCTTTCCTGACTGTTTGCTCTTGCCTACATTTGTGGTGCTCTAGCCAGAAAACGTCGTCTTGTTACTACAGGTAAGCTCTTTTATTGAAATCTCTCACCCATACTCTTATGAACAGGATATGTACAGCTCTATGTTCCCACGCTATTTTCTGATCTATGTTATAATGTTATTTCCTCATCACAAACAATATTCTAACATGGCTTAAAGCTCACAAGAGTAAATTTTTTCCTTTAAAAGTAAATCCATTCAGGCCCACAATGTCACAACTAATATTTTCATAATAGGATTCTAATCAAAGTTCACATTTGAAACGCATCCAGAAGAATTGACAAAAAGACGATGAAATATGGACTGACAAACTAAAACACATTTTAGAACATGTTTGTACAGATCTAAACTACAGGGTTAGTAGTTTTTACGCAGAATAAGACAGGCTGTTTTGTTGTTTGTGGAGGAAATGATTGTACTTTTTTATTGCAGCCTTTGGTTTGCTAAATTGTGTTCTTTCTCATTGCAATTTTGATTTAATTGTGATTAATCTCACAACACTACTCACAACCAGGCCATTACCTTTACCATATTCCCACAATGAGCCTCTAACAATAACACTACAACAAATCCCTAAAATGTAACTGTAAACTTAACCAAAACCTTATAACAAAGTACTGACCTTTACTACAGCCCTGTAAGTGCTAACCATGAAAAAAGTCTTTAAAATCCCTAAAATCTGAGAACATAGAATCATTTAATCATCATTTTCTAACAAACGTGGAAACATAGAGCCGTGAGAACAACTTTGTAAATATATGTATGTTCCTATCCCCAGTGGATCTACTATGAAGCGGGGTTCCTGATATGTGCGGTGATTGGCCTCCTGTTTGTGGTGCTCATCCCTATCATTGGCACCTGTTTCTGCGTGTGCCGCTGCTGTGAGAACTGTGGAGGCGAGATGCACCAGAGGCAGAGGAAGAATGCAGACTGTCAGCGAGGAGTCTACACCGTCTCTCTCATCGCTACCTCCATCTTCATCGTGTGAGCTATTCCACTGTTTCTATCAACTCATCAGCTAGTTATACATTTCTTCTGTGCTTTATAATAACTACATTAATAAAGCATGAAATTGGTGGGTTTCAGGTGGCATTACAACATTCTAATGACCTTACTTCGCCCTGCCCCCTTTAGCCTTAATTGCATTCATTCCAACTGAGAATTTGAGAAAATATAAAATAAAGTAGTTTTGTTTGTGTACAATGTTCAGTGTTCATGTGCCCCAACAATTCAACACTCCACTGATTCTCTCTGAGGTTTAAAATGGCTTTGTGGTCCAGATAGAACTTTTTACTGAACTTTTACGCCTGCAAAATAATACAACCCCAGTGCCGATGGTGGCGCCCATGACAACATCTGGAATAAGGTGAATAGGCTAATAATAATTACCAGTAATACAGATGGGGCAGCTCAAATGAATATTGTTCAAATGCATATTTCTGCTATAATACAGTGAGTTATTGGGTCTAGTCACTAATAGAACATCAACATTTGTGAATTCACCTTTTGGATATTTCATGGCCAAGTTCAGTGTAATCAATAGGGAAATCTGGCCCCCGTTCTGGGCATATGACATTCTAGCATCAGAAAACCACCAGTAATTTTTTAAGAATGATTCAGGCTTAGTAACTACTTAATTCATTGCCTAAACTAAAGTTCAAACCTCTCAATTAAGTAGTTTTTAAACTTGAATTAACTATTTGACAATGAACTTTTCTTTATGAATTCAGTTTTTGTTCATGTTTTAGGTTAATTAAGATCTAGTTATTATTAAGTTGTTGTTTTTATTCTAATATCTGGGAGTATCTTAATCCCGTTTGTGTTGGCTAGAACAAAATTATGTTAATCTTAGAATAAAGCAAAGTATTGTAACTCATTGAATTGTTTTGGTTTGGTTTGATTCAACTTCTCTAAAGTGGTTTGGTCAGTGCATCCAGTTTTAAAATATACATTATCAATTTTCTCTCTTTTTTCATCTCAAAATGTTTATGGGTATCACATTTGCTTTATGCTTATTATTATATTGTCTTATTAACAAAAAGCTAGTCTACTTACGATGTTTAATCTACATTTTAACATTTGTATTTAAAATGCAAAAATGACAAACACCCTATTTTTTATTTTTTCTGATCAAGAAAATTACCACAACTTGCCTTTTATTGTGCTAGAAGGTTGTATACAATTTTGAACAATGTACCAGATCCCAAAAGTGCAGAACAATTAGCTGTTTGTACTTTACCTTGCTCTGACTATTTAAGAGCTCTTAACAAATCACAGTGAAAATGTATAAATGTTTAGCAATACCCCCCTCTTCTGGTTAACACTAAGTACTGCATAGTTATTTTTTTGCATTTGTATATTTTCAGTTTGGGGGTCCTTATGTCCTACGCTGCCAACCACAACGTCAGCGGCCAGATCAAGAGCACCCGCCGCTTTATCAACACTAATCTGAGAGACTTGAAAACACTGGCTAACAACACCCCTTCGGTACATTACTCAACAATGACGTTTACATGTTAAATCTCTACTCTTTTGTCTAACTGTTGATGCAAAATTGTGTTACAGCAAATTGAATACTTGACAGCACAGTACACCACAGCCAAGAACAAAGTGCTTTCAGATTTGGATAGTAAGATAAACTTTTACTGTTTACATAAATGAACCTTATGTCCAGTTCTGTTTGTCTACGGTTGACCTGGGTAACCTCTTCAACAGACATTGGACCTTTGTTGGGCGAAAGGATACAAAATCAGCTGGAAAAGGATGTGGTACCATCACTGGATACAGCTTTGCGCATGGCTGGAGGTATCTCATTTGGTCTACATCATCAAATTACATTACTGTGTTATAGCTATGTTATAAACTGCATTTTGTCACTCTGATCTTTTTAAATTAAAGCCAAAGTTGAGAGTGCCATCAAAGGTAATGTGAGGATTCTTCTTCTAAGTTTCAGTTGTGACTTGGTGTGTGTTTATCCCACCTGTCCTACTGTGACTTGTGTAAACGGCTTTGTATCTTGACCTCATGTAATCTGCGTTGGTTTTAGAAATGTGTTTGTCTCAGTGTTACTACTATGTGACCTCTGGTGTTTGCATACTGTCTGTGTTCGTAATTAGTCCAAGTTGTTTATTTCTGAAGGCACTGTTTTTTCAGGTTATGGAAAATTGTGTTAAATCATTGTCTCATACTTTCCTTCAACCATGCAAGCAAAAATAATGTTGATTTTTTTTCTTATTTTAATATATTTACTGTATAACATTGTATTTATTTGTATCAGATTAACAAAACATATTTTATTTTATTTATCAGGAAGGGCAAGGAGGATAGATGGGGCTCAATGCATTCGGAATCCAGATTAATAATGTTTAGATTACATAGTGTTTGTAGGTTTTAAGTAGGGATGCACCAATCCGATACTGGTATCAAATATCAGCTCTGATCCATGAAAATTTGCTGGATTGGGTATCCTGGTTGGGTCTATAAACTGATGTAATAAGAGTCTCAGAATGTTTGAGCTTTTTATACGTAATTGTTCTGTAGTTACTTGAAAGATAAATAAGAGCTACATAACTCATTTTGTCTTATAATATTTTTTGTTTTTAGGAAAATAGTATAGTATATAATTGTATTTCTGCACTGGTATTGGTTGACAATGGTTATTTGTCTCTTTCTTTGCAGCCATGCGTGAAACCAAAGAGGCGCTGGAGAGTGTGGGCTCGTCTCTGGAGGTGCTTCAGGAAGGAACATCCAAACTTCAGAACAGCCTGTCCGGAGAGCGAGCGTCTCTGTCCAACACTCTGTCTGACCCGGCCTGCACCAATGGAGCCGTGTCCCCCACATGTAACGCCATCCGCTCCACGCTAGCCCAACTGGGGGTCAGCGCCGACTTCTCCAAGGTAACAAGAAATGCACCCAGGATTTTATGTTTTTATTACGGGTAGGTTATCGGTGATATTGGTGAATTTTTCCAGATGTTGACGTTGGTGCAAAATTGAAAATTTGGATAATAGTTGGTACTGTTTTTTGTGCACTGCCTAGTCTCTGTGTGTCCATGTGCTAGCTCAAAAAATCCTTATTGCACTGTCCCCATATTTTATTTAATATTTTTGTTTAGTTGAAAGTAAATGAACATTGATTTTGATCACGGGGAAATTATTTTTTTCTCTAATCAGGAAGACTATGGAGCTCAACAGTTACGGTCCACCATTCCAGAAACTTTCAGAAAAAAAAGAAAATAAATAAAAGTTTCAGTGCTTGCTCAGGGCTATTCAGCTTCACGGTAACAGACATGGCACAAGATCTACAATAATTTTATTTAAAATCTGTTTCTAAAACTTTTTAAACCACTGAGTTTTTAAAGCTGAGTTTTGAGGGCTGAATCTTGCATTTTAAATGTCCTTTTTGGACTTAAAACATCCGTGTTATGGATATTACATAGTTGGTTAGCCTCAGCAATGCCTCTGAACTCTTAATATTAGAATTTTTTTAAAAGTCTTAAGGTTTATGGAAAAAATCAATGGAAAATTTTGTTTCCAAAACCAGAGCGGGTGGTCACTGTTGAGCTCCATAAACCTGTTCCTATTATTAATTGATTTCACATTAATATTGTGGTTTACAATGAACAAAATGTTAATGATAATTTAAGTGTGTGATTCATTATCACCCATGTTCCAGAATATGTCATCTTTATTTTTTATGAATGTTAACAATGTATATATATTGCATTTTTCACTCATTTGTTCGTTCTTTCAGCTTCCAGATGTCAATCATGCCTTGGATAATGTCAATAATGTCCTCAAAACAGACCTCAGCAACATTTTACAAAAGGTAAGGCTCTCTCAACAAGTTTAAATATTTGTTTTAAAAAAGTTTCCCAACATTTTTTTTTTTTTTTTTTTTAAACACATTCTTTGCTTTTCTCTCTTCTTTGTCTTCACTTTCAGGGTTACTCATCTTTTAATGACACTCCCAAACTGGTTAAAGAGCAAACTAGAAATATTGTTGCAGGTACACTACCCGACCTTTGTAGTAGTTCAAGTCTGGAAATGAAAATCTTAATAATAAATCAGATAGTTCGATGTAACTAACCCGACAAAACTTAACTTGCTGCTTTTCTTTTCCCTCATGCCACGTCTATGTACAGCTTTGCCTCGTAAGTTCCGTTTTCATCTTAAAACTACTAATACTTAATTCGTAATGAACAAATAATTTTCTAAGATTGATTCAGGATTAGTCACTCCTTAACCATAACCCCTTAATTAACTGTTTGTTTATTATGATTTGTTCATGCTTTATATAGGCTAATTAAGGTGTATTTATTATTTATTAAGTGAAACCAAATACATAATGTTTTTTTCTTTCTTTTTCTATGTGTCTCTCTACAGGAGTGAAAGGCATGCTGGATAAGACTGGCTCAGAGATCACCAATTTCGCCAAAATGTACCCAGTCGAAGCCGCTTTGGTCAATTTCACTATTTTCCTCAGTGAAAGCCAGAAAAATATTGAAGCATATTACCCACAGATAGACCAGATGGACTTTTACAGGTTGGTGTTACTATTTAGTCTACAATTCACCACAAATACTGCAATATGACATGAATGTATGTTTTATGAATTAAACATTTATATCACATACTGTATATTTACTCCTGAGGCAAGCCATACACTAAAGCTAAGCTGCAATTGTGATACATGCTACAATTATGCTACATTTTATTTTTTACGAAATATCAGTTGTAACAAGAAAACTTCAAAGTTGTAGTAACTGAATACTACAACTTGAAAATAAAAAATGGTTGTTAAAAGTAATACATGTAATACATGTTTTTTATGTTGGCCAGTTGACCAATATGATTCCTGCTTCTGCCCTTTTTACAATACAACATTATATAAACATGTTTACTTCAATTAGTTTGTTTCGATACATACATACATACATACATACATACATACATACATACATACATACATACATACATATATAGATTCGATACGTACAAGGGCTCAGTCAGAATCAAATTGTCAAATTGAGTTCACTCTATGTTTATGTCTATTGTCTATCCTCCAGGTGGATTGGCTGTGTGGTGATCCTGTGCATGGTGGTCCTGGTCCTGGCCTTCACTCTCCTGGGCCTGCTGTGTGGCACCTGTGGTTATGACAAACAGGCCACGCCCACCACCCGTGGCTGCCTCTCCAATACCGGGGGCAACCTACTCATGGCGTACGTTACCGTGTGTTACATTTGTTACACGTGTTCATGTGTTTATCATTAAAAACATTTTTAGTAATGAAGAATGTTTTTGATGATAATTATGGTCTTATATTGTGTTTTTGCAGTGGGGTAGGCTTCTCCTTCCTCTTTTCCTGGGTGCTTATGGCCCTAGTAACGACTCTGTTTGTTGTCGGTGGCAACGTGGAGAAGATGCTGTGTGAGCCTCTGGCCAACAGGCAAATATTCAAGGTACTACAGTGGCCTAATGTTGTGCCCTGTCACCCACTGTGCTTCATTTAGATCTTTTATTTGAGCATGACACTGTTACATAATAAACCCTACAGTTCACTGGTGTCACATACTGACCTGTCACATATTGACATATTTATTGTGTTTCATGTGTAGATCATCGACACTCCATTCCTGGTTCATCCGGCAAAGAAGAACTTTCTTCCAGGGATGCTCTTCCAAAATCCCAACATAGACTTGACTATTGGAAGCATGTACAGGTAAACGGTGCCACCTGCTGGTCTGTAAAAATGTTAAGAAATCTCACATTTAATTGTGTCGTAACAATTTAATGGCAACATTTTTGTTTTGTTTTGTTTTGCAGAGAATGCTATGAAAACAATGGCCTGTACCATGCTCTGCAGCTAGAAACATTGTTCAATGTCAACTCCTTCTTCAACACAACTGTGGTATGTATCTGCTTCCAACTAGTCATCATAATGAATGGTTACATTGTTTGTGATAGTGATAAACACATGTTTGTGTCTTTTCTTATTGCAGTACAACAAGGATCTCTCAAAACTCTTGGAAGGCGTGCAGGTGGATCTGCGAGACATCTCACTGCTGGAGCAGGCTGGCAGAGACAACCTCATCAACTTTGCCAACGCGGGACTTGGACACATCGACTACCAGGCGTACCTGACCGAGGTAAGCCCTCTGTTTGTTATGGAGGGAATGGCTTACAGGGTGCATTACATAATAGGTCCATCTACTGTAATGAAATGTGCTGTAAATCCTCATTGCATACTTTGTAAATGATTTTTCTGCACTAAGTATGTGCACTGAACTCAAAACTATTGTTCACCTAAAACTGCGACCCAGATGCCACATTACAATGCATTAAGTTTTAGTATGCGCTTGTCTACTTATGGGACAGAAATTGAAGATATAATTTTGAAAAACTGTACTACACAGATGTTTGTTTAATAATGCATCACTGTTATTTGCATAATTTTCAGCTAAACAAAGGGGTCACTCTCGTGGATCTGCTCTCATTTTCTGCAGACTTAGAAGCTCAGGCTGACAACCTGGTAATTCTAAAACAGATTTTCTTTTCTCTTTATTAGCTAAAAACAACTTATCTGCATTTTGAACAAATGTTAACTCAATTGTTGACTATGTTTGCGATTTCCCATCAGCCACGTGGTGCATTAGAAAATGCTCTGAAAGGACATGCCAGCAGTATTCGACAAATTCACAGAGAGCAGGTCCTTCCACTGGAGCAAGCCATGGTGAGTATCTCATTACCTACCATATATTCACTCATCTTAAGTCCAATGTCCAGCGCAAACAATACAAGCTTTTTCTTCTTCCTTTCTGAATTCACTTTATGATGGCAGAAATTTGTCAAAGCGCGGGTAAGCTGATTTTGATGTAAGACCCTGTGGATTGACCTGGCAGTAGCAGATGTGAAACTGTGCTGTTCTGTGATTTGTGTTTTCGTTAGCTGTTCCAATGTGTCTGAGACCGTTCAATTACATAACTACTATACTGTATGTTCTTGGCTTACAGAGTACAATGAGTCAGAGTATCAAACAGCTGCAGAGGACGTCCACTGAGCTTCCTGTAAGACAATATTCATTTTTTTTCCACTTTGTTTAAATAAAAAAAGACATGAAAACATGAAAATACTTATTTCACTTACTTACAGGTAAAGGTCAACAATATCCTGAGTGCTATTGATGCAGCAGAGTACCTGATCACACACAACGCCTCCCATGTAGTCAAACAGGTAAAGATAATCTTACAGAAAACAGCTAAAAGTACAGTTAAAAAAGATCCACTCAGGTGGTTTACATAACTTTTCTTCACTTGTTCCTTACCTTAAGGTTTATACAGCTGTAGCCATATTTCTGTCAGATGAATAAAGGTTGTCAGGTGGTGTGCAATTTTAAATGTACTCTATATGTGCCATTTCAGGAAACAAAAGCCTACACAGAAAGTCTCATAGGATATTTTAAACAGTACACAAACTGGGTGAAAAACTCTGTGAGTATACAATCAGTCTCATAAATGATTAACTTAAATAAATAAATAAGTGGATACTTACCAGCTGGTGTTTGCATCCACAGCTGACTGCAGAGGTGGCGCAGTGTAAACCCATCAGTAACATTGTGGACAGTCTGGAGATAGTAACGTGCAGCTTCATTATCGACTCTGTGGTAAGAGCCAGAACACTGTGAGCGTGTGTGCAGACCATGTGCAGCTGGATGTGCACCAGAAACAAGAAGGCCTCTATGAGAGTGAAGGGCTTGGGGAATAAAACATGGCTACTTTCACATACATGAGGACAGCATGTTCCCAAGCCCCCAGCACAGCACACACATTTAAAGAAGTAGAGCGACAGAACAAAGATCCTTCACTATATTCAGCCTCTGGCTCAGCTGAGCAGTAAAGTTAATGTTTATATATTAGTTGTATATCATACATGTTGAGTTTGTGAGCAAATGAAAGGGTCAAAGAAGCCATGCAGTGTGGTAAATAAAACAGAGAATCTGTTATATCCTGGCTGCAGCCACTGTACATGTGTGCACGTGTGACTGGGGAGGACAGGATGTTCTGAGCCTCATTAGACTGTTAAGGCTCACACACATGCTTTCTATATGAAGGGGATTTTAATTGGTGCCCTATACAATGTAATTTAGAAACCCCAAAGAACCACATTAGAACCGGAGGAGGAAATGTATAAATGTGTTACATTTTCTTGCAGTAATTGATCTTGTTTGTGTTTCAGAACACCTTCTGGTTTGGTTTGGGAGGCTGCTGCATCTTGCTTATCCCCAGTATTATCTTCTCTGTGAAACTGGCCAAATACTACAGAAGGATGGACACAGAGGATGTCTTTGAAGAGTGAGTTTCCACATTTTACTACATTTAGTCCAATATCTACTGGTTTTGTCCTCCACTCCTTCCTAGTATTGTTCTTCTTTTGTCTGTTTGTCTCTTCTTTCTTTTCATAAATTCTCTTTGGCCTTCTGCCTTTCTTCAACACAGCAAGACTTTTGTCACCTTTACTTTTATATCTTGTCACTTGTGTTGATGAAATCCATGTATCCATTGTGAATTTGCTCATGGCCACATATTTCAACATGAGCTTCTACATCTGCTTTTTCATCCTATAACGGATTGGACTGCATGTCTTCCTCATCTAATCATCATCTCCTGATCTTTTGTTGCATTATGACTTGGAGTCTTGTGAACCCAGTTTCATTAATAATCTCTGACTGAGGTCACCTTTTGTGCGTTGAGAAGTTAAAATCATTCTCCATGAATGATACTGCTTGCAACTAAAGTGCATATGTGTTTATATATGTAGCTGCTCCCCTTATTTTGACACTATGAGCCGGTTCCCTCGCGCCTCTGCTCCACCTTGTTACCCCGACTGGTGACGCAAAGGAACATTCTCCCCCAGCAGGAAGGTACTTGAGAGGTCCTCATTTCAAATCATCTACTTACCAACTAATCAGTCCATCTGTTCATTCATTCATTTTTTCATCTGGAGATTGATACTGACACTTTTTCATCCAGCACTGATCTTCTATTAACACTTTACGAACAACCAATAAAAAAGTGCACTATGTAACTTTTCTGATGGAGAGTCTGTCGTCTGTCTCATGGAGATGTGATGATGTTAAACATGGAGACAGAGGAAACATGGAGATAGACAGATGGAGATAGACAGATTTAATACTATACTGTGGAACATTCCAGGCAAATCAATATTATCTCCATAAGAAAAGTTACATAGTGCATCTTTAAATTACAAACCTTGTAGATTTTAAACCATTACTCTTAAAACATTGTTAGTTGCGCTTACAAAATGCACAATATTATGAGGAGCAACGAGGAGACCTGTTTTGTACTAGTAAGTATATCAATATGTTTCTAGAATGGGCGTCTTAATTTCATTCCTCAATAACGTTAGCATTAGTTTGTGTCTACCTTGTTTTTCTCATGATAACCCTAGAACCCCATCTGTGCATGAAACATTTAGTGCATGACGTGTATCTAATGCATGTTTTCCATACATTATTACCACATTATCTGTATAATTTATATTTTTTTCTGAATTTAAATAATGGCAAATATGAATTAATTTATTATTTGGTTTTCATTTCCACAGTGGCCAGGAAAACTGGAATTGAATGTGGTAAGTGCTAATTAATGTTCTAGCTGCATATTTGAATATGCAGTAAAATCATTGTTTCTCAACTTTGCAGAATTACAGACATGACAAAAGGGAAGTCTCTGTCATAAACTATGGGGGGCTCTTGATCTCTACTGACTCTTCAGGACATTTGACAAAAACCTGTGATACCAGCAAAGTGTTTTTAACCAAACGCTATCGTCATACAACAGTAGTAGTTTTTATCTTTATTTAGTCTTTACATTATGAACTGTCAGAGCATTGTGGCTCTGTGTGGATAGATGTTTCTGTTATAACTACATAAGTTGAACTTGCAAAAACAATGTACATTTTTTATGCTTTCAGGTGTTGAAAGTTTTATATATTTTGTCAATATGTGTTTTTTTAAGTGAGTTTTTAGTTCTAGTTACTTTTCATTGTTGTCTATTGTCTGTTATCCACACCCGTCCTGTAAATAAAGTAGTTTAGGACAATTAATAGTTACATTGACCAGGTAGCCATTTCATTAATTGTAAAGGAGCAACATTTCCACACTTTTTAGAGATCTTTTAAAACTGTATTGTCCTGGTCAATGCCACTGTAAGAAGTAAAATGGTACTGGATATTTTTTGTGTGAGACTGATCATAACTATTTGGAAAAAGAAATTGTAATTTGTGCATTCATTTTTATGTGCTGGTGGTCTCTTGTGATTTTAGAGACCAAACCAAGACAAAAACAATACTTTGAATTTGCAACATACGTGAATAAAATTTTTACCACTATAAATATTCCATTTGATTTCTTCTTACATAAGTGCAATCACTTTCCTTTATTTGTGATTATTTAATCAAACTAATAGTCTTTCATCATGTTTTGCGTTTTGTGTGTGTTTCATGTTATATAAAATCAACAGCTGCCAAAACAAACGGAACCGAAGATTCCAGAGAACATTCTTATGCAGTAGGGCCAGGACATGTGCACACAGACCAGAGAGCTGTGGTTTGGGGGTTGATAGGTTCGGGGCAGGAGCGTTAGTGTGGGTTGGGGAGGGGGTGAGATGACAGAGGGAGGTGGCGTGACGCGGCTGCATCCTATCAGAGTAGGATTACTTTAATTTCATTTTAAAGAAACATATGCTCCGGAAACTAACACAGACGACATGCTTATCCTACACTAGCCGAATCTCTAAAAGGCATCATATTCAGTAGAATGGGAATATTAGGACACGCCTAATGCACTCCTGTGTATAGCACATATGTGTTTGGTGCTACAATAGGAACATTAACATTTATGCATCTAGTTTATTTGGCATAAGGTAGGTAATAAGATACAATCTACCAAGCCATTATCATATACAGGAAATTGTAAGAATATCCGATGATTTAGGAAAAGCCCTTTAGAAAAATGCGATAAGAGTATTTTGGTTACATGTTTTAAGCAATATCACCACCCCTCTAATAAATAATGACTTGTAGTTTTTATGTTTTTATGTCAAAAATTGATTCTAACTCAAACCAGTAATGGGAATCAAGTGACCATATACATTTTCAAATTCCTTTTTTTCAGCTGTTGGCCAAAGTTACATTCCAAATTTCCCTGACTCTTTAATGTGAGAATATCAACTCTCACTGAGCTAATATAACTTGAAAACAATCTGACATAAAAAACGTTTTGTGTGCTCAGTGTGTGTGTGCAGTAGTGAAACTCTAACTTTAGATGAACAAGATATGGTTATGGTATTTTACTTTTACAGAGCCGCAGATCAACCTTAACTCCTAGGTAAATGGTTTGAGACTGCAATTAGCTTGTGCACCCTTAACCCTCTCTCCCACCATCAATAGTCAAAGAGCTCCCTATGCCATAAGATTATATAATGTGTCGCACTCTCACAACTTTAGTTTCCATGTGTGTACTGTCCTTCAGACCTATACCCCTCCCTCTCCTCCCAGGAGTCCCACAGACCCATTGACCGCTTCCAGCCGCCGTTCCACCTCAACCCCCTCCCCTGGTTTATGTTTCGCCCTCCCCCTTCCATCCTGCCCATCACATCTTTAGGATTGGCGCTGACCACACAGAGCTGGGCATTAGCCACATGTTCTGTATGTGTCTATGTAAAACTCACGGGAGGAGTCAGAGCTCACCTGAATAATACCTTCTTTGTGGGCCATGGCTTTATAAGTCCACCCGCAAGGACTTGCAACCTTTGCACGCAGTATCCATCATTACACACCATCCACCATCCCACCATGAGGACCAGACTGAGACTTCTGCTGCTGCTGGCAACAGCTGTGTGTGTATCTCACGCACAAACCAACAACAACAACAGCGTGAACGAAAGCAGGCAGCCACAGGCACAGCCACAACAGCGCAGTGTTTGGGATGAGCCAATTCGATTCAGCACCAAGACCAGAGATTCCTGCACCATGGTGGTGTCTGGAGTTGGAGATTATACCCGTCTGCGTGTTTCATGCAAAGGTCAGGCTGCTGGACAGTCCTACTACTGTGACTTCCAAGGAAAACCCAACCTCTGTAGGCCATACAACCTCAACCCACGCCACTACTTCACTCAGATGATGTGGGAGCTCAGGAAGCAGAACAACGCTTGCCAGGGACAGAAGGTTTACCGCCCACCAATGTGTAAGAAGTACCCAGACGAGGCCCACATGACTTATCTGTCTGCATACCCCAGGCCTGCCACCCCTAAGCCTTCTAAGCCTGTGCAGGAGCCTCGCAAGCCAGTGGTGCCAGTTGTCCAGCCCAAACCTGTCACAACTCCTAAGCCGGTCAAACCTCAGCCACAGCCAGTCAGACCCCAGCCAGGCAAGGCTCCCCAGCCTAAGAAGACCACCCCCAAGCCTGTGAAGACCACTACTCGTCCCACGGAGCAACCTGATTCCAAGGCATCTCGCCTGGCCACGGAGTACTGCTGGAGGAGCTTCCATGGTATCTGCACCTACTTCATCAGCTGGTTCCAGAACTGAGTCTACAAATGGATCCAAGTGAGTAGAATCAACTATGCTGCAACATGAAAACAAAGAATGAAATCATGAACAGGTGATTAAAAGGTTATTTTGTAAAAATGCTTTGTTGCTTTATTTCAGATTGGACCCAGTGGAAACTCTCAAAGGATCCTGTATAAGCTCAGAGCTACCTTTGTGGAGACCAGCACTCAACACAGCAGCATTGCACAGGCTGAGAATCATCCACAATCAATGGCCAGCTACAATGCATTTCCCCATTTGTGGTAATAATGTAACTTAGAACACAGCAAGGCTTTCAAAGATATGGCAGGCATGTGCCTCTTGTTTGTATATGAAGTAATAGACTGTTTTTGTATGATGGTTGGGAAAGGGAATAAAACTGAAGACTGGTGACAATCAAAGAGCTCCCTGTTTCTTTCTATCATTAGCTCAGAGTAACAAGAGGCAGGAAACCATTAAGACGCAGACACTAAAGATAATACAAGCGAGTGGAGGGAAGTGTCTGCGACACACTTTGTCTTTGTGTGAGCATGAATGAGCTGAGTCTTTAGAGCTGGAGTGTGCCAGAACAGAGGGGGTCTGTGTGCGCGCCTGTAGATCTGGGAAAATGAATAGAATGAGTAAATAAACACCACTCTTCCCTTTTCTCTCTGTGGAAAAAGATGCAAGCTGCTCTGTGTCAGCACTTGTTACTGTGATTAGGATTTTGTGCTCATGTATGTTTTGTTTCAGGCTGGGTTAAATATATTCAGGGTAGTTTAAAAGTTTAAAGGCTAAATGTCTGAATGAAGTATAAATGTTATGCTATAAACATTTTGGAGCTAAGATAAAGAAAGAAATAGATTGCCACAGAAGTTTTGTGCTCTTTGGCTTCACCTGTATTACTTTTTTGTGTATATAAGCCATTGTAATAAAGTTGTTATAGTAGCACTTGCTTACTAAACTTCCTTTAAAACATATTTATACTGTGTATGCATGTGGTACATCACATTAAAGTAATGCCATACTTGACCCATGGTATTCAGAACATTAGAGTTGGTCTGACCAGAAATCCACTTTCACTCCACTGAGAGGATTGTTATAACACTGGCACTATACCACTCCAGTCATTTTGTGCAGTTCCTCAATATGAGAAATGGTTCTGGGATGTTTGTTTGAACCCGGGAAAATGTGAACTAAACTATATTCTTGCATTTGACGAAACATAATACTTTCAGCAGCTTATGAAACCCCAGTGTGCACAATCAGCACAGCAGTAAACTATTACACCTGCTCAAATGAACATCCCTTTTACAAATAATAGAATATGTTAGTTTTAAAGGGTAATAGGTAATCAGACCAGATATTGGGACATACCGGCTAATGCCATTTTACAATAATGAGGTTTTATTCATCAGCATCAGCTTAACCCCAATGACTGTCTAACCCGTCCACATTATGACTGCAGTGCTTTGTTTTACCACCAGAGGTTGCAGTTGCCTCTCACAATTGAAGTTCACCTGTTGGGGAAGCTTCGTGTTTGATGGTCTATGTTACAGCTGAGGTAAGTTTTCTCTTTAACTTAATGTATATCTGCAAAGTTGACTTAAAACACATTCAATCTTGAATCTGCAAAACGTGGTACTAGAAACACATCTATGTGTTATCACACCTGTCTTACGTTGCAACGTGACCAAACGGGACATTTTTTCCCTCCTTGTTTTTCCATTCTCCTGCCTTAAAGGCTGGTGGGTGAAGTCGAGCTAAAACACAATTGTCTGAGAGGTGTGGTTTCGTTGTAATGTCACTTGATCTTTAAATTGTGAACGGGAGGCTATCAGACACAGTTTAATTTGACACACTTTGATGTTTTGTTTGAGCATGTTCGCTAGACATGTGTAGCTTGTATTCCCACGATGGCCCCTGAACACGGATCGTCCTTGTCATTGGATTGTTCTGAAGTGCGTTTGGGCGGGAGAGGAGGGCGTGTAGATCTGTGCGTATGAAAGCCATGTGCGCGACCAGGGACCTCACAAAACTGGACCAAACAACTCTCCGTACTACATTCTAACTACAGACAGTAAGTACCCTGAGACATCACATTTTAGTATTTGTTTATGTTGTTAGTTATTTATCTTATTTTATTTTTGTAACAGTATGTTTGGACTTCTGTTTACTTCATTCTTAACCTAAAGCGATAGCTTTGAAATCTTTTTTTGTTTTTATTATTATTATTTGAACGCTCTTGGCTTGGGTCAACTGCAAATAAATAGCCAACTTTCCATTGCCACCCCAAAGAATAGGCCTTTATGTTGGCTATTATTTTATTTCGTCCCTTCTTAAATAAGGCTGACGCTCTCTTGTTTTTCTCAGGTGTTCCTCTGTGCTTCGACATGCTCCTTTTACGCACCGCTTCCCACTGGATACTGCTGTCCATCCTCGCGCTCCTCACGGTGTCCTCTGGGGCTCGCGACAGTCCCCGGTCAGAGGGGGTCTCGCGGGCACAACGGAGTGGAAATGGACCAAATCGCGGCAGGTTTACTCTGAAGAACGGCAGGCGGTGCACTTGGGCTACTAAAGACATGAGGAACGGTGTGAAGATGTTGGTCAAATGTGAGAACTCTCAGGCCCGTACGTCTGGAGGAGTCACGGACGTACAGTGCGAGTACAACGCCAAACCTCAGAGCTGCCCGGCCTATCAGTCCAACCCCAAAGCATACTATAAGCAGGTGTCCCGCGCGCTCAAAAAGCTGCAGGGAGCTCTGTGCAGTGAAGAGCGCGCTTTGGTAAAAGCAGGCATGTGTAAGCGCGCGTCTCGAGACGCGCATTTCAAACTGGACATGAGTACGATAGACACTTCAGGTCAGTCGGGTATTGACCCTACTCCCCATCCCAAGAGTTCCTCCACCAGCAGCAGCACCACCACCACCACAACAACCACCCCGACCGCTCTTGTCCCCAGCGGGACACCTGCGGAGTGCAAGCGACGCGCCGACCACCGTGAAGTGGCAAAGGAGTACTGCAGCAGCTCGTGGGCCAGCGTGTGCGCGTTCTTCTTTTCCATGTTACAGACTGAAGACTGTTAGCGGTAGACACAGGACATGGACAAAGAGTAAACCATTTATGCTTAGTCCCTTTTTCATCGTTTGATTTTTGACATATCAACATTTTCATGGGTGTTTTGCAGTAACTGTTTTTTTTTACTATAATGAGGTCATTTAAAATTTCATTTGCTTCACGTGGTTTCAGGAGGCACTTCACTTCAGTATAGCCTGTAAATTTCAAAGTACACGTGTCTACTTACTTGACTAAATATAGTCTACTTTTTTTTAATGAATAGTGAGATATGCAAAAGATGTTTATTTTTCTACACAAGGAGAACTTTATCTTTCAATCACACTTGTACAACTGTATTTATGCGTCACAAATAAAAAAATTTATTTAACATTTTTGTCATATTGTTTTACTACAACTGTTTGGATCCAAAATATCACCATAGCTCTTACAAATTTACTGCAAACCTTTCAAATCAGTTTTAGCCCGAATGTAAAATCTCTTACATATATCTAACACTCGTGATGAAAGAGCTGTGATGTGAAATCAAGTGATTGTACAGGGCGTAGAACCAGCGCTCACTCCCATTTCCTGCTACAGTCTCTAATTACATTCACAGCGACAGCACATTTGGGTTATACACTGAGATATACATTGAAATCCCTGAATAAGTGCAAGCCCAGATGTAGGATTTACTCTCCGTCTGTTTAACCCTATGACCCCTGATCTGACCCTCTCTTTACCACACTTCCAAAACAACTGCATAGTGATTTCTGTCCTCTTTAACGGAAATTCACCCGTGCAACACACGTTTATATAGTTTTACTGACAACTCAAGGACACATTCCAGTGGCACCACATGCAGGAAGGAAGTTGTTAGAGGTTAAAGGTCAAGGGTGAAGGAGGAAATGAGGATCCCATCCATACACCTCCTCCCTTCTTTAGTCTAATGTGCATGTGCTTTGTTCCTATCTCCTAACTCCTTTCAGCTTTGATCCATCAGTCAAATAATGGAGTGCTTTTTCACACAGTAATCCTACATTAGCCTATATCAGACTGGGTTTTTGAACATGCATCTGATGTTATCAGCGTGCAAGTTGAAGTTGTTTTTAAAGAATCTTCTGGATATATTGTATTCCCCCAATTTCAGACTGCAGAAATTGACCACCAAAAACGGAAGACACATTCTCTTCCCTAGGCTTGTATCTCCTTGAATTTGAGTATTGTGAATAGAAGGCTATAACTGCTGGATACTGCACATCTCTGATTATTTTATTTTGGTTTCATAATACTACCTTTCTGGACTTCACACTTTATTGAAGGAATGGATTAGCAGGTGTTGAAGTTGGGTGTGTGCTCTGGTTAACTTATGTCCAGTGTAAACGGGGTATGTTTGACACATTCTTAGATTACAAGGTCAGCAGCAGTGATAAAGCATCAGAGATAAATGTACAACTGTGTGGACCAATAGAGACTCTCATATGCATATGTGTATGCGTGCTCTTTTATTATGTTCTCGTGAAATCATGGCATTCTTTAAAGTAACAAGTTACTACACACATGCCAAGACACAAAAAGGCTGGCTCAGTGTAAACTTATCCCATAAAAGCTACACTCGTGCGATTTTCAGTCACCAATCACAGCCCTTGGAGTCATAAAGTGTGAGTCATCCCGTCTTCTGAAACACATTTGATACAGTGTAAATGTGCAGACTCCTCATGACTAGAGATCCGATTAAGTCATGCAAACTTCTACAAACTTGGAAAGATATGCATAGATTAATGTAGTAATGTGATGTAGTTTTGTATCTTAGCAAAAATATCATCATAATAATTATATGGTGGGCCCCTTTTTATCTTTTCAGCTATTTGACTCATTCATAATGATAATAATGGTCTTGTCTGGTCTTGTCTGATCTTGTTTCTTTTTCAGAAGTGCCAGAAACCTAACAATCACCTGTGAGATATGTTTTTTTAGCTTCTCCACTATTACCACACATCCCTTTGAAGCTTCTGGGCTAACAGACATCACGCTCCAAACACAAGATTAAGGCCTGGCTTTCACTATTCATTTGTATACTTCTTGCCATTCTTTGCGTGCATATGTCTTGCTCAAACATACACAAACAGTATGTTTGGACTGACTAGACTTAGAATTTAGTGATTTTTTTTACAATTACATGGCATTTAGAAAGCTTGGTTTTACCAGTTATCACTTCAGTCATAGTGTCCCGGCCGTTATCAAAATAGCCTTTATTTTTCTTGGTGTTCCAAGGCCTGCATGTGAAGCTTCAGTAAGATAATGACTATTTTTATTTTTTTATTATATATCTTAAATTTTTTTGCATGCCCTTACTTTATTTTTAAATAGTGATACTTTATTTATTTATTTATTTATTTATTTATTTATTTATTATTTGTTTTTTGTTTTTTATAGTGATATCTCTACTTTATATTATTATTATTACTATTCAGTGTTCTATGTTGCACCTCATCACCAAAGCAAGTTCCTAGTTTGTGAATTGTGTTCACTGACAATGGCAATAAAAGTTTTCTGATTCTGATTTCTGATTTCTGAATAAACACCAGTAATAAGGGTAAATATCTCAAACAAATCTGGAAGATTTTGAAATATTTTGAAGAATATTTAATCACTAGAACCACTATAGAAGACATTGATTTTGGTGGTCTTGGACAGGGATTCCCAAAGTGAGGGCTCAAGAACCCTTTAGAATATGAAATCAGTAACAAAATTGGAACTAATTACATGTGTCAATTTCTTTTTGAATCCGGGTCTGTTGCATGGTGATTTTGGGGATCCTGAAAATGCTAACCTTTATGCGAATTACTGGTACTAATTGCAGTATTTGTTGTTTCCGTCTCCGATTACTTGTATGATTCTCATTGATCGGATTGTGGTGGTTCCAACTATGGCAAAATGTGTGGTAAAGTTTTAAGAAATCAGGGAATACTACCTTGACAACATTCAATCTCTTCTGTCCAAAATCGAAGCAGGGTTGAGCCTGGTTAGTACTGAGATGGAGACTGTAGGAAATACCAGGTATTGAGGTGGTTAGAGTTCTTGTCCAACAAACAGAAAGCCTGTGAATTGATTCCCACTTGGACCAGTGCAAACTGATGTGTGTCTTCGGCTTGGGTAAGTCACTTCACCTACCTTGCCCAGTATGAATGTGGTGTGTGAGCGGTGATGGTTAAGGGGCTGATGGCACAAATGGGCAGCCTCGTGTCTGTCAGTCTACCACAAGGCAGATGCGGCTACAGTTGTAGTGATATAATGCATAATTATGATTTGAACTGCTAACTGTCCAACTTTACCTCCTAAGTCAGACAGTGCAATCCAGGTCAGAGCTCTACAGACTGATCTAGTCAAGGCTCTGGTATCTTTTTTTGATGGTGTGGGGCTATGTGGGCCTAGTATGGCATCTTCTCCTTATATGATAGATATGTCTTGACAGCCCCTCTTCTTCTAAAGTCATTTTGAACTTAAACTAGTGTTTGCTTCTTCTTTATGTTCGCAGTTGGAGCTTGTCAGGTTTACAAAGCTGGAGGCGACATGATGACTCAGAGGAGGGGCAGGATGGCAGGAGGAAAAACATAATAACACAACTCAGTGTTCCAGTAAGTTGACCTACAAATCTGATAACCCCACACATGCCTACCCACAACCTCCTGCACCCGTACACAGTGTGCACCCGGGGGAGGAGTCAGGGGTATTGTTCCTGCTGTGGCTCGAGGTGGCCTGACCCCACACCCTGCCGTTCAGACCTCATTATTGGCTGACAGTTACTATGGTAACCATCAAGGGCAACCGCCTCACTCACAAAAATAAGAAGGTAATGAGACTGGCTGGACCTGGGCTGACCCAGACTTAACATAGACCTACATAGACCTACATAACAACAACATAAGGGGCAACAGCTACTGACATGTCATCAGCATGATCAGTTAAGACTGCAGAGGGCAGGTGTCATTGGATACAAACTGCTGCATGGATGAATTTGAGGGTGCTAAACTTGTCTATCTGTAGGCAATATTTAATAGATAATAATAATAATAATAATAATAATAATAATAATAATAATAATAATAATAATAATAATAATAATAAATTTTATATAACACTTACAGTATAACTCAAAGACGCTTCATAATAATGCAGCACAAAACAAGGACAGGACAGGCAAAACAAGTAGTGAGGAAGCAGTCATTTATGGGGGTTATAGGCTATGAGGAAAAGGTGTGTTTTGAACTGTTTTTGAAGCTGTTTAGTGGGTCTGAGTTTCTGATGTGAAGGGGGAGAGAGTTTGAAAGGGTGGGGGCAGCAATGGCGAAGGCTCAGCCCCCCAAGGTCCATCATTTAAAATGTTGAACTCTTATTATAAAATATAAGTAATGGCAATGTTGATGAGAGTTCATAATCTAACCTATTCTTTCTTACCTATAGACTACGCCCTCTACTAAATCTACTGATAATCAACAATAAAGACATTTATAGTTAAAAGAATACTTTTACTACCAAGAATACTAAAATTTAATCAACTGAACAAAATTATGACTATAAATGCTTATGCAAAATAATATATTTAATGCTGTCATTATAATTTCTTATTCATTTGGGCTATCTTTTATTTTTATTTATTTATTTTTTTTTCACATGCATGTGTGTGTATATGTGTTTGTATGTGTATGTGTGGTGTTTGTGTGTACATATTCTTTTATTGCTTGTTTGTGTCTGTTGAACCTATGTCGTTTCTCAGAAAGGAGGTACAGATAACAAAATCTAAGCCCACATTATTATTTAATATCAAAGCTACAAACTACAAATATTATTATTAACTATAAGTTAATAATAATAACTATAAGTTAATAATAATAACTTAAGTTTGAATGCACAAAATGCAATTCATTACTATTCTGTTCTATAAGATTTTTCCAAGTAAAGTAACGTTCTTATTCAAACAGCTCCATCTAGTGGCCAACAGGAGTTAGTGCAAGTATAAATATACACGATAAATGCGAAATGTAGAACTTATTCCATGAATTCCGTTTATTATTGCATTTATTGGTTACAAAGTGCAACGAGACAATAACAATATGTTTTAAAATTATAACAACATAATGACTTCAGTGGTAAAATATTAGTAGACCAAAGCTGCTTTCATACTCTGTCATAGGTACAATGTTAGCTACCATTCAGACATGAGAAGATATAGTTTTAGGCCTGAGAGCCGTCTGTCACTCACAAGCATGATTCATATGAAGAGAGACTTCCACTAGCAAAGGCACTTCAGGGTTCTTTATTACCATTTTGTGTGTTTATGCATCGTCACCTCCACAGAGCAACAGTAAAGCCTTACGATAGTCCCCACTGGTGTCACTCTGTAACACATTTAGATTATAAAATCATGAAAAGAACTTAAAAGACACCAGTACAATCTTAGTAGTATTTTGAAGTACACATGTTTACCTTAATCATGGAGTGCAGAGAGCAGGCAAACAGCCTCCTAAACTCCTTTCTGATGTCCAGCATGTCCACCTCACTGCGAGTCACCATCACTCTGATCAGAGTGGCATCATCTGTCCCTGCCCCCTGATACAAAAAAAGGCTGCTGTTTGTCATAATGTTGACACTGTATATCATCAGCTCCTAGAAATACTGAATAATACTACTGTTTAAAAACTTTTACCTTCATAGCATAGTACAGGGTTTCAGCAAAATAGGCTGGAACACTCCTGGCACACTTTACTTTACAGAGAAGGAGAAGTAATGTCAGATCAAGTTTATTTTTGTCACATTTCTACAAATCTAACTATTTTCTTACCAACAGCAAGAAGCAGCGCTCTGAGATTTCCCGATGTCTCCCTCTGAATGCTTTCCTCCATCTCAAATCCAGTGATTTTCATGTAGGCATCAAACACTGTAAAAAAAAAAAGTAAGGCCTGGTTAATACATGGACTAGAGAGTTTATAGAAATATATAGTATTTTTATGACTGACAAAAGGTTTCCTGTCACCTTTTCTCAGGTGCTCTGCGCTGCGGTTGCCCAGGATTGTCACAAAAGATTGCTCATCGGTGCCGTACTTCTCCTCTCCTGCCTTGAAAAGTGCCTAAATCCAGAAAAAAGGTTGTTGCTCTTCAACCAAACCTGATTTTTTATTAAACACCACTAGAGGGAGGTAGAACATTGGATATTTTCCTCCTACTAGCAAACGCATGTGATGGTCACACTAGGACAAAGGACAAGGACTGCATTCATACTGAAGATTAAACGATTTGAAGAAGCAAACTAACCTGAGCATCAGCCTGAATGTTTCCCTCCTGGATGCCACTCTGCCTGTTCCCCTACGAACACACAGTAATATAAATACTGACATTGCAAAAAAAGGGAACCATAAAATCAGGTAGTAAATGTTACCTGCAGCAGAATGACCAGAAGTCTCTTGAAGTGTCCTGAAGTGTCTCCACAAATGTCCTCCTCCAGGTTGTCATCATACTCTGAGCAAGATTACAGTCATTATTTTAGAACCACTTAATCCATAAATCACATGCACAAGTCTTGTGCAACACTGCACTGTTGAACTGCACAGTGGTCTGTGTTGAAATCTTGTAGACAAACGGAATGACTCAAGTTATAGCCAATGAAGGAATACTTTGAATGATCACAGTCATGTGATTTATGACATGGACTCCGTCCTTGTGGATTTAGCTGCCAACATCAACATTTATGGGTTACAGACATAAGGATTCCCTCCTGATATGAAGAATTTCCTTCCAACTGTCTCTGGCTGAATACAGGCCCCATGTTCTGAAACTTTTGTGAAAAACCTTTTTTATTTTGTTTATGCTAACAGCAAAGACACTGAACTGTCAGTTTTTGTTTCATGTCAAATTCTAAGACAGAATTCTGCCCCGCCCTTCAGGCTGATTTTAAGGAAATTCAAGGATGTTGTGATGTCATGTGAACCCAGCCCTTTCACTTTGCCCCGTAGTCCTGATCATGCATAATACACATGGCATTGAATATATTATTTATTTGTGAAGTGATTTTGTTGTACCCTTTCTGTATGCAGCCACTATGTCCTTCACTTGGTGGGCCGTTCTGGAGGCCAGGATCTCAACCAGCACTTTCTCATCGGTTCCTGCGCCCTAGAGAGATGTGCAAATTCATTTTATAGTATGATGTAGTTCCATATGGAGGTTAGTTACATATGGCAACATAACATCTTACCTTGATGGCATCGCGGAGAGATGTGACATCATAGGCGAGGGGTGGGGTCATTAAAGCCACAATGAGGCTTTCAAATTTTCCCCCAAGCTCTCCTTTTAGGTCATCTATCAGGTCCTAAACACAAGACGACATTTCTTAAGTCTCTATCAGTCATTACTATTTTTGAAGTTGATTTAGAAATCCAAGTGACCCGATATTGCATGTGCTAACCTTTCCAAAGAGGGTTTTGTAGGTGTTCTTGATCTCCTGCCTCTGGGTATTACTGCGAGCAGTCAACAGCTGCAAGATGGCATCCTCGTCAGTCCCTATGGCAACAGTGCCCGCGGTTACTTGACAACAGCTCGTTTACAACACAGGGTGATGATTAAACTACAGCAAACAATACCAGGAAGTACATCTGAACGCTAAACTAACATGAAGGCTGGAAATGATAAAGGTTAGTGTGTTGTCAGCTAAAAAGACAACACTGCAATAGTTGTTTTGCAGATGTTAAAACAACAATAGTAAGTTTATTGCCTATAAAAAGAAAGCTCAATCAAATCTAAATGCTGAAAAAAATTGATGCTTATACTTAAAAGTGTATAAAGTGATAGTCAGTCCAGCACCTCTACCAATACGTGTACAGTTAAATATGTGCACAGTTTATTATCATTTTTGTCAATATTGTCTACCCCTAACCCTTATGCACTGTTGTAGCTCATTATACATTAATCAGAATAGAGGAATTAAATTTAATCTCTAAAACAACAAGTGGTAAATGAACTTCTTCTGTAAAACATAAGATAAAGAATCACTTCCCATCGCCTAATATTATCCACTTGAGTCTACAGAACTAAGTGAATGTTATCTGCTTTAGTGTAATAAACATTTGTAGCATAAGATAATGAGCAGGATTCGTCTGGGTGACTTCTTGTTGACATAACGACCCATATAATAATAATAATTCCACTGTGGTCTGTATTTGCGTTTGCTAACCCCGGTCTCGTGATGACTAACTGCAGGCTGGGTGTGGCTCCAAAAAGACTTTACTATATCTATTGTTTACAGAATATCTAATGAAGTGTCTAATTGGTCGACTCTAGCTTTCCACCCGTGAATGACTCTGCCAGGTCCTATTACAACAAACAGTATGTGAGCTCACCCAGCCCTTTCATAGCCTTGTGCAGGACCTCGGCGTCTGCACTGGCATTGAAGTTAGAGCTGGGTTTGACGGTCCCTCTGCTGGCCTGCAACACAAAAGCATACAGTGAAATTTTAAACGGGGACATAAAATTCAAAGTGACACAAAATAGATGTTGGTTAGTGAGTACAGATAATCTTGTTGAAAAAAAAGTTGCTATTCCTAAATGAATTCTCACATGTTAGAAGTAATGAAGGGCAGAGAGTAGGCATGACGCTGCTTGAACCTATTAAGTTCCAGATGTTGCTTTGAAAACTATTTGCGCCAGAGGATACACACATATTGTTTGGGTTATTTATAATAATACATACATATGATTTAATAATAAAGTATTACATAAATATTATTGTACAGATGTTAGTCATAATGAATAAATAGACCCTCTAATAATTACAAAGAAGCTTAATGTAATATAGGTTAATTTGTAAATATGTCAGGTTTGTCATGTGCCATTTGAATTGGAGCTTTTATTAGAGCAATTATTAGAATAAATACAAAGCATATTTAAAAATTCCAATAGGATTAAAAATATAGGGGGTCCACAACCTCCTTGTCTCTATGGTGATAGATACGTTTAATGCCATAATGTGAAACATTGTTGGCAAAATAACATCTCTATTTGACAAGGCAGATGGCAGATCCTCCTCGTGTTGTCACGATACTAAAATTTCAAACTCGATTTCGATTCCAAGGAATCAACTCAGTGCTCAGTACTGATTCTGATACCAAGATGATAATAGACAACAGAATGTGATTTTCAACATTAAATCATTGTTCTTTCTTTTATATTACCAAATGGTCTTATATCTGTGTACTCCCTCAGTGGTCCTGTAAGTTCCATAGTGGTCCATGGGTGTAAACTAGTCTATGTGCTCTGATACTTGTTCTGATACAGCTCAAGATCACTAAGACATTCAGGAAAGGTTTGTTTCTGTCCTGTGAATGTGACTTTAGTATCAATACTCACTCAGTACTAGTTTTAGTCAATTAGTATCTGATTTTCAATACTTTTCCCAACCCTAGATCCGCCACCAGACAAGTTAAATAGTGTACCCTATATACTTAATGACTTAAATAGCAATACAAAGCGTATTTGTATGATGTTGCAGGTTCATTATTCAGTCAAATAGTTAAAACATGACCATTTCACCCAAACTGTATTTTTTCCCCAGTAAATTCTGGCGTCCGTTTAATGTGACACACCCATACGATGAATTTGATTAAATTTGCATTTGTTTTTCTACCATAGCCCAGTCCGTCACTCTCAGCCTTCCCTTTACACTATGAACAATGAAACAGCAGAAGTGTCCTGGTTATTTCTGTGGCGAGATGCTTGGAGTTGAAAACCACTGGAATTTCTTTGGAATTTTGACTCTGGAAACCCTGGAAAAAATGGTCAGTCTGCAAACAAATTTCACTTAACAGTCACTTTCTGTCCATCCCTGCAAGAGGAATTCTCTAACACCAGTGTGCGCTCATTAATTATAAGCTCACAAGGTAAACCAAATCGAATCAATGCAGCGAGCAAACAGCTGCACAATGGAAGGCTATCAGGAAACTAAAAACAATACAATTCCTGTCATTTCAAGAAGAGTGGCTCATCTGTGTGCTTGTGTTACTAAGGCGAGTTGGGACACGATAAGAGGCTGGGGTCTTGGGAGGGTGGTTTGCCAGGAGACGATAAGCTAACACTGTTATCGCACTAGTTATGTACAGAATGATTCTATGTATACAAATGTTCTACCTTACACCTATATATAAAAGCATGTGATTTGTGATCTCAACATTCCATATGGATATTTTCAGTGCAGCCTGGTGAATATTTTCAGGTCAGAGCACGAACCATCTAATCTTGTTCTGTCACATTTGATGCAATTTACATAGATGCTTGTTTTTTTATGTTTAGATTTAGTTACAGATAGCATACGGAATGGTTGTGAAATCATGTTTGGGCACCTTTTTTTTACAGAATGTACCTGACATTCCAACACCAGTAAAGTAATATTATGACTTTAAATAAATGTTATTTTTTCCATCTAAATATTTGATCCCACCTTAACTCAAAGTTTTAAGTAGATTAAAGGTGGACTATGTCAATTTTCTTCTAAGGGTACCACCATCAGCTTGGCTACATGGAGATGTCATTTTCTCACATTTCACTTATCTTGCATAATTTTTATTGCCAAAAATAATGAAAAAAAAACTTCCTCTTGTGAGTGGGCTCTCCTCTCCACAGATCTGATCTGCTTTTTGGCCAGGTGGAGCCACTTGCTTCTCACCATGGAGATACGTTTAATGCCATACTGTGAAACATACCAGGAAAAGTAGAGCATCTTCATGAGCCAAGCAGTGACAGAAAAGTTACATAGCAATTGCAACCGAAAAAAACGTGTATGTGCATGTATTTTCTGTATTCTTTTTTTTCCTCAGTTTGAGTTTTGGGTATATGAACCTATCAATCTCACCATCAAAAAACTATTTAAAGCCTGTGAGTACTGAAAATATATACTGTATTACTATTTACATTGGTTCAAGTGAATCATTGGAAAATCTAATGTTTTTCACTGACCCTACTACGCTGATGTGGTGATTCCCCTTTAAGAGAGAGAGGCTGGCTCCAGTGGAAATATGTGTATAAACTCACAGAGAGAGGTGGAGAGACAGACAGAGACCCACCCGAATGGACTGAAGCCCATGCACACGATGAGTCATACACAAAACCTCCAACTTCCCCAAATTATCCACTCTTCCTCCAACTGGCAAACACTGTTTAACTTTTAACCCAAAATCAATATATTAAAAAAGCAGAAGCCTGTCCAGTATTCGAAGTAGGAGCTCCGTGTAGCCAATGTCACAAACTTGAAAGAAGTAGGTTAGTTCAAATAAAAGTGAAACTAAAGTTATCCTGGTAAGTTTGAGTTGACAGAAGTGCTGAGGCGGGACAGACTTAAAATGATAGTGTCAGAATATTCCAACGGATAACTGAAGTTTTACAACACATCACCATGTCACAAAATAGGCTATGACACTGAATTTATGGCAAGATGAAAAGGGGTTACATAACATTAAGTGGGCGTTGTCTGAGAGTTGAGGGGATAAAACCCATCATGAGTCATAGCTTATTAGCATAAATAACGGGTTTTTGTGTAGTTTTTTGCAAAGACAGTGTAAAAAGTGGTCTACTCACCATGTTTAAGTCAGTCTTGATGTCAGAAGAATGATAGGGAACAAGAAGTGAGTCTGCTGAACAAAAATGAAATAAGTTTGTTTTAGTTGTAGCCTGCTCAAATATAGGCTATGCACACTTCTTAAAGCAAAAATGCTCTTTAACAAACCACTTTTTTCTAGGTTAACACGTTTTTTTCAGTTCCTCATTAGAAGCTAAAACAAACAGACCCTGGCTGCTCCACTCTCACCTGGCCGATGCTGTGATCTCAGTGAGTTAAAGTTCCCTGGAGTAGTGGAAACTTACCGTGAGCAGTGGCTGTCACCCTGTGGAGCTGAGGTAGAAGTGGCACCGAGCGCGGACTGGAGCGCGGACTGGAGCGGAGAGGGACGGACGCGCGGAGCCACACCGGATAAAAACCAGCTGCGCGTGCGTGTGTCAGCCGGGCTGTGAGCGCGCGTGAGCCACACCCCGGAGCACGAGAGTCTCTTAGTCTGAAGAACTCTGGGAAATGTTGTTTCGTTGAGCCTAGTCAAAGGCATTGACTGTAGTTATGGTTTACTGTATACTGCATTATTTACAAACTTTAGCCTTGATCTATAGATATAGTTAGGCTAACCCTTATGATTTAATTAATGAACATTCCCTTTGAATTTTACATGTAACAAACGGACCAAAATCACAAGATCACAAATTATCGTTTGAGTGTAATATACAAATTTTTATTTTTGTTCAAAACAATTTTAAATAGAAACCTCATTGTGCTCAAGGTCACAGCTACATGCAACCAAAAATCTGATTATTATAAGACTTCTGGAGTTTGATTATGAAAATGACATCCTATAGCTAGTGCAGTTCTATTCATGGTTCCTCAGATGACTCGCATCAGATTTTGCTGATGTTACAGATTATTTTCATAATCATACAATTCCAGAAATAATCATACAATTCCAGAAATAATCATACCAGAAATCTACTAATAATCCGATTTTGAGTGTGCATGTAACTCCAGCCATTGACATAGAGAGAAAATTTGTCTAAGGATAATTTGCATTACATTTATATTTCCCACATGTTATTTCACTATGTGTTTTTGTATTCTCTGTTCTTTGTCATTGGTGTGCCACTAATTCTCTATTTTCATAGTCAAGGACATATGAATAGGCTATAGTTCAGTTTCAGATTTATTAAACACTGGCAACATTTTAAGAACAAGAAAAGTACACTACTATACAACTTTACAGTTCAGCATTGAAAACACAGTTTTATATACATTCAGCCTATTGCTTGTAAAGACCAACATTGCATCACAATTGTTGTACTGTACAATATGTTCATTTTTTTAAAAATTGAGCATTCTACAAACTATAATGAAAAACAGATTAGGATAAACAATATTTATAATTCAGCAGTACATTTCAGAAGTAACAAAGGTCATAAATTCATCTAACAGTCCATTCCAGTATTAACCAGACCTCAGTGTTTGAAGAGTCACTTTAGTCCACCTCCTCGATGGTGGGCCCCTGGGAGCTCCCCTGAGCCTCCTCTCTGCAGCTGCCTGTGGGGGGCGCTCCCTGGTACAGCTTACTGATGATGGGGTTGCACACTTTCTCCAGCTCTTTCTGCTTGTGCTGGTACTCTTCCACCTCAGCCAGCTGGTTGTTGTCCAGCCAGCTCATGGTCTCCTCACACTTGTCCAGCAGCTTCTTGCGGTCGTTCTGGCTCAGTTTGCTGCTCACAGCCTCGTCTTGCACACTGTTCTTCACAGTGAACAGAGAGATGATACTACATACTTTTTGTCAAACTTTTGACAGGTCTGACGTCACATCTGTGTCCCGCCTCCGACTCCGCCCCCTCCCCATACACACACATAGGTCTGACGTCACATCCGTGTCCCGCCTCCGTCCACGTCTTTCTTTGTCTAAAAAAAAGTCTTTAAACAACCTTTAGTTTCAGAGAGATTGGTAGGTTTTTACCATGTCGTCCGATTGTAGAACGACGCTTATTAGCAAGACGGCTGTTACCATTTTAAAAGAATCACGGTGTAACGCAGACATCCTTGAAAAAAACAAGGTGTATTTGCGACGGGTTCAGAGTTCTCCTCCTGTGGCTTTGCACCAAGAATGGTCTTTGAAACCTTACGGACAACGTGGTAGCTGGGGCTACGTGTTCAAGTACAAGACAGGGGAACTGTGTCTCTATCAACAGAAAGAGGGTGAAACAGAGGGGGCCTGGACGGATCTAGCCACGCTTTCTTCCAATGACTGGGGTGTGTTAAAGTTGGTCAAGCCTAGCCTCATCAGTGAGAATGAAGAGGAAGAAGAAGAAGAAGAACTACAAAATGATGATGGTCCCACAAAAAAACAAAAGCTGTATCCTTTTCCCAACACCAACAAACACAGGCCGTTGGTTCTATCGCGCCAGTTACAAGATGCAAAAGGAAGAGGGAGTGTCAGAGAAAGGGAAATCGCATAAGCAGGAACCCGGACATTACTTTGTTCTGGATCTTTTCAACTCAGACTCGGACAACGCGGTAGCTGGGGCTATGTGTTCAAGTACAAGACGGGGGAACTGTGTCTCTATCAACGGAAAGAGGGTGAAACAGAGGGGGCCTGGACGGATCTAGCCACGCTTTCTTCCAATGACTGGGGCGTGTAATACACTCTTTTATGTCCTCTTTGCTTCATAAGACTGCAATGAAAATTTGTTCTAACCATCAGTATCATGGTTATACTGGTGCTCATTTATTTTATCAAGACGAGGACTGGACTCTGTTTCCATGGTAATTCAAGTTCCCAAATTCTGTCAAAAGGTACGCCTCGAGTCAAAACTTGAATGTCCTATTTCTGTTTTAGTTGGACAAAATCACAGTGATGAAAGAGTCAGTGATGAACATACAAGGCAGTTGGTAAGATGCATTGAATGACAAATATGAATATGTAATAATAATACATTTTAAACTAGAAAAGCACTCAGAGAGCGCAGACCTCCGCCAAGCAGCTAACGAAATTTTCAAAGTGATCCAGAATCCAGGATTTCTTCTGGATCATCACCAAAATTTAATCATCTGTTGGATTTACCATTCGGAACATTTCCTGAAAATTTCATCAAGATCCGTCCATAACTTTTTGAGTTATCTTGCTAACTAACAAACAAACAAACAAATTAACAAACAAACAAACAGACAAACTCAGGCGAAAACATAACCTCCTTGGCGGAGGTAATGAAGTATTTTTCACAGAGAGATGCTGAGGTAATGTATTCTGCCCCCAAATACAAGAGCAAAGCTGACAGGTCCCAGCGCAGAGCGGTGAAGACAGAGGAACAAGTGCTCTACTCTGATGTGAGAGTTAAAGTGTAAAATCAAGTCATTAAGAGTTCACCAATGTCCTTAAGGCCACTGAGCAAGTCTCTGTTATTCCATCTGTTTCTTATCAAGCAGACTGATTCAATCCCCTCTTGTCCTTGTATTGGAGCAGCATGGAGCAGCAGCTCAGCTCAAAGCTCTTTCTAAGACAACTAGTAAAACACTCATGATCTAACCACAGCTTTAGAGCTTTTTTTTGTGCCAAGGGCCACAATTCAGATCAAAACACCAACACTATCAAACACACTTTCACTTTCAGTGGTCAACATTGTCAATCACTACATTTACATGTACAGAGAACTCCAAGTGCACTAACCACTTTTGTCCCAGTCTACAGTCTGCAGCCAAAGAACCAAATATGTGTGAACAGGGGGTTAAGATACGCTCAGGTTAATGTTAAGATTCATTTAGCATTAGCATTAAGAATTGGTGGCTATAATTGCTAATCAAAACAACTTTCAGCAGACATAGATAAGCGGCATCCCCTTTATGTTGAGCATTTGATTTTCAGACGTGCTACAAACTGCTCACATTATTTTATCTATTCATGATCACTAAACGTGCAAAGTTTTCCACCAGTCAACCTCAGACTGTGCAAACAAACCAAGCAGCAGTTTCACAAAGAGGAGACCAACTGACCAACTCAAAAAGCCACCCGCATACAAGAAAACCACATTCTTTTAAAGGAGGATCTAGCGTATGTGCGACTGTTGTCATTTGATATGTGCAGTCTTGATATGTTGTTTTACACGTCCTCCAAATGCATGAAAACTCTAATGCTGTTTTCAAAAAGTGTTTACTTACCAACACAGAAAGATTACATTTACACCTCATTTTGAAACAAACCACAATGTTCCATCCCCCATGTATGAAGTTGTCATGGTCTCTTTTGGTACATAGTCGTATTTAGTATATAGTCAATTATTTAGTGGATTAATTTTTGAGTTATCAAAACGGTGTACAACAAAGTATGTGACAATTGTGCTCTCTTTTGTCAATTTGTCAGAAATTGTTTCAGTGGCAAAAAAAAATCATCCAAGTAGCTACTTCAGTTCTGACCAAGCTGTGACACAAATATCTCTCTGAAGGGAGGAGCGAGCTACACTGAAACTAATACTCTAGTTGTTGAAATGAACAGTCGCTGGATTTCTCCTTCCTTGGAAAATCCTCTATACAACCTTTAAACATAATAAAATGGGTTACAATAATTAGTATTAAAACATTTCATGTTCATTGTTTAAGTACATGATCCACGTATTGAATCTTCCAGTCAATAAGGTCATGAATTAAAAGACGTATTCATGTAGCTATAAAATGATGATGTTTTGTCTGTACTATTTCCTAACATCAGAGTAAACCACAAAATCCTCTGCCTTCACTTTTCTGCAATGGGATTTCTCAGCTTTTTTCTTGTTGAACTTTGGAGCAGAATACGTCAGTTCATCTTCTCTCTGTAAAACAAATTAATTTGTAATAGACAGAAAGAGAGAGAGAAAAAAACAATTGTTTATATGTACATTTTTATCTTACCGACTGTCTTGGGCGTTCAAATCTATTTACATCATCAGCATTTTGTCCAACTGAAAATAAAGTGGGACATTTCATTGTCTTATTCTGAGTTTAATATTCTTAGATAGAAGGTATAAAAATGTTGTACCATAAAAACAACACTTCCTCTTTATAATGGAATAAATAAGGACCATTATAACGATGACACTGGCGGTTAATAGAGCACTTAGCACGATAATGATGGTCTTCCCAAAATCACACTTGTTCTCTATAAGAATGGACAAAAGTGACAAATGAAAAGTTGAAATCAATGATATATTCAAATAATGTGTTAACTGTAAATACCTGTAAGAGTGACTTTAGTCCCATTCCCAAAGAGAATGTGTCCACAGGCTGCCACAGCACAGCGGTACGTCCCTGTGTTAGAGGGGCTCATGGTTTTGGACAAAGTGTAGAGATATCTGTGAGGACCAGGATCTTCTGTGCTCCTGTCACACTCAGCAGAGCTGTTCCTCTGAGTGTAGACTAAACCAGGACCAGACTGGTCTAGTCCAGACCTGAACCACCAAACCATGTGCTCCTCAAAACACTGAGTATTCTCCATCTGGACCCAACACTGAAGATCCACAGAGTCTCCTGAGTCCAATGGACCAGACAGATCTGGACTCTCCACTCTCACGTCTGAGGCTGGGCCTGGAGAATGCCAGAATGTGTCAAAAAGTTATAGTCAACTATGGACTAAAAAAATTAAAAAGTTTACCTTTAATGTTTAAAAATACGTCACTGACAAGACCATGTTTTTGTCCAGATATTTTACTTTCACACAGTAGTAAAGTCCAGTGTCACTGAGCTGTGGTCTCTCAATACTCAGAACAAAGGATCCAGGTTCTTGTTTTGTTTTAATGGAAGAGTGTGGAGATCCATATGATCCACTATAATCATATGTCGGTGTTGCACCTAAAGATTCCGGCACATTTCCAGGGAGAAGTCTGATCCAGTACAAATATACGTTGGTCTCAGAGGGATCACAGGGACATCGTAGAGTCACTGTTTGTCCCACATCGGAGGTTTTTGTCTCAAACACAGGACCACTGGCACAACCTGTAAAATAAACAATAAGATTTATACATAATTTGCTTCAAAACAGTGTAAGTAATGATGTCTACATAAATATATCTTAAGTACTTACATGTCAGTGTGAGGAACGCCAGTGCACATAAAAGATGGAACAATATCATTTTGACCCACTGGATAGAACAGTTATAAGCGCATTATAAAATGTTGGCTTGTTATAATGATATGAGTGGGAGGAGCACTTCAGAACTATCTGATTGGTCTGTGATTCTGAGCTTCATATCTCCACTGAAAATTATGTTACCATAATGTTACCACTTCACATTTAACTACATTTGCATTACATATTGAACAGACAATTTGTTTCACACCGTTAAGACATGCCTTGTTGTAGAAAATCTCAAAGTTCAGTGCATCTGAAGCAGGAGAATCATCTTTACTTAGACGTAGACTTAGACTTAGACAAACTTTATTGATCCACAAGGGAAATTATTTGGATACAGTCGCTCAAACATCACAATATAATATAATAACAGAGAGTAACAAAAATAGATGGTATAGCAAAAAGAGCAAGAGACACGTGTCAAATGAGAATAATTATAAAAATGTATATGTACAAGTCAAAATAAAATATAAATATAAGTAATAAAGTAATAAACTGTATCGTCACAACTATATACAGAGACAAGAACGACAGTGCAAATACTATGCTGATTGACAGGGCATGAGGTTATCCGTTACTTGGGATTAACTTGTAGTACAGTTGTAGGGAGTATTATCTGTTACATAAGGGTGAGTTGTTGTACAACTGTATGGCGTATGGTATGAATGTAGTCCTGAATCTCTCACTGTTTGAGCAGAGCTGTAGGAGCCTATTGGAGAATGAGCTCCTCTGTCCCTCTATAGTCTGGTGCAGTGGGTGAGTTGTTGTACAGTTGTAGGGAGTATTATCTCCTCTGTCCCTCTATAGTCTGGTGCAGTGGGTGAGTTGTTGTACAGTTGTAGGGAGTATTATCTCCTCTGTCCCTCTATAGTCTGTTGCAGTGGGTGAGCAGGAGTGTCCATGATGGAGAGCAGTTTGTCCAGTGTCCTCCTGTCCCTCACTGTGACAAATGTCTCCAGCTCACAGCCGATCACGTAACCCGCTTTACGGATCAGTTTGTCAATCCGACCAATGTCTCTTTTACTGGTGCCGCTCCCCCAGCAGACCACAGCGAAGTACAGTGTGCTGGCCACCACAGACTGGTAGAAGATCTCCAGTAACTTGCTGCACACATTGAAAGACCTGAGCTTTCTCAGGAAGTAGAGTCTGCTCATGCTCTTCTTGTACACAGCATTACAAGAAGAGCATTCCCTCCATTCAAGTCTGTTATTCACCTGTACGCCAAGGTACTTGTAGCAGTCCACTATTTCCACGTCATGGCCCTGGTAATGGGCTCCACAGGTGTCCTCTTTCTCCTAAAGTCAATCACCAGTTCCTTGGTCTTGTCAACGTTCAGGAGCAGATGGTTTGCCTGGGACCACTCCACAAAGTTTGTAATCAGTGTCCTGTACTCCAGCTCCTGTCCATCCCTGATACACCCGACCACTGCAGAGTCATCAGAGAACTTCTGCAGATGGCAGGACCCGGAACTGTACTGGAAATCAGAGGTGTACAGAGTGAACAGGAACGGAGACAGGACTGTACCCTGGGGAGCTCCAACATTACTGACCACCGTGTCAGACAGGGTGGTCCCCAGTCGCACGTACTGAGGCCTGCCTGACAGGTAGTCATTAATCCAGGAGACAATGGAGGAGCTGACACCCATCCTGAGCAGCTTCTCACTCATCAGAAAGGGCTGGATAGTGTTAAAAGCACTGGAGAAATCACTATCACTATTACTATTCCTTTAATAAAACCATCTATAAATCATATGTAATACTGACAAAAAATCAGATCCCTACGTGCCGTCTGCATCTAATTATAAATCCTTATATCGACTGCAAACCTTAGGTGACCAAATAAGAGTTATAAAAAAGGAGGACCCCTGGTTCTCAGGCCCAGTCTGCTGTATTCAACTGCAGTTTAGTGAGCTACAAGGACAAGTAACATACGATTCAAGGCCACGTGACATAGGATTCAAAAAGGTTCAAAGATTTAAAAAGTTTTACTGTTTGTTTAAAAACAAAAAATTGTCTTTGACGTGTTTCACATACACATGATCTTTAAAACGCAACCTTACAAAAATCCTTCATAAAAGTTAATACATAATTTACATGTGACTATTTACTGAGACATGCAAAGAGTACATCTAAAAATCAGGCATGTTTCTGATGAGGGAACAACATTCTACAAAAATCTATTTTGCATAATATTCCCTCTTTAAAATGTCCGGGCTAATCTGAAAGCTCCTCCGCTTCCTCAGTAGGAACAGGCACTGCTGTGTCTTCTTCTATGTGCCGTTCAGGCTTAGAGGCTCAAACAGGGTCTGAGAAGCAGTTTTTTGTCTGCCACTACACCACAGTTATTACATTTTGGAGACATTAAGGTCCAACTATCTATCCAAACCATGAGCGACTTGACCAGCTACAAGAGCCATGTCATCTGCATACTTGAACAGGGTTAGACTGCACTGTTACAGGTGATGTTACTGGCGTATTTGGAAGATTGGTTATGATAATACACAGCCATGAACAATATCTGTGAATATGACCAGGTTTTTGGATTTCACACTGGTTGAACTGGTTGTATCTGATCAGTTGACCCAAGACTGTTGGCAAAATGACAAGAAAAGTGGCCCACTCAAAGCTGCCATTTGATAGAGAGTTCAAATCTGGAAAATCTCTGTGAAAAAGAGGATGTCTGGTCACTCTACACAAACCAAGAACAAAGAACCTGATAGACCTATATGTTCTGTTTTAGGTTTGGAGCAGATGGGCTCAATTCTAGACTAGAGTATTAGTTTCAGTGTAGCTCGCTCCTCCCTTCAGAGAGATATTTGTGTCACAGCTTGGTCAGAACTGAAGTAGCTACTTGGATGATTTTTTTTTGCCACTGAAACAATTTCTGACAAATTGACAAAAGAGAGCACAATTGTCACATACTTTGTTGTACACCGTTTTGATAACTCAAAAATTAATCCACTAAATAATTGACTATATATTCAATTCAATTCAATTCAATTTATTTTTGTATAGCCCAAAATCACAACAAGAGTTATCTCGGCGGACTTCACAAAATTGTTGATTAATAAAGCAGAAGAAACATTCATAAAACACAAATACAGAATGTTCAACAACAAGCAGGCAAATGGATGATTGTCCCAGCATCTCCTGTCCTTAGACCCTCCTTCTCGGCAAGGAAAAACTCCAAAAAACCCAATGGGAAAACGGAGAAACCTCGAGGAGAACCACAGTGAAGGAGAGATCCACTCCTAAGGACGGACAGGCAGATGAAACTACTAATCTAGCAGGACAAGGACAGTTAATCCAGGACAGGGAAGGAGAGGAGGGGTCTAGGTCCTCGACACTAGGGGGCAGCAGCGGTCCAAACTGGAACAGCAGCATCTGAAACAGTTACACTCCCCAAAAGGGGAGTGGGACAAGGGACAACATGTGAATAGCAAAGAACAGACTACGAATGAACTAGTAATTGAATATTCTTAACAGTAGGAGGAGAAAAAGTAGGAGAAACCAGAGGACAGTGCTCAAGTTGCCATACTTTCCCCAGTAATATATCTCCTAGAGCAGCTTAACTAGGCCTATGGGTTTAGTTTCTGTTCCTAACTGACCTGACCATAAGCTAATTCAAAGAGGAACGTTTTGAGCCTAATCTTAAATGTAGAGACTGTGTCAGCTTCTTTGACATGAGCAGGGAGCTGATTCCACAACAAGGGTGCTTGGTACCTAAAAGCTCTACCTCCTAAAGTACTTTTAGCGACTCTAGGAACCACCAATAGTGCAGCATTTTGAGAGCGGAGTGAACGGTTAGGATGATAAGGTACAATTTCATCTTTAATGTAGGAAGGGGCCATGTCATTTACAGCTTTATAGGTTAGAAGAAGAATTTTAAATTTTACTCTAAACTCAACCGGAAGCCAATGAAGATTTTTTAATACTGGAGTAATGTGCTCTCGTTTTTTAGTACCTGTTAGTACTCTTGCTGCTGCATTTTGAACCAATTGAAGGCTTTTTATAGAGCTTTTAGGGCAAGCTGCAAGCAGGGAGTTACAGTAGTCTAACCTCGAAGTGACAAAAGCATGGACAAGTTTTTCAGCATCATTTTTTGGCAGTACATTTCTAATTTTGGCTATATTGCGTAAATGAAAATAAGCCGTTTTACAGACATGGCTTATGTGTGCTTTAAATGAGAGCTCTTGATCAAATAGGACTCCAAGGTTTCTTACAGTGGAGCTGGAGGCTACACTGACATTGTCCAATGTGATTATCTGCTCAGTTAGAGAGTCAAACTTTACATCGAGCCCGGCTGCAGGCCGGGACAAAACCACAATAGAGTCTTGTAGGTGTTTAGGGCCTAATAGAATGACTTTAGTTTTTTCAGGGTTAAGAAGTAAATAATTAAAGGTCATCCATGTTTTTATGTCCCTCACACAGTCGCTAAGCCTTTCAATTTGATTAGTCTGATCAGGTTTCATTGATAGGTACAGCTGGGTGTCATCTGCATAACAGTGGAAATCGATACCATGCTTTCGGATGATATTACCTAACGGTAGCATATAAAGGGTAAACAGAACTGGACCCAGAACTGAACCCTGTGGCACACCGTAGGCTACTTTAGAGCACTGTGAGGAGCTCTGGTTAACATTTACAAACTGGTACCTATCAGATAAATAGGATTTAAACCAGCTGAGGGCAGTTCCTCTGATGCCCACATCACATTCCAACCTCTGCAGTAGAATGTTATGGTCGATTGTGTCAAAAGCTGCGCTGAGGTCCAACAGAACCAATACTGAGACCTGACCATTGTCAGCAGCCAATAATAAATCATTTGTTACTTTAACCAGGGCTGTCTCAGTGCTATGATGAGTTCTGAATCCAGATTGAAATTTTTCAAATAAATTATTTTCCTGCAGATGACGACAAAGCTGTTTAATTACAATTCTCTCCAGAATTTTAGAAATAAACGGAAGATTTGAAATAGGTCTGTAATTGGCTAAGAGGTCAGGATCAAGATTAGGCTTTTTTAGGAGCAGCTTAATTACTGCATATTTAAAAGACTGAGGCACGTAACCACTTTCCAGTGAAGTATTTATTATATTAAGAATAGGATCAATAATTAGAGGGAGAATTTCTTTGAAAAGTCTACTTGGGATTGGGTCCAACATACAAGTTGAGGATTTAGAGGACATAAAGGCAGAAGTTAATTCTGCATGATTTAGAATGGCAAATTTCTCAAAAACTGGACCAAGTGAGGGTAATTCAGATCCCACCAAAACTGAACATGAGTTTAATTGAGACCCTACTCTTACAGCTTGAACTTGCTCAGAATTAAAAGTAGGGGCAATTTCATTTATTTTATCTCTTATAGTAATGATCTTATTATTAAAAAATGTCAGGAAATCCTCAGAACTGAGGGTAATTGGGATTGAAGGTTCTACTGCGCTGTGGCAGTTAGTCAGCCTGGCTACAGTGCTGAATAAGAACCTAGGATTATTTTTGTTTACTTCAATTAAATTGGAATAGTAACTGGTTTGGGCCGCACGCAACGCCTGCTTATAGGACAAAAGGCAGGTTTTCCATGCTTTTAAAGACTGCACTGAGTGTGCTTTACGGTAACTTTTCTCAATTCTCCTAACCTTTTGTTTGTGTGCACGCAATTTTTCATTATACCATGGAGCAGATCGCCTTGGCCTGACAACTTTCTGTTTTAGTGGAGCAACTGCATCAAGGGCAGTTTTCAAGGAGTCCATGGTCTTATCAACAAATTGGTCACTTTTGATGGGATCTAAACCATCCCCAGCTGGGTCACATGACAAATCATTAAATATTGGCCCAATTATTTCTATGAAATTAGTAACAGCTTTTTCAGAAATTGTTCTTTTAGTTATTATTTTATTGTGGTGAACAGAGAAATCTTTAAGAATAAACTGAAAGGTAATCAAAAAATGATCTGATAATATAGGATTTTGTGGGAGGACTTTTAGATCACTGATCTCTATGCCATATGTTAAAACAAGATCCAATGTGTGCTTATGACTGTGTGTGGGCTGATTTACACTTTGAGTAAAACCAATGTCATTCAAAAGAGCGCCAAAGGCTTTGTTTAGACAATCATCTTTCAGATCGGTTTTTATATTAAAATCTCCAAGTATTATAATTTTGTCCCAGTCTACAACCAAACCCGACACAAAATCCGAGAACTTTGTTAAAAACTCTGAATAAGGACCAGGAGGTCGGTAAATTATTATAAATAAAACACCTTTTTGGTTTTTCCAATTATGGCAGGTTATTGATAGACAGAGGCTTTCAAACAAGCCAAACGCTTTATTAGTTTTAGGACAAAGCAACAAGCCAGAATGAGAAATGGCTGCAACACCACCACCTCGACCAGTGCTCCTGGCACTCAGAAAGTTGACATGACTTGGAGGTGTGGACTCATTTAATCTCACAAAATCACCAGGTTGAAGCCAAATTTCAGTCAGGGCCAAAATATCAATGTTATGGTCCTGAATTAATTCATTGACTAAAAAGGATTTAGAAGAAATCGACCTTATGTTTAGCAGTCCACACTTTACACACTTATTTAGAGGTTGACTAGTATCACGAATTGGTATTTGTATTAAGTTTTTTGGTCTTTTAATTTTATTTTTTTTTTATTATTTTTATTTTTTCGGGGGACAGACACAGTCTCTATCTGACTAGGTTCTGAATACTTGATTTGTGACAGAGCGGGCGAGAGCCTAGCGTCAGTAACAGAGGAGCAGGATTTTCCACTAACTCTCCTCTGCACCTGGGACTCACTTTTTCCCTGTCACTTTAGGCGACTAAGACTATCGGTCAAATTTCTGACTAAAAGAAATGTGCCCGCCGAAGTCGGATGGACACCATCCCTGCATATGAGCCCGGGCTTCCCCTCGAACGCACTCCAATTGTCGACAAAAACTACATTGTTTTGGGGGCACCAACTAGAAAGCCAGCAGTTAAATGCTGACTGTCGGCTGTACAGTTCAGCATTGACACGACAGGGTAGAGGGCCAGAAAATATTACAGTCTCCGACATCGACTTTGCCAATTCACACACAGCCTGCACCTGCAATTTGAGAACTTCTGATTGTCTCCGCCGGGCGTCATTACCGCCTGCGTGAATCACGACTCGACGGTACCTCTGCCTACTCTTTCTAAGAAGCCTAAGGTTTCCATCGATGTCACCCATTCTGGCCCCCGGATAACACCTAACTGATGCCGCTGGCAGCTCCACGTCTCTAACTATAGAGCTTCCAATCACTAGAGTCTCACGAGTCCAAGTAGCGGGTGTGTCGCCGCTGAGAGGGGCAAACCTATTTGTGACGGGGAGCTCCTGGTGCACTACTGGGTGGCGTGTAGCGCTATGCTTCTTCCGAACTGTCACAAATCGATCCTGGTCTTCTCCCAGCTGCGGGGAGGTCACTGGGGAGCTAGGCTGGCTAACGCTAGCAGCCCTAGCTCTGACGCGGTCCGCGCTCCCTGACGATACAATCTGACTATAGTTGGGTCTAAAGGCCTCCAATGAGCGGATCCGCGTTTCTAACTCAGTAACCCTTGCCTCCAAAGCTACCACTACACTACACTTCACGCAACTAAGCCTATCGTCAGCGAAAGAGCAAGGGTTCTCACTCCACATATGACAGCTTGAGCAGGACAGCGCAGTAGCGGTGCTAGAAGGCCCAGCCATGATGCTAACAAGTTAGGCTAACAAGCTAGGCTAACTCAGGCTGGAACGAGAGTATAGGTGCTTTGAATCCACAAACTATTGAGACTAGATGTACTACGAATGGATTAAAGACCAATCGACTAGAGCTGGTATGGTGAAGAGCAAATTAATTTGGGATAAGTTCGTGGATTGAGACAAAAAGTAGAGACAAAAGGTAGAGAGAGTCTAACACACAGCACGTAACACAGCACGTAAACCGAAAACAACTCACCGGATGTGACGTCCTCACATTCAAATCCTAAATACGACTATGTACCAAAAGAGACCATGACAACTTCATACATGGGGGATGGAACATTGTGGTTTGTTTCAAAATGAGGTGTAAATGTAATCTTTCTGTGTTGGTAAGTAAACACTTTTTGAAAACAGCATTAGAGTTTTCATGCATTTGGAGGACGTGTAAAACAACATATCAAGACTGCACATATCAAATGACAACAGTCGCACATACGCTAGATCCTCCTTTAAAAGAATGTGGTTTTCTTGTATGCGGGTGGCTTTTTGAGTTGGTCAGTTGGTCTCCTCTTTGTGAAACTGCTGCTTGGTTTGTTTGCACAGTCTGAGGTTGACTGGTGGAAAACTTTGCACGTTTAGTGATCATGAATAGATAAAATAATGTGAGCAGTTTGTAGCACGTCTGAAAATCAAATGCTCAACATAAAGGGGATGCCGCTTATCTATGTCTGCTGAAAGTTGTTTTGATTAGCAATTATAGCCACCAATTCTTAATGCTAATGCTAAATGAATCTTAACATTAACCTGAGCGTATCTTAACCCCCTGTTCACACATATTTGGTTCTTTGGCTGCAGACTGTAGACTGGGACAAAAGTGGTTAGTGCACTTGGAGTTCTCTGTACATGTAAATGTAGTGATTGACAATGTTGACCACTGAAAGTGAAAGTGTGTTTGATAGTGTTGGTGTTTTGATCTGAATTGTGGCCCTTGGCACAAAAAAAAAGCTCTAAAGCTGTGGTTAGATCATGAGTGTTTTACTAGTTGTCTTAGAAAGAGCTTTGAGCTGAGCTGCTGCTCCATGCTGCTCCAATACAAGGACAAGAGGGGATTGAATCAGTCTGCTTGATAAGAAACAGATGGAATAACAGAGACTTGCTCAGTGGCCTTAAGGACATTGGTGAACTCTTAATGACTTGATTTTACACTTTAACTCTCACATCAGAGTAGAGCACTTGTTCCTCTGTCTTCACCGCTCTGCGCTGGGACCTGTCAGCTTTGCTCTTGTATTTGGGGGCAGAGTACATTACCTCAGCATCTCTCTGTGAAAAATACTTCATTACCTCCACCAAGGAGGTTATGTTTTCGCCTGAGTTTGTCTGTTTGTTTGTTTGTTAATTTGTTTGTTTGTTTGTTAGTTAGCAAGATAACTCAAAAAGTTATGGACGGATCTTGATGAAATTTTCAGGAAATGTTCCGAATGGTAAATCCAACAGATGATTAAATTTTGGTGATGATCCAGAAGAAATCCTGGATTCTGGATCACTTTGAAAATTTCGTTAGCTGCTTGGCGGAGGTCTGCGCTCTCTGAGTGCTTTTCTAGTTTAAAATGTATTATTATTACATATTCATATTTGTCATTCAATGCATCTTACCAACTGCCTTGTATGTTCATCACTGACTCTTTCATCACTGTGATTTTGTCCAACTAAAACAGAAATAGGACATTCAAGTTTTGACTCGAGGCGTACCTTTTGACAGAATTTGGGAACTTGAATTACCATGGAAACAGAGTCCAGTCCTCGTCTTGATAAAATAAATGAGCACCAGTATAACCATGATACTGATGGTTAGAACAAATTTTCATTGCAGTCTTATGAAGCAAAGAGGACATAAAAGAGTGTATTACACGCCCCAGTCATTGGAAGAAAGCGTGGCTAGATCCGTCCAGGCCCCCTCTGTTTCACCCTCTTTCCGTTGATAGAGACACAGTTCCCCTGTCTTGTACTTGAACACGTAGCCCCAGCTACCGCGTTGTCCGTAAGGTTTCAAAGACCATTCTTGGTGCAAAGCCACAGGAGGAGAACTCTGAACCCGTCACAGATACACCGTGTTTTTTTCAAGGATGTCTGCATTACACCGCGATTCTTTTAAAATGGTAACAGCCGTCTTGCTAATAAGCGTCGTTCTACAATCGGACGACATGGTAAAAACCTACCAATCGCTCTGAAACTAAAGGTTGTTTAAAGACTTTTTTTTAGACAAAGAATCCAACCAGTCTCTCACCCTGCTTCTAATTAGTTGCTTACTGATCCAGCACCTCACCCCTGCTGCTGGCACAGCTATCTTCCATCAATGGATCATATTGTGATGATTACTTAGACACCTGGGGCAGCTTGACCCTTTAACCCCCGAGGATTGTGTGTGGAGGGGGCGTGGACGGAGGCGGGACACGGATGTGACGTCAGACCTGTCAAAAGTTTGACGAAAAGTATGTAGTATCATCTCTCTGTGAACACATAGGCCTCCAGAGCATTCTTGGCACTGACCCTGTTCCTCTGGGCTTTGTCTTCAGCTTTGAACTTCTCTGAGTCCTGCACCATCTTCTCTATCTCCTCTTTGCTCAGTCGGCCTTTGTCGTTGGTGATGGTGATCTTGTTCTCTTTGCCGGTGCTCTTGTCCACAGCTTACACGTTCAAGATGCTGTTGGCGTCGATGTCGAAGGTGACCTCGATCTGAGGGATACCTCAGGGAGCAGGGGGGATCCCCGTCAGCTCAAAGCGGCCCAGCAGGTTGTTGTCTTTGGTCATGGCCCGCTCCCCTTCATACACCTGGATCAGGACTCCGGGTTGGTTGTCGGAGTAGGTGCTGAAGGTCCGGGTCTGCTTGGTGGGGATAGTGGTGTTGCGTTTGATCAGGGCCGTCATGACCCCTCCAGCTGTCTCCATACCCAGGGACAGAGGGGCTACGTCCAGCAGCAGCAGATCCTGGACCTTCCCTGAGGTGTCCCCGGAGAGGATAGCAGCCTGGACAGCAGCCCCATAGGCCACCGCCTCATCTGGGTTGATGCTCTTATTCAGGTCACGGCCGTTGAAGAAGTCCTGCAGGAGTTTCTGGACTTTAGGGATCCTGGTGAAGCCCCGACCAGAACCACGTCATGGATCTGTCCTTTGTCCATTTTGGCGTCTCTCAGGGCCTTCTCCACAGGCTCCAGCGTTCCTCTGAACAGGTCTGAGCACAGCTCCTCAAAGCGTACTCTGGTGATGGAGGTGTAGAAGTCCTGTCCCTCAAACAGAGAGTCGATCTCGATGCTGGCCTGGGAGCTCCTCTTGAACTCCTCCACAAAGTGGGTGACCATACGGTTGTCAAAGTCCTCTCCGCCCAGATGGGTGTCTCCAACTGTGGCCTTGACTTCAAAGACACCGTCTTCGATGGTGAGGATGGACACATCAAAAGTGCCCCCTCCCAGGTCAAAGATGAGGACGTTGCGCTCTCCGGAGCGACCTTTGTCCAGGCCGTAGGCGATAGCGGCGGCCGTGGGCTCGTTGATGATTCTCAGGACGTTGAGTCCGGCGATCACGCCTGCGTCTTTAGTGGCCTGTCTCTGGGAGTCGTTGAAGTAGGCTGGGACTGTGATCACTGCGTTGGACACCTTGTGGCTCAGGTAGGCCTCTGCCACCTCCTTCATCTTCACCAGCACCATGGAGGAGATCTCCTCTGGGCTGAAGGTCTTGTCTTCTCCCTTGTACTCCACTCAGATCTTGGGTTTTCCTCCGTCACTCACCACCTTAAAGGGCCAGTGCTTCATGTCGGCCTGCACTGTGGGGTCATCAAACCTGCGGCCGATCAGCCTCTTGGCGTCAAACACTGTGTTGTTGGGGTTCAGAGCCACCTGGTTCTTGGCAGCATCTCCAATGAGGCGCTCAGTGTCGGTGAAGGCCACATAGCTGGGGGTGGTCCTGTTGCCCTGGTCATTGGCGATGATTTCCACTTTTCCATGTTGGAAGACCCCCACACAGGAGTATGTGGTGCCCAGGTCAGTGCCCACAGCTACTCCGTTTGCAGACATGCTGATTATTTTACTAGGAAACTGCAAACAAAACAAAACTATTATATTAGTTATTTTGATTTGCTATTTAAACATAGCCTGCTAATTTGTCTAAAATGCATTTCCTTTCAAGCTGCATTCAAAGCTTGAACGGAGGGCTGTACATACCTTAGATAAATCTCAGAAAGTCTCTGGACGAGGTTTATATCTTGTGTATTCAGCGCCTTTAAAGTTTGTTCACTTGCTCCTTTGCAGCTTCATGTCTCAACTCTAGATCTCATCTTATTTTTACTTTCCCCCTCGGAGTTCTGGCTGTTTCTGGAGACATCCCGCCTCCTCTACGATTCTGTCCAATCACAGCACAGAGCGAGAGGACAGCGTAACAACGTAAGTACGCCCACGTCCTTGTGTCGCTGACACAAGCCTGACAGCTGAGTTTTCGAATACTTCCTAGATTCTGCGAGAAACCCACATAAACCTCGAGAGGGAGCGAGAAACCCACGGCTGTCCGCACGAAGAGGACTGAAACAAACAGTAGTCGACTCACTTCGACTCTCCATTGAACAAGCGATTAAGAAAAACGAATCTGAAACATAAAAACAGTAGGTTATCAGCCGGTTGGCCTATCCTAATCCATTCTATAAGGTTACTTTAATTTGAACTTTTATTTTGCGCCCATCCTTTTGTATTCAACAAAATATGAAATGGTTTGTTGCTACCATTGTTGTTATTGCTGCTATTAGCTTAATTAGTCTTCATGTCTGTCGGCTGTCAGTCATCTTTAATTAGCTGTTTAATAATGAATTCAAATTGGAGAGCTGTCTAAATAATGCATAACAGGTTCATTGTATCATCATAAAAAATAAGTGGACGCTGACATTGCTGGAATCCTATAGGGTATGTATAAAATGTCAACTTTACCTGGTTTATTATGAGGCCTTAATCTCCATTTATTATTATTATTATTATTATTATTATTATTATTATTATTATTATTATTATTATTATTATGTAAATTAGTCTTCCTGGAACGTGAGTGCCATATGGCTGTTTTGTAAAGGCCTAGCCAGCCATGAATGAGCCTGTCTCTGAATAACAGCACAAACTGTACATCTTTGATATTATTTACTTGTAATGTTTGTGTTTTAACAGGGAGAGGGAGATTTTGTGGCATTGGTCTATACCTAGGAATATAACAAGAAACGGTAGACCTATGATATGAATGAATGATTTTTGGTGGCAGGGCTACCAGTAGGACACTAAAAAGTGATGCCTTGGGTAATGGCGCCACCTATCGAACTCATCGTGTCTATATTGATGGAAACTACCTTTTCTCGAGTCTTGAAGATTTCAACCGTCCGTCTATGATTTGAAGTATACTGATGGCCACCCAAATTGAAATAGATTGTTGCAGATCACACACCTTTTTAGTCTCATTCCTGTGTTAATTCACTGAAATCATCAATTGTGCTGCAGAAGTTATTTTGTGTCTTTTTCATTTTTAAAACTTAAATAACATCTCGACAAAAATAACTAGGTCTAATTCAAAGAATATATTAATTATAAGAAATGTCAGAACTGGCTAATAAACCTGCATGCAGAGGATCTGTGGATATGGAGTTTGTTTTCTCATCAATTCTTCAACAGGTAAGAACATGAAGGAAAACAATCTGAAAAAACCGGTAGGCCTGTTCCGATATCATGACAATGCTAGGCTGATGCAAACAATCTACTTTAAAAGAACACAGGAAGATTGAGCTTTATAGCATTGAACTTGTATCAATGTAGCTCAAAATTCTTGGCGTGCAAACAATATTGGTATGTCCTAATATTCCCTATGTTTTTAGACACATTTTGTACACATACACATTTTATTTGGGGATTTTTGATTGTCTCTTTCTGCACTGGGCCCTGATTCTACACAGCAGTGCAGTTTGGCTTACAAAGTCCAGTGAAGAGGAATGTAATGACCTCACTAGGCTTTATCCACAAAAAGCAGCTGGATGAATGGACAGTGCAGTAGACACCCATCACAAACAGCAAGCATCCCAATTATTGAAATGTAGGCTACTGTTTGGTAGCAGGCTAAGCATAGCCTATTTCATAAAATGACAAAGCTGTATTTTGAAAGGAGGTCTCAATAAGCTATTGCCTGACAAATCCAGAATGATATCTCTGTATTTTGTATACAGATGAATATGACAACTTCGTATAAAGTTTTCAAGAAGTGTGTAATAAGGATCCCGTGCAAATTAGCTATGGCTATATCCATAATAGGTGTAGACATACAGGCTTGTGTTATATAGCCGTAGACTGTATATATAGTCTATGGATATAGCTTTATTATTAGGTTACATTTCATTTTAAGCAATTTGGCCTAGTTGCCAAATAAAACTGCAGGAAAAAAGATAGCACTGTGACAACACCCTGGCCAGAATACATTGTGGTGAAACAGGTGTTCGCTCCAATACTGATACAGCCTTTATTCTGTTGATGAATGATTGTGTTGCTGTGATTTGTCTGTTGCACCCATAGACTGTATATATAATCTTATAAGATGATATATTGTACAGTTGTTTCTAGAGTGTGCACCCCTTGTGTCTGGGCACAGGTGGTACAGTCCTCCCCATAAGAACCGCCGCTGTCCACGCGCTCCGCTCACAGGAAAGAAAACGCTGAATAAGTTCATCTGTGCTTATTTAAAACTGTTCATTACAATGGAGTGGACACCGATGGAAATCAACCCTGAGGTGAGCACGATTTTATGTTGCTATATAATGCATTTAGAAACATGCAATTTAACCGTTTCTCTTTTTTTTTCTTTCAGATGCTGAACAAGGTGAGTAGCTAACTAGCACCCAACAGACACGAAAAATGTCGCTAACAACTTCGTAAGGGTCGGTAAAATTGGCGGTGGACTTTTTTTTTAGCTGTCAGTTTGTTTTCTAACTTAGCATTTTTGCTCTTAGCATTTTTGCAGCCACAGTGGCAGTGGCTTGTCAAACGTGATGAATTGACTTTTTAGACTTGATTTTGAAGCCCATGCTTCTGCTGCACTAAGGCTAGTTGGGCTTATACTTGTGAGTTGTAAGACCGTATCAGAGCATCCACGTCTAGACCCGGGGTGTGGTCTTACGCTCTCGCCACGCAGGATCTTTAAATAAGACATACAAGAACATACAAGACCTTCCCCCCAGTGATCTCTGACTCCCTACGAGGACTTATTCATTGATTTCTCTCTTCTGCGTTTCAGATGATGGATAAACTGGGCGTGGGCGGAAACTGGCGCTTTGTGGATGTGCTTGGACTGGAGGGCGATCAACTGTCCGCCGTGCCCAAACCATGCTGTGCTTTGATGCTGCTCTTCCCCTTGACACAACAGGTAGGACGGGGGGTGTGGAGGTGACGACACTTCATTCTGGAAGTCACTGGAGGGTGGGGTGAGCAGCAGAACGGCTCAGAGATGGTGGTCTGACTCTGGGGTGGGGTGAGTTTAGTGTGCAGGGGAGACAAGGGTAAGTTGAGGGAGGTTTGTATTAAGCTAAATGCTGAGACTAGAGGAGAATATTACTTTCTACTGTACGTATTTTTAATTTTTTCTTTTACGGGCTAAATATTAGTTAAAATAATTCCCCTCGTTGATTTTTATCTACATTTCTGGAGATTGTGTTGTCGTCTCAGAATTTTCATTGAGCTTAAGTTGCTTAGTACTAAACATGCTGTTTTCTGCACACTGTAACTTGGCAAGTGTATTTATCAGTAGTGACTCAGCATCTTAACGGGGAGTTCCACAGCTCTTTTGTTTACCTTTTTACATGTTTCTACTCTTGTATCTCTATGGGTGTTTGGCACACCTGGGCCCAATGTTTTCTCAAGCTCTATTGATTACATATGGAATGAAGTAAAATTAAGTGAAACTAGACCTCTTGAATCTTGAAGTGAGCTTCGACTCATAAAGCAAGAGCAAATGCTCTATGCTGTGAGAACGTGCATTCAATGAACCATAATCTCATACAAATAGGATCCAGTTTAGTGTTGTTTTTAAAAAGTGTTTAAATACTTTACACCTTTTGATATCTTTCCTTGCTAGAGCTACTCTGCTTAAACTTTTTTTTTTTTTTTTAAATAAAATTCATTTAAAATTATTCTTTCAATGGTACAGTGAAGGAGCTTTACATTTGTAAGCCTATTTTTAAGGATTTGTTTTGTGTGTACCCTTCCTTTTAACAACTGATCACGTTTCTAATAGCTGACAGACAGCTCTCTTCTTCACTCATGTGGAAATCTATCTACCTCTCTTGATTCTTTCCAGCATGAGTCCTACAGGCAGCAGCAGGCAGATAAAGTAGCAGCTGGCTCTGGGGTGTACTTCCTGAAGCAGACTGTGGGCAATTCCTGTGGCACCATCGCCCTGCTCCACTCTGTAGGCAACAACAAGGACAAGATGACGTTCAGTAAGTGCATGTATGACATTAGCAAAAGGGCTGTGTCATTGTGATATTCCTCCATTTTGAATCTTGTATCGTTTTCTTGTCAGATGATAGCTCCGCCTTAAAGAAGTTTCTGGATGACACTGCTGGTATGTCTCCTGAGGACCGTGCCAAACAATTTGAGAGCAATCAGGTACAGAATATTCTTCACAAATCTTTAGAGGTAAAAGTAAATGCATTCAATTTAAAATGATAAGCCAGGAGCAAGGTGCTGTTGCTACTTAACCATTCAGCCACTTGGAGGCGACATACACTACAAATTCAACACACGAGTGTTATTGTTGTACCCTTGTAGTTGATAAGAGTTGGACCCATTCAACATCAAGTGTAGAAGTACTACCAAATGAGTAGATGAAAGGCAGCTGAAAAATATTTAAGATAAATGAAATGGCTGTTTTTATTTCTACAGGCAATCAAAGAAGCACACAATAATGTTGCTGCTCAAGGACAGTGCAGGGTAAATTATTTATAAATGATAGAATTATATTGTTAAACATCCTTTGGATTTATTTTCTGCTTCTCAACCATTATCAATTTCACTACTGCAGCCTGAAGCTGATGAAGTCAACTTCCACTTTATTGCCTTTGTTAATGTGAATGGAGAACTTCTTGAATTTGGTAAGTGTACTGTAGACAGAGTAAATGATATGAACATGTGTCTGCTTTGTACTTGCTATGCTCTTATGTATTTGCTTTTTTAAGATGGAAGAATGGATGGAACAGTGGGCCATGGCGTTACAAATGATGACACTTTTGTAGAGGTATGTACAGTATTGCACCATTTCCAATATTTTAGTTTTCAGCAAAAATGATTGAATAAAAATGTTTTAGCATTTCTGTTTTGGCTCCATGAATGAAAACAACTCTTGCTCATTTGTAGGATGCTGCAAAAGTGTGTCATGGCTTTGTGGAAAGGGAAAAAGATGAAGTCCGGTTCTCTGCTGTGGCTCTGTGTCAAAGTTAAGCACCATTTAGAAAATGAATGGAATGCCCATGCCCTGAAGCATTTAGATGTCCTGTCACCTGTACACATGCACTATGCACTGTAAAGGGCATTTGTTTCCACCAATTGTCCCGTGTTGAACAAAGCATTCTTGAGCAGATAATGTGTTCACTGTTAAACCTTTTTGTGTTTAAGCCTTATGTATGTTCAGCAGTGTCCAACACTGCATGTTTATGTTTGGCACTTTTGTATGTCTGCATCTGTGGTAAATGGATGCTTAAATGCCTTGTGAGCCAACCAGTTTAAAGTTGTTGTGGGGTACATGATTCTACTGATGACCCTGGATAGTTCTTGAATGACTGTTGTGATTTGAGGGCCAAATTATTTGTGCACAAGTCTCCACTATTAGCATGCGCACACTTTTTCCAAATCTTCATGTACCAGTGATAGAAATGGTTGAAATTTGCTCACAGCAATCAGCTGGACAATGATTGTAAACCCACAATACAATTTGGGTAAGTTTGACTTGAAACTGATGATTGCTCGTAATGTTGAATAATTGCTTGTTAAATGTTGCTGAAAATTGTTGAAATAAATCATTCAAGTTGACTTCAGTTTTTAAACACATTTAATTTCTGCATAGGCCTGCTTGAATCCGTGGTTTAAATGAATATGTATGGTCACTGGTGGGTAGATATTGGGGTAACCAGAAGCCCTCTCCTCCCTCACCAGTCCGGTCGCGCGGCCTCCCCCGCACAGATTCCTGCCTGCGCGTTCACGTGTCCTGAAGCGCGCGGACGGGCGGGCGGCAGTGGTAGTGTGCAGTAGTGTGCAGTACATGGTGCAGTACATGGTGCAGTAGCACCACAGCAGGACCGGTGGTGGCTGAGCGAGCGCAGCCTCTCACTGCAACCCACTCGGTGTATTTTTAGCGGCTGCTTCGTGTTGCAGTGTCAAATCTTCATCATTCGGAGCAGCGCCAGGGACGCACGGGCTCGTCGGTAAGCGCTGCTCGCGGACTTGTTTGAGTGAACGGCCACGAGGATAACGGGACTGACAGCGCGGGGAGGGGAGCTTTACCTCGCTTCATCACGTATCGCATATCCTGCTCCACCAGCGTCCAGCACTTTCACGGGCTGATAGCTGTCTGGAGGGGCCTGTCCGGACATGGCTACCCAAGAAAACTGCACCCCCCGGGAAGAGCAGGGGCCATCGGAGCACAGCCACCCCGAGCCAGCGTGCCTGGAGGCTCAGAAATGGATAGAGGTGAGTTCAATGACCGATGAATGAGACGGTGGGGCCTGCTGCTGTAGAATGAGGGAACAAATGGGTCAGGCGGTAACACGCTGTGAATGTGGGACAAAAATACACCCCATGCAGCACTGGTGCGCCGTCACCTGTTGGGGGACCATGCAGTCTCGGGTTACAAGTGAGAGTAGGACAACCGCGAGCCAGGCGTGTGTGGCTGTAAAGTTTGGGATAAGGGAAGCCTTTTTGCAATGACCCACACAACTATGTCTAATAAAATACAACCACATGTGAACGTAAAAAAACGCGAACCCCTTGTTTACGATTTGAGGACGCAAGCTTGTTTTGCAAGAGCAGGAACGCCCCCAATTGGCGCGAGGGGATTCCGGTTGCCATAGTAATCAAACCCTTCCACCAATCTACTGCGGCCATGGAAGAGATGCTGTAACGTGAAGTTGATTGCATTGATGAGATTATCATTTATGGTTTGGAGCATTGCTTCCTCCATCTCTGCTAAAGCTCTAAGCCTGACCAGTAAGATACATGGTGGTGTTGACCTATTTTACTGGATATGGCATGTTCTGTTTTCATTTTGGACTAGTCTTTCGCTCAGGGGTCTCCAACCTGAATAACTCAAATTTGATTCATTACCATTGTAAATTTATCATTTTGATGCCTAACTTTGTACACTAATAAATGGATAATGGTTTATTGTTTTTTTTTTTTTATAGGCATCTAACTGTACCCATCTAAGGCTTACCATGGCTCTTATATATACTAAAATGAGTAGCTCTCTGGCATTTTGTTTTATAAAGGTAGCTCATCGAAGGAAAAAGGTTGGAGACCCCAGCTTTAGCCTATATAAAGTCTGAGAGCTAAAATAAGTAAATACATGATTTGACTGAGTTAACAGATAACAGTGGTTTATCATCATTCTACCTGTTTGGTTTCAATGGTGCAAAGGCCAACCAAGGACAAGGTTGTTAGAAGTAATTTAATTTTATTCACATACCTAACTTTTGGACTACTGGTGTTACAGACTGGAGGAACAGGTTCAAAATAGTTGATATGATACACAACATTATAACTCTGTCTCAGACAGCCTATATAATGCTTCAAAAATATTTCCTGGATCCTTTACTTCCTTATCATGAGAAATCAAATTGCGTTACCCCAAACAGAGGAACAAAGGTGTTCATCTGGATACTACCTAACTTATTATCAGCTGTATCAAAAGGCATGTTGAGTGAATCAAAAGTGTTATTCACTGATTATCTCCTAGTTATCTAATTCAACTGACAAGGTTCAGCTGTGACAACGTAGATATTCTGGACTTACTTTAGAGAAAAAAAAACTGTGAAACATGTATTAAAAATGTATGAGCTTAAATTCTTTCCTGTGAAGATTAGCAGATCATTTAGGCGACGTCTCCGGTATTAATATGTTCAATTCATTTCCCAACAGCAGCTATCTTTTAAATAATTGATACCCATGTGTGAAAAGTTGACGTATCACTTTTCAGTTTGAGCATCGAGTATTTCAGGTGCAAGTTGTCTGAGAAAACATGCCATACAAAACAGCCTAACTTTGCTATTTCTCTTGACCTGTGACGATAACAAATTCTGCATATCGCTGAAGAAAATATAGGCGATAAATAATATAATGCTGGAACTTATTTATGTCAAGCTGCTGACACAAAAATAATTTTGTTAAAAAAAACATGAGTTGGAATAAATAAATGACAGAATGAAACAATAGTAGTTAGTTTGTATGTATTTGGTCATAGAAGTATTGTATTTACAGCTCAAATCTGATTGTAGTACAGAAAAGTAAGACATGTTCCCCACTGGTACAAAGAAAAAGTACTCATGATAGATATTGACCCTCCCAAAGTTTTTGTTCCATGTGTCAATTACTGAACGATAATTTAGTAATTATTGTGACAGATCTCATTTCACTATACAATAATATTAAGAACTGCTATTATGAGTCATTGAAGCAGATTTTTCCAGATAATTTTATACTTCCATGGCAACACAAATACTCGTACAATTTTGTGATCAAGTGACAGCTAATACGACACATGCAGGTTAAATTTGTCAGTCTTAATCTGTGCTTTGTGTGTTCCCAGTACAGCTCTTGTTTTGTTGCCTATCTGCCTCCCAAGTTATTTTCAGGCTGGACAGAAGGACTCTAGGCCTATTTCTAGTAGTGTATTTTTACTCTTCACAGGTGGCAATGATTCAGGACTGTTGGTCTATTCTCTGCACAACTTTACTGTCGGGGTTGGAATATGCAAAGTAGACTACACCATATAGTGTTGAGATATGCATGCCAGGCCCCCCGTCTTTCATTGGACACACCCAGGTATAGTGACACTTGTCTCCATGGGAACATAACATGGCTCAGGTGTCACTTTCCAAAGGCAGAGACGTTTCCAGCTATAAGCCAAGTAAGCCAAGCTCCAAGATGAAGGTTTAGCGTCATTAAGTTATTTCAACCATCAGACAGTTAACACTAACGTAGTAATTACAATAAGGTTTAAAGTACACTTTATTGTCCTCTGCATTTGACCCAATATACAATCAATTGTTTTGTAAGAAAACAATCTAAAGGGAGATGTTCATTCTTGTTTCTGATTGGATAATCTGAGAATCATAACATAAAACATACACACGAACCCTTAAATCATGACAAGCTATTTATCAGCAAAATCAGTCTGAGGGCACAAATTGGTCATATTTATGAAATATTGAAGAAAAAACGTGCATACTACCTTTTAAAGGTGCACTATGTAACTTTTCACCATGTGCTTGTCTCCGTGGAGATGTTACTGCTTCACCTGGAATGTTCCACAGTATGGCATTAAACAAGTTCATCTAGCATTTATTTAATTACAGATTTAATTGATCGATGTAATTATTAAAAGCATGTATTCTTGCTCTTAGCAGAGTGGCCTCTCCACAGATCTGACATGTAACTTAGCCATGGAGATCGATACGTACAATGGCATACTGTGAACATTCCAGGCAAAGTAATAGCATTTCAGTGGAGACAAGCAGGTGGCCAACCTACCATCAGAAAAGTTACATCGCTTTTCAAAAGAGCCCCCCTTAAGACAGAAACAGCTCTGCTGCAAGTACTTTTTACAAATACACTAGAGCAGCAGGCTAGAATACGTCACCACCTGACCTGACAATACACTGGCACAAACCGGACCTCTTTTATCTGTTTGTAGTAGATCAACTGGATTAAACCATGTCGGCACTGACCATCCGGAGTGCTTTAAACCCTGTTGGATGTGACACTGAGCAGGTTCAGTAACACACAACATTGAAGTTAACACAGGTTGACTTCCTCTTTCAGAATACATATGAATCCAGCTTTGGGACATACAGGGAGAATACGTGTGACAGTAAGTACAGGGAGCAGATGTCACGGCTGCCCAGGGCAGATTAACTTGGGTTGTGGTGCGCAGACGGCCAGCTGTGAGGCCATGACACGGCTGCAGTGAGAGCCTGGATGGATGGATTTAGTTTACCACGCATGAGAGAAGAATGTGGAAGAATGATGACACAGATGGACCACTACCGATGCTGCTAGGACACATGCTGCCTCAGGGATTTGAGTGTTTTGTAAAGGAGCTACAGATAGAGTGAGGCATAGAGGGCTTCATGCCTTGTAGTGTAACGGGATGAGACAAATGACACAAGGTAAACCAGCTTTGAGTTGTAAATATTTTTAGGTACTATGATGAGATTTAAGATGTTGACTATGACTCATTACAGATACTAACTAACTACTTAACTGTTGCATTCAGCAGAAGTTTGGTTTCAGTATTATTGTTTATTGTCTATATTTACTTCAGCAATAAATGTCAAAATTTGTTATGATAGGCCTATACTCAACCCACTGTGCCACTGTTGCCCCAAAGAAGAAAGACTGGTCTGTGGACCATTTTGTTTTTTTTGTGTGATTCCGACAGAATACTCCAGTATGTCTGTATCCAGTGTCGCATCCCATCAGTCTCTAATTACTTTAATCCAGATTAATCTTCCCTCAGACACTACACACTACATCTGGATTAGGACCTTATCCCCTTTGTCTCAGTATGGCTTTCGTTCATTCATTATTATATCTACTACACAACATGATTTGATCTTTTATGTAAGTGAACATAAGAATTTGATTACCATAGCCTTTTAGATGTTATGACATTCTTTAGCCCTGGTTTTCCATCCCTGCCCCAGACTCTTGTGCATAAACATCTATAGGGATACGGGCCAGAGTAGGTCATTCATCACACCACTGCTAATGCATTTGCCAGTTGGCCTTAATAGCATCAAGCATCAATATAGAACACACATTTTGATTTGATTACTAGATTAACTACTGCACTTTATATCTCCATGGAAACCCCATCCCCCATTCTTTGTATAGCTACCCAACTATTGTCCAACTAAGAAAACACCTCATGCTTGACAATACTGCTTGTAAATCACCTTGTTTTGCTATTTTATTTTTACAGTTTTCTAGAAGCTAGCTTGGCCTGCTTGTGCCGCACTCCCCACACACACACACTGCCTTCGACCTCAGGGTTTGACTAGAATCTTACTGGAGGCTGCCACCGCCATTCACCCGTGCACCGTGAGCTCAGAGAGAGAGAGAGAGAGAGAGAGGGGCTCGGATTACCCAGGCTGGCGCTGAAATCACCCCACAGCCATAGGGCCTTTTGTGGCAGACAGGAATGCTCACTTCACAACTGCACTAGAATCTCAAATTTTACACACAAAGGTTTCTACATAGTTTAATGATAGCAATTCAGTTCATTAACAGTTCAGGCTAACTTCAATATACGTAATTCAATTTCAAGCTGCTGTACCAGATTTCTAACTTGTTTGTTTTAAATTGTTTGCAGTGGTCCCAAGTTATTCCTTCCTCACTGACGTTATGCATTCCAAGCCTCCAAATTATTTAACATCAGTGAGTTTATAAGCACTTTTCACAACTTTCAGAGACTAGAACGAAGTTTTGCCATTGTGATAATGATAACAACAACTAGCATGCGAACATTGACTTCTGTTTATCGGTCAATAAAATGCTTTCATAATTACATGCAGACCTCAAGAGCTACATATACAATATATCTATATATTAGCAAAGTTAATCGGGTACAGGGCCGTTAATTGCACTGAGCTGCTATTAAAATACAATAATGGTTCAAACAAAGGTCTCAGTGCAGCTTAACAGGATGTCTGGTCACAGGATCTGAAAATTCTGTGTCAGGGCAGTTTGAAGAGAGTAACAGCCCTCAGGACTTAAGTGTCCCTTCTCTCTGTCCTGCAACATCACAGCCAGTGTGATGGGGCAGGGGAGCCTGATTATGCAATATATTTATATAGGCATATGTTTTCAAGCCCAAGGGTTCCAGACCAGTCTAGTCTAGATCTATGCAGTATTCACAAACAGCAGGTGGACAGGAGATAATTCAGATGAAGATGGGAATATTGAGTATATTCTCTATAGTTGTCATAATAGTCTTGGTACAATAGTGTATTAAAAAGTGTATAATATAATATCTATGCACTTGTCTGTGTAAAGTTAGTGTAAGTTCACTTTTTATATGACTTTAGAAGTATAATTTCCCCTAAAATATTGTGAAATTCCTATTTACCTCTATTTTTAAAATCTTAACTTTAGTTAAATTGGAAAAACAATGTAGTCCACATGGTAACCTTTATTTCTATTATCCTAAATATTAAGTCGTCCAGGCCCTAGCATGCTGTCCATTTCCTGTCTACACAAAAGCGCTAACAAAATCGCTCTGCTTGGTTTCAATACAGTGCTCTCCCTGGTGCGTAAATAATGCATGTTAACGGCTAACAGTGTAAATGTTTCAGAGCAAACTTTCATGAACATCACAGGCCCCGAGCACAGACAGTCCACCTCTCCTGTGGATCTGTGAGGGAAGGAGCGCAGCAATGAAAGACAAGAAAGAGCAACAGATGCCAATGGGAAACATCTGGACACGGCTTATGTAACAAAAAACAATAGGCTGTTCTCGTAGCTGTTGATGTATCGGGGGTTATTTCCTTGTGCATGTTGGATACAGTTTAATTGGCAGAGGAACACGTACTCATGGATGAAAAATATACCACACAATTTTCAACGTATGCTTAAAGGGACTGTTTGTAGCTTTTTACTACAATTTACTAACATTTTTTCTCGTTCTCAGTATATGGACTTGGCCATGCCTCGTGTGAACAGAACCTACAGATTTGATTCAGAGACTGCACTATCAGTGGTCACATTTATATAGTGCATTTCTACAGTCAAGGCGCTTTACATCAAGGAACCCCTCACCCATTCACACACATTCATAGACCAGTGTACACAGGCACTGGAGGGGCGATGGGTTAAGTGTCTTGCTCAAGAACACAATGGCAGCATTCTGTGGGAGCTGGAATCACATTTCCAACCTGTGGGTCAGTGGCTCTCACCCCTCAACCAATGATATTTAAGTCGAGAGCGGGATTCGACCCGCCGACCACTAGGTTAATGATGGGCTGCAGGTACTGGGGTTTAAGCAGCAGGGATTCAGATCATAGAAAGCACCGAAACTGGCAACTCAAACTGGAAATTCACATGAGGCTTATTCTGCTCTCTGATTGGATAATTGTCTTGAGAACCAAAAAGTCAAATTATAATAACAGCTTTTTTTCGTTTATTAGTAAGCGCTATATTAGATTTATATACTGTATCTATAACATGCCCACATAGATAGTTCATGTTATGTCATTTTAAATCTAAAGCTTACATACTGTCCCTTTAAATCTATAATGAGATTTTGCTGTAAGCATTTAGTTCGAGCTTTTACTTAAACATTGTTATTATTGCCCCTGGGTAAATTCATTATCAGAACTTCCTATCCAAGTGGGGTCTGAATAGTTCCGGTGACATTCCAGCACAGCAGAGGAATCCAGGCCCTTGTCTGGATTTGGCTCACAGGTTTGGCTCATGTTTTTGGTAACATGAGCCAAGAAAATGTTTTTAGACATGTTAACAAGTTGGTTTGTTTGTTGGTCAGTTGGTAATTGTGAACTTTTTATAGTCTACACATGGTCAGACTATAAAAATGGTCAAAGTGCAAATTAGCCTATTAGTTTTGAATACAAACTTGTTAAAGAGCCCATATTATGCTATCCTCTGATCTATGTTATAATGTAGTTTCAAGTCACATATGCTTAACACACAAATCCTGCATATTTAGGGTTCTCTTAAACTGAAAACACTCCACCTTGTGATGTCTGTTAAAAGAGGAAGTTCTCCGCTCTGTTTTTCAACTCCATACACCTTCACTAGAATAATTTAGATAATTTCAGCTCTCAAAACACAACTCCAGGTCTGTTTTTGATGAGGTAACACCATTCTAACATGGCTTAAAGCTCAGGAGTCAATTTTGCGTAATATAGGACCTTTAAATAATCAACGTGTGAATTTAAAAATAGGACATCTGAACCTTGACCAATTTATTAGACTTGTATTACACTATATAAGGATTAAACAAACAGCAACTGTGCATTATAGGAATATGAGTATTGTCCACTTAGTTAGTTACTTATATAAGTAGTTTTTCAGGCACAACAATAAGGAGATTTCTTGTATTCACTTCACTCAGATCAACGATGCCAAAAGGAACTGCTACTACAACATATACTGTATATTTTTGACACCCAACAATATAATTTGACTTGTAAGAAATGAACCAGTGAATATAAATACTTGAACATTCTCGTCAAATAGCTTTTATACTGTTATGTATTGTGCTGCTTTGGCCCCAGGGTGGGCAGTTAGATCAGTATAGTGTTCCCCAACTTCACAGTTTTGCTCCACAGTAATCTGCATTAATCTGGATTAATAGTCCAAGGAGCCTGGCCTTTCTATTCAACACTGCAGTTACACAACACCCTCAAAAGCATGTTTGTGTGTGGGCTGGTAGCACGCTGTCAGGTCTGCTCCTGGTTCTCTGCTTCTCTCCTCCTCCTCTAAACACAGCAGAGCACATCAGAGAATTGAGGTTATCATGGTGGCTTTCTGTAGCATGTCTTTAAACCAGGCGTGTGTGTGTGTGGGTGCTGTGGGGAAAATGTAATGAGGGCACAGGGTGTATCATTGGACTGGCTTCTCTCTAATTTGGTTTGTAGCAGAGGAGACGGGGGAAGGGCATGGCTGGGCAGCTTCAGGGTCCTCTGTTTGAGACTGGAGCACAATCCAAAAGGAGATGTCCACTGTTATGGGTATTATGTTCTATTCAGTTAGAGCTTTATACAATACATTTGGGTTGTCAAAAAAGCAACAGCTACTACTTGATACTGAAATTTGTAGAGACTAGATACACATTTGAACACGTAAAATTTCCTTTGAACAAATGTCTCTCATAGTGTGACAAAAATAACCTTCTACTTTGTAATAAAGTGCTTTTAATCATTATGGTGTAGAACTTGCCTTTTATTGAGTATGTAAGTATTTTTCTTAATGTTGAGAGTTTGAAATTTTATTACAATATGAACATTTGATCTGCTAAAACATAATGCAAATACAAAATTCTGTAGACTGTCCAAAATTGCTTGCCTGGTTCAAATTTAGCATAATGATTCTTTTGAGTGTACAAAATAATGCCAAAATGTATTTACAAACCTGCTATCTGTCACCTTGTCTTGGACACTATGTTATTACTAGGAAGGACACAGACTTGGACACACCTCTGATTAGCTTCACAAAATGACTACTGTCAGAAACAAGCATCAACATATGACAGTGAAATGAAGAAAATCATTGCTGTGCCTCAAAATCTGAAGCATTTGAGAGTAAACAAGGGGAAATTGCTAACACAGGATTGCTTTCAGATTGTATGGATTACAGGGGCACATATTGTCCTCTGAACCGCAACCACGTGTAACGCTGCTAATAATCTAAGAACTTCTTCTGGGAAACTACTGTATTTTATAATAATAACCCAAACATTCATTTTCTGATGCTATACTATTGTTTCATCAAGAACAACCTACTCTGAGTTGTATTTTTTTGTTTGATTTAACACACAAGCCTTGCACATTTAAGACGAGTTTTTCAGTCAAGCAGAAAACACTCGGTTCCACTTTGTGATGTCAGGTAATAATACAGGAAGTGCTCCACTGTGTTTGCCAATCTTTACTTAACAAAAGGTAAAAGGCAGCTCTTAACTTCAAATCTACCACTTTATGACATCACAGGAGAGACTACTAATAATAAAGTGTTACTCAAATTTGTGTAAATGAAACAAAACACAACTCCGGGTGTATTTTTGATGAGTTAATAACATTCTAACATGGCTTAAAGCTCACTGAAATCAATTTTGCGTACTATAGGACCTTTTACTCTTTTAATCTGTACTTACATTATTCTCAATATTTTTTAATGATGCAAAAGTTTGTAATACCACTTTTTTAGTTTAACCACTTTTTAATAATCTGATTTGAGAACACTTTTTTCTACTTTATCTCATTTCAAGCACTATTTCTTGTGTCCCCTCCACAGGCCGTCACAGGCAAAGGTTTTGGCGACAAGGACTTCCGCAGTGCACTGGAGAACGGCATCCTGTTATGCGAGTAAGCCCATTACATCACCTCCATTTTGGTTTTGATCTTTGCCCCCACATACATAAACACCTCTGGGCTCATTCACCTCCCCTTTCTCCACTCAGGCTGCTCAGTGCAATCAAGCCAGGGCTGGTCAAGAAGATCAACAGACTGCCCACCCCTATCGCAGGCCTGGTAAGTGGACTCTCGGCTGGTGGGATATCCGGAGCAGACGTTTTGTCAAAGTGATAAAATTGTGACTCTGCCCCCCGCTGGTTTGTGTAGGACAACTTGTCAGTCTTCCTGCGCGGCTGTGAGGAGCTGGGACTGAAGGGAGCGCAACTGTTTGACCCAGGCGACCTCCAGGACACTTCCATACGAGCCAACCTCAAGTACACTAGATTTTGTTGTTTGTAATTATTGCTTAGCCCTGTATTTTACGGATATTTTAAATCGTGAAGTAGAAAATCTGTTTGCTAGCCAGGCTGCAAAAACACTACATTTCTGTTTAAAATCTGCTATAGAGATGTTGGCAAGAATAACAAGAATAGTTTATCTGAGAAGGAGGTGTTTTTTTTTTGTTTTTTTTTTTGTTTTTTAATTTGGCTAATATTCTCCAAAATATGCATTCAAGGTTTGAATTTATACAGAAGGATTGGTGTCAAATAAGGCATAATTATATGTACATATATTATATGTACAAGTAAAACTAAAAATTTGTCAGAAAATGTATCTGAAGAACATTTGATTTTACTATTTTTTTTCACAAAATCAGTTTGACTTGTTGTATTTGCAAACAGCAAAGACTGCAGTTATATAAGGAACATGCAGTTATATAAGGAACATGATTTCCTTAGAATTTGCCCTCTTAATCTGCTAATACTGTAGTTCAGACCCCTACACAAATGCTCTGAAAACGCAAATCTAATCCCAATACTCAGAAAAATTGAAACCATATGTTCTTTTTCCCAAATCGTCCTAAAATACCTACTAGTTTGTAAAGTTTTCATGTCTAACTCTTGTCTTTTCTTTCATCAGGGATTCAGACTGCAACCGCAAACTGAAAAACGTATGCCTATTATTCCTTATTTTTTATCCATTATTCACTATCACTGTTGTATACTCAAGAGTGCTTGTGTCTTAGGTGCTGAACACAGTCTTCTGGCTTGGGAAGGCTGCCAGCGGCTGTGCCTCCTACAGTGGACCCACACTAAACCTCAAAGAGTTTGAAGGGCTGCTGGCTCAGATGAAGCTGGTGAGTGAACACACGGAGCAGGGAGAAGGAGATACAGAGGACATGGAGGAGGAGGAAGAGGAGGAGGAGGAGGGAGGCTGCAGCGGGGGAGGGAACGGCTCAACTTCCTGTTTTTGTCAGGATGTCCGAGAGAAGCTGACAGGTGTAAACACAGACCACAGGGATAGTGGTTTGGTGGTCAAGTTGTGATTAGGGTCAGAGGAGGGAGTCCAGACAAACAGGAAACAGTCTTTTTTTACTTTTATAACACATCTTTTTGTTATAGTGTACGTTACAATGTTTATTGTAAGTGTGTGAATACAACCGATGGAAATGGCATCTTGACTTAAAATCGTTCACTTTTACCTCATGTGATTTTAATCATATGGAAATTCAAAATTGCACTGAAATCAAATACAATATATGGATCAAATATATGGGTCAATTATTATGAACACAATTCAAAACTACGCATTAACTTACTGTAAATGTTGTAGCATATGGTTGTGTTCTCAAACTTTTAAATGCCTTTAAAGATAATATTTGATCTTCCAAGTCTCATCTTATCAGGACTGAACGGAACTATTCCAAGTCTGAATAAATGCTAAGCCAGCTTTAAAGTAAGACTACAACACCAATACCGTCACTCTAAACAAGGACTAACAAAATATAAAATATGGGGATATAAAAAATTTAAACAAACACTACAACTGCAGAGGAATCCACGCACCATTACCACAATGCATCGATACTACAGCTATCTTAATCAGACCATCAATACCAGTACTTTAGTTTACTTTTTAGTTTAATTTGTTTTTATCAACTTGTTGTCTGACACGTGTTGCGTTCTTTTCAGGAGAGTGAAGAATCGGGGGAGAGTTCACAGAAGCGCAGCGTCAGGGACAGTGGTTATGACTGCTGGGACTCAGAGAGGAGCGAGTCCCTGTCTCCTCCACGGCACACACGAGACAACTCCCTGGACAGGTCACTGGTCTATAGGATTGTGTTTGTTGTTTCTGTGTTACACTCTACTGTGCAGCAGATATAACCAGTGCAAGTGTAGGTGACCTCATAACTGTTTCATTTTTTTCACGCTTGGCAGTCAGTCAGACAGATCATAATCTCAGAGCTGTTAGATCACCCAGAATCATTGAAAAACAGCATTTCTATCTGAAGCTGAATTTTTGTCATTGACACAGAGGTCTCTCCTTTGGTGTTTTGTTTGATCAATCAAAAAAAAGAGAAATAAAATAGTTGTTTGTTTCCTTTATTCAATGTCAATAAATCAATCAATCAAGAAGTTTTCAGACACCTAAATGCTATTTTTCAGTTGCTAAAAGTTTTGTTTAAAATGCAAATCACAAATACTAATAATCTCCATTTTATGCTTCATTCACTGTAATATTTGTTTAGGTTTTAAGATGTTAACATTGACAGCTAAGATGGGGAAAGTTGCAGAAGTGGGGTTAATACCTATTTTCTTAGAGTCTTTAAGTTATTTACATTATAACAATATAGTGGCATGTGGCATTTTAAATCATTATTATAAAAGACAGAATATATCTTATGTTAGCATCATATATCATAATATATAGTATCTGGTCATTTTCACTGACATTTTTCACTGAATGTAAAATGTATTCTCAGTTTGGAAGTCCTTAATGCATTGGCTGTTACATAATGCTTCTGTTTCTTTTCTAATCTTAATTTTGATTCTGTTTGAACAGTCTGGACTCATTTGGCTCGCGCTCACAGCACAGCCCTTCTCCTGATGTGGTGAACCGTGGCAACAGCGATGGTGAGTCACAATAAATAACGCAGAGTGGGCAAATATAAAACATCAGTGTCCCTCGCCCCACTTGTATTCATCTCTGCATCCTCTTAGCAACATTCCACCTTGTTACTCCCTGTATTGCTGGGTTTCAGATGACATCACCACACTATACGCCAATATTCTTTTTTATACGGATACGGATATTGTTCATTTAAAGGGCCCATATTACTTTAATGTTGTTTCCTCATCAAAAACAGACCTGGAGTTGTGTTTTGTTTCATTCAACACACAAATCCTGCATATTTAGGCTGAATTCTTCTTTCAAACATAAAACACTCTCTTCCTAAAATCCTTACACCTTCACTAGAATCATTTGGATGATTTCACCCCTGGAATTACCAATCTCTACTGAACAAAAGCTAAAAGGTAGCTGTTAACAGGAAAACTACTGCTTCATGACATCACAAGGTGGAACAGAGCATTTTGAGCTTTGGAGATGTAAACAGCATAATAAACCAGTGTTTCATTCACGCAAATGTGTGTGAATGAAACAAAATACAGCTCCAGGTATATTTTTTGAGAAGGTAACAACATTATAACACGTCTTAAAGCTCACAAGAATCATTTTGTGTAACATAGGACCTTTAAATAGATTTTTGTTGTGTTACAGTGAACTCTTGGGTCTAGTCATCAAAAGAAATGACCAGGTTCAGCATTTGGGCTTTGACCTTTTGAATATTTCACGTCAGATTACAAAATGGGACAACATCACATTCTAAAACCTGAACACCACCACTAGACTCCCATAAGCTGTAAATTACTTAAAAATGTCAACAGTTTCTCTTAAGCAGAAAGGTAAAACCGCTCATCCATAAATAGTCTGACAGCATGCAGAGTTTTTACCCTTGGCATGTTGTGGTCATTTAGGTCAACAGCTGAAGGTCCTGTGTCATGGAGTGAGCAGAGCCAGATGCATTAACAGCTGTTGGGTCTAAGTTGCAATCACTGGAGGTTCTCTCAACATCCTACTCGGCCATTCACGCCAGCAACACGCCTCTTTTGTGCGCGTGAGAAAGGAGACGACAGACTGTGTTATATGTGCGCAAACAGTTGTCAAGAAAAAAAACACACTATCCCAAAGACAGGAATAGATTCATTGCCTGCATTCCCTGAAGGTCGCCATAGAGAAAGCAGAGTGTAGCAGCCAGTCAGGGAGGACAGCAGAGAGTTGATCCAGCGCTGTCTGCAGGCCAGTTCTCAGGATAGATTTACGGCTCCATAAGAGCGGGTGCTTTTGTATTTGCATAGTTGGATACGTCCAGAGTCAGTGATGGCAGCAGTCAGGATGACCACAATAGAAATATTATTTATGTACTCTGGTTTAAGTAGGTCAAGTGTGTACTTTTATGATCCTGACCTGATTTGAATCTCACACACCCCCAACAGTAACATAACTAAACCGTTTGTTTTAAATCACAATTTTCAAATGACTAGTGAACCACTTTAACCCTATTGCATTACTTTAGTACAAAAATGTAGGATTCTCTGTCATCATTCATGAAATGCTAACAAGTAGTACACCTACTATGTGCACTATACTTTAAGTGGGAAAAAAGATATTTTTGAAAGTCTGTATAGTTATATATATAGTTACAGTCCGTATATAGCAGTTTAAGTAAATTTAACCTTTAACCTCTAATCTTTTCACAGATAAATGAATACTGTACAATGTTTTAATTAATTAGTTTGTAATTACCTGGCTGATGTGATGTAATTTGGTTTCAGCAAATGTTTGGCAAATGTGGAATTTTGTAACAGTCTTTTACCAAGTTGTTGACATATCGTAGAGATCAATTAAATGAAATCACTTTTTAATTTGAGAATGATTTTGGATTGTGTGGTGCAGTTTTATCATTCTTATTCTCAACCAATGCTGCTTTATAGAACTGTACAGTTTTGTATGCATTTCTTACTCCAAAGTACTATCTGTTTAATCCTCCTGTCTGGCTTTTCTGTAAACATGTTTTTGTCAGAAAAGGTTAAACGCTTGAGGGTCTCCTTTCTCCGCAGCAGTGATTATAAATAACAACCTGACAGGCGTAGTTACCCCAGACCAATTACAACTAACACCTCTAAACTTTGACATGTTTTCTTACCTGTTTTCTCTTCTCCTAGGAGACTCTGAGGCTGACGCTGCAGGCAAGAGACCTGACGTACGGAAGGACGACATGCTAGCCCGCCGCACCGCAAGCAGTGAGGCCCGGAGCTCCGTCCCATTCAACCAATTCCTCCCAAACCGCGGTAACGCCACCACCTATGTCCCAGGACCCAGGAGAAAGCACCACACAGAGGAGGGAGAGCAGCGCAGGTAAAACATCACAAGGTTAAGTGTATGGGCTGTGTTCATGACATTTTTTATTTTTAATGTTTTAGATGGAGGGCAGGGGCCTATATTACTTATTACTTATATTATTTCTATGGGAGATACACTTTTTTGTGAACCATGGCATAATTGGTTTTTTTTCCCGTTATATATCATTATTTTTTAAGAAACAAACACAGTTAATTTCATTGTTAAACCACCACAAAATAATCAAAACAGTGAATATGTCAAATGTATTGCATAAATAATTTTCCTTTCTCTAAATAAGCAACAAAATTGTAGGACTGATACCAAAAAATACTCATGATAATATATTGATACGGATTCCACAAACTTGTCACATTTATTTCATGGCTTTAAGTTTTTTCAATGACAAGCCTGTTTCTGTTTCATGATGTGGACTGACTCAGTAATTACAGAGATATTTTTAAGTTGAAAAATATGCATTTGACCGCAATTTCTACCAAAGAATTCAGACCTGCCCTCCAGCTCAGTTCTACTTATATGATCAGTTTAGCATTTTATGATGTCACCTGAACCCAACCGATTATCTAGTCCATAAACATTGAAAAGGTAAAAAATTGCAATGCTACCCTGATTTGTTTGCTACAACTTTTCCCAGTCAAACTAATCTAGAACAAGGGAAAAAACCCGGACCTCACTTCAGAAACCCCAAGTGTGTCACGTGGGCGCCAGATAACAGTTTTAACCAAAGAGAGAAGCCCATTTTGGAGGATGATGAAGCAGAGACGCAGGAGGCGATGGAGCAGAAGAAGATACAGAAATTGCAAAAAGCGGGCATTAAAGTGCTGCCTGCTGCTGTCCGATATAACAGGTTAGACAGGACTGGCATGGTACTGAACTGTGGGTTGAAACTAAAATGCTGTGGATGATTATTTGAAAATGTGTTGTGCTTTGCTGCTTTTGATTACGATTGTTGATATTTTTGCTTGTGGAAGTTTTGGTTGACATATTGAAGATGTAAAGTATCTGATCTAAACTAATTTCTAATTGCACTTGTGACATTGCTTTGATGAAGATGACATTGTATGGGTGTCGAACAAGGTACTTCACAATTTGAAACATGAAAGTGGTGTGTGTGTGAGTGATCGATCGGTGGTTGGCCACATTTCTGACAGTCGATCCCAGAGCAGCTGTGACTATGGAAGTTTCTTACAAACCTCATTGTTGAATTTTCCAAGTTTTACTGTAGACATTTCGTCATCTTAGAATTATGTAGCATTGTATGTGTTCTGGGCAGTTCTGAGACGTTGAGGTTTAAAGATCTGATCACTCATAGAGTACAATGGGTCAGGGAATTTTTTTCTCTCATATAAACCTAAAAAATCTTGATAAAAGTATGCAGAAGGTATTCAGGAACAAAAATATATGAATTTTGCCAAAAGATAGAACCTATAATTCTAAAGGGGCTATTTGATGAAAACATCAGCTTAGCTTAATTTCTGCCCAGATAACCCATTTCTATTAACAACCTTGTTTAATGAAATAACCACTCTGCTTTTGGCATTGCTTGTGATGTTGTTTGTAAATTGTGACTGTGTTGGGACTGCTGTGTAAAATAATCCCGACTGAAGACTCACAGATGAACACTGTAATGCACACTAATCCCCTAATAATCCATATTTACGAGAGCCAAGCCTGCTCTGTGCACGTCACCCTCTCTACCGCCGTACGAACGCTCAAACACCACAATCCAACCGGTCACCTCTGACCCCAGCCCAGTCGCCAAAGAGGAACCGGAAATGAGGTCTCCGTCCCCTAACATCATCCTGCGCAGGGACAATGAGTTCTTGAGGACCCAGAAGGCAGCCTGGGACTCCTCTTCGGACAATGAAGAGGTGGAGACGCAGAAGATGCCCGATGTGCGTAAGGACGATTTGGCATCGAGGAGGGCTGCACGTGGCCCCGCCCCCAAAGTCCAGCAGTTTGTCCCTCCGCCTGTCTGTAGTAACAAGGACTTGGAGCGTTGGGAGGGCATCCGGCGTGCATCACAGCAGACTCTGCAAGAGAGGGAGAACAGGTTAGCGTTCTGCATGGGGTTTCTTTCACTTTATCTTTCCTTTTTTCCCTTTTCTATTGCTGTATCCATCTGTAATGACAGAAATAGTGAAACTCATAATTACCTTTTTCATTGACTTACTTTATATAGGTAAAATATATGTTAAAATATTGGCAAATCAGGTCTTAGATTCAAGTGACGAGATCAGTAAACGTGCCATGGAATGCCACCCTTATGCAACTGAATACAAGTGGGCACAATCCAATATGTGCATATAAATATTTGAGCAAGTTCCTGAGTAATTCTTTATGCTGTTGCTATACTAAATATTTAAAAAGTCTGTCATGGCATACTATTCATGGCATGTCCCTGCTAGGCTACCATATGTGTGATCACAAAATGTTGGCTAAAAAGGGTAAAAAGTTATGCGGATATATTACTACTTAAGCACAGAGTAACTTTTTGAATCTGATTTCTGATTTTAAGGTCCTGTATTACGCAAAATTTACTCCTGTGAGCTTTAGGCCATGTTATAATGTTATATTGTTACCTCATCAGAAACATACAGTACCTGGAGTTGTGTTTTGTTTCACTCACACACTCCCTTTATTATTAGTCTGTCTACATCTCCAAAGCTCAAACAACTGTGCTCTTATTTCCTGCATTTCCACATGACATCACAAGGTGGAACAGAGTGTTTTCTGTTTGAGAGAAGAACTCCGCTTAAATATGCAGGATATGTGTCTTAAACATGTGTAAATGAAACAAAACACAACTCCAGGTGTGTTTGTGATGAGGAAACAACACTGTTACATAGATGCAAAATAGTGTAATATGGGCCCTTTAAATTTTAACATATTCCTTTAAAATATATCATAACAATTTGAAAAAGTAAATCGTAATGCAAGGAAAAATGCAAGAAAGATAAATGCTTGTCGAAAAAATAAATTTTCACTTTTGTATCAGTACTATAACTTCAAAGTAATATTACTGAAGTAAAAGTAACTCCTTACTACCCACCACGAGACATGACGTTGTATTACAGCATGATCTGCTTTTCTCTAACATAGTTCAGTTCTACACTTTTAACACACATCTAAAAGTCTTTCCTCTTTCCTTATGTCTCCGATTTCCTTCCTATCTCCTTTCCTCCTTTGCTGTGGTCACCCCTAACACACTGCGTGCTCTGTGATGTCACATGTCACTGTACCCCCCGTCTGATTGGCCAGTGACAAGGAAGTGATCCCTGACATCATTACCCGCAGAGAAAACCCCTTTCTAAAGCCAGCCCCTCGCACTGATCAAGTGGAGGGCGACGAAGATGAAGAGGAGGAAGAGGTGAAGACCGTACCAAATAAACAGAAGGACGACCTGGCCTTAAGGCGGGCTCAGAGTAGGCCCCTCCCACACAGGGACGGACCAATGAGCTTTGCCTCTGCGCCCATGAGTCAAGCGGATATGCAGAAGTGGGAGAGGCTCAAGATGTCCGACCCCAGGTGCCCATACATCATACAAAATATAAATACATTACACAGTATTTTTGGAAGAGTGTGTGCTGTGGAAACTTATGAGTGGTGTGTCGATACTTATCATGTGTCTTTCTCTATTCTCTATTTATCTATTCGCATTGCCTGGAATGTTCCACAATATGGCATTTAAAGGGCACATATTACCACTGCTGTTAGCACTGTAAATATCTTGCATTTTTACAGTGTGCGGGTCACCTCTCCATGGATCTGACTTCTAACTTGGCTTGGTGGTACTCCTGTTAGTCTCCTTGGGGATACTTATGTTTAACGCCATACTGTGGAACATTCCAAGAAAAACAATGACAGCTTCCACCAGCAGTTCGCAGACAATCCTCTAAAACAGTTACGTAGTGCTTTAAATACTACCTATAAACCTATTTGATATTCTTATGTGACAAATGGTAAACTTTGGCCCTTATGTGACCCTAAAAGCTGTGAGAAAAAGGATTTAATGTACTTGTTGAGTGGACCACACCAGATTAAGGATTATGAAATTTAGCTTTCTTATTCCGCCTCATAGCCTGTATATTGATTGATATGTACCATGTCATGTCAGGAATGTATGGTATTTTCATCTTTTTAATCTTCACCCCTGACTGTGACATAAGTGATTGCAGTACATGTGGACATATTACTAATACTTACTTATTTGTATTAGATTACTCAATCATAGACTCATTTTAATTAGTACCATTTTGCAGTATAAATGGCCTTTGTTGATCAAAAAAGCGCTGACTTGACAAATGGCAAAATTAGAATAAAAAACTTAAAGACTTTATGATAATACAAGAAGCAATAAGTATATTTTGATATCCCAAAATGTAGTCTTGTTGGTGGATGACGTAACAGTTTTATTTGGGAAACACTGATGCTAGTAGTAGAAGTAATATAAATGATACATTCCAAAACAGAAATAATTACTGACAACATTTATTTATTATTTTATTTTATTTTTTCATGTCTGCATACATCAATTCCAGTTTTCCGAATCATTCCTTTTACATTCCCACTTTACGCTTTTCCTCATTATTATTTCAGTCTTCATACAGTCTTCTCCAGTCTCTATTGAAACAGATGAGAAAACTGGCCTGTCTGTATTCGAGTCTGTATTTGTGAGGTGACTGTGGGCACTGCTCAGCCTTTGTGTTTCCCTCAGTGCTGATGTCATGACATAGGATAAAGAGGGTTTTGTGCTCTCAAAGGAGTTACTAAGCATTTAGAATAGACAAGTGTCTGACGCCTGAGTGTGGATGAAAATGTATGAGAGTCCATAACTACATACTTTGTCCTCTTTTGTCCAGTCATCTTGTCCAACTCAGTCCTCTTTGTCTCTTTCCTTTCCACCCTGTCTGACTGGCGTGTGCTATTCTCTGTATGTGTGTGTGTGTGTGTTGCATTGTGAGATTGTATCCAGTGAGGAAAGCCCAGTGTGCCAGGCTTGTCTGGAGAAAAATTATAGGAGCTCATTCTCTGGATCTTCAAAGGCCGGGCGGGGTCACGGCAAAGTGGTGACCTTTGGGGCTGTGACTGAGATCGAGCAGCCAGTAGACACAAGTGAAGGGGAGGAGACCGAGTTGCTAAGACGACTCTTGTCCAAAGCAACAGTAACCATGCCAACCATAGGCCCTGGCTCCCGGCTCTCAGAGCGGGAACGCAGGTATGGACAGGGCCAGAGACGCCACTGGCTCGCAAGGAAAAGTGCACTGTTTTGTTGCATCTAAAAGTCCCCCTCCAATCAATGTTTCATGAGCAAGTTAGCTAACTACTGTTAGCTACCACTTTTTCAGTGGTATTACACCATCATGCCATCCCAATTATTGTTTTTTGGGGGGGAAGGAAGTCTGAATTCTGTCAATAAGTGGGAGTTGATTTGAAAGAAAATGCTTAAATGTGAGGTTTCAGGCAAATCTCAAATGAGTAACACAGAATGAATGGATATGATGAAAATGGTAAAGCTGAAAACATTTAGCTTTGAATCCTGACCTTTAAAATGAATTTTGTCAATCATGTGAATGATATTGGGGTGTTTTGTGGCTGGAGGGGAACTGTGCTGCTTGTGGTGGAAATTTAAATAATAACCATGGCACACATTTTGCATCGTACTGAAGAGAGGCACATGCATGTGCAGTGGCAGAGTGGCAGTAGTATACTGTCGCCTCAGTCATCATAATAGTGCAGTAGAATCGTCATTAACTGTAGGTGGATGACACAGGTGCTTGAGTCGACCTGGCTTAGGCTGGCTCTGTTACCTTTAACACATTTGTTTTATACTTGCACTGTGTAAGAAACACACACAAGCACACAAGGATAAATTGTTGTTATTGTGATACCACAGTCTAATCTGTAATCTCTTTAGAAATACTACAAACTACAATGTGTGTCAGAAAAAAGGGACAAACTGTGATTGGTGAAGGTGGTTTCATTGTGGTATGATTTAAATGTTCATATAGTGATGAGTCTTGCTGGTATTTAGTAGAACTGATCTCTCTATATATAACTCTTATTCAATAATTGAATAATATTCTATATTTATTATTTATTCTATATTTATTATTCTTAGTCAACAACTATTGAATATCAGTATAAATAATATTTTAACATTATGAGACATTTTGGACCAATGACTACTAAGTATTCTTTTTACGTTAGAACTCTGAACCGTTCCTGGAACCAATCCTCGATAGCAGTATGAATATTGTGCATGATAATAGATGATGTAATGATGCTTTCTCTTTTGTTTATAGTGATTTCTCAGCAGTATTTTAGTTTGCCTTCCTCTCTTACATAACCCAGTGCTTATCTCCTCCCTCTACCTACTGTTTGCATGTCCTGCTGGTGCTTTGCATGCACAGATTCACATTCTATGCTGTCCGCTGTTCAGCCTCACTTTACATATGCCTCCATACCTCAGCCTCGGAGATGTCACTGACCTCAGTCAAAGCACGCTCCAAACCTTCTCCGAGGTCACTCCTACCCCGGCTGAGGTAGACGCCCGCCTCGCCCAGTATATGAGAAGAACAGAGGAGGAAGAGGAGGATGATAATGAAGAGGAAAAAATCCCTGATCTGGAGAAGGATGACATGATGGCACGGCGGACTGGTGTTTTCCATAAACAAAGTAGCTCCTCTAAAGTCTATCACAACAGGTTCCTGCCTATGCCTGGAACAAAACACAACACCCAAGACGCCACCGATCTCTTTCCATGGAGCAAAAAGGAAACAGACGGGAGCAGGAACTTAAGGTGGGGGAATATATTATTGAATGACTTCTGAGCTACTAACACGCTTGCTTTGCATCCTAAAGACATCCTCTAGTGTCTTCAATTAAGTTTCTCTTTTAGAGCGGAGCAAACTAAAACAAGTATGGAACCATTTCAACCAGTTACAACTGAAATTGTCAAAGCAACTACTTACCATGAGCGAAATCCAGAAGACGAAGATGGAGAAAGCCTACCTAAGCCGGAGAAGGATGACATGATGGCTAGAAGGACTGGGTTAAGTCAGAAGCCCATTGGGAGCAAAGCAAATCAATTCTTGCCTGTGCCTGGATCGGTCAAGTATAACGTTGTTCCAAAACAACCTCAAATCAATGAAAAACCTACAGTTGAAAGGTACTTCGTCGAAGCATGATAAGGTTGTCTTTCAATGCATTCTAACTAACCATTGGTAAACTAGTGTAGAATAATCCTGTGATGTGTTACGATATTATGAAAAGTACTAATTAAGTAAGTAAGTGTGGTGAACTTTATGTAACAAGCATGTTTGAGTGGTCACAGCCGGACTCCTTATATGGTTTGACACGTGGATAATTGTTTTTGAAAGGACTTGGATTTGTTGCCATGAGTTACTGTGTCGATCTGGAGTTCATATGTGGTGGTTTAAAGTCTGTGGACTATGAAGCTTGGATTGGTCTGGCATGTCTTGGGTTGGGTTTTGTGCAAGATTAAGAGTGGAGATGTTTGCTTTTGTTTAAGTGAATCACAGCTGCACCATATGAGCTTCAGAATGACTCAACTTTTGGAATTTAGTGATTTCCCTTTGCACAAAATCATACAAAACAGTCATAGATAGCTTTAATTCTGAAACATGTATTTTCTTGATTTGTTTAATATAACTGATTTATAGACAAACTTTTGATAATGGGAAATTCTCAATCTGCTGTGTGCAGCGCCATTTCAATTCAGAGCACTCAAAGCTATATTAGAAAAGAAAAAGTCCTCGCATATGTCTTTATTGTGACTTTTGGGAGCCTTAGGTCCTGTTATAATGTTGTTACTTCCTCAAAAACATACCTGGTGTTTTATTTCATTCACACATGTTTAAGTAACCCTTTGTTATTAGTCTACAGTGCTTTGTTCCACTTTGTGATGTTTTTTTCTTTAGTTCAGGAGAGATTGGCAATTCCAGGGCTGAAATTATCCAAATGATTCTAGTGAAGGTGTGTGGACTTTAAAAACACAATGGAGCACTGCCTGTATTACCACATTACATTGCAACTGTTTTCCGTTTGAGAGAAGAGCACAGCCTGACACAGCAGTAAAACATGTAAATGAAACAAAACACAACTCCAAGTATGTTTGTGACAAGGAAACAACATTATAACATAGATCAGAAAATGGTGTAATATGGGCTCTTTAAGCATCACTGCAATCATTATTCAAATAAATTAAAATAATCTAATAAAAAGAAAAAAATACGTGATTGATTCAAATAAAAAGAAAATAACCATGATTATCCACTTGCTATTATCTATGAATTATTCCATAAGTGTGTAGCCATAGGTGAGAAAACTAAATGTAATTTGTCTAAAATTTTAAAAATGAACTAAATATGTAAGAAAAATCACAAATTTGGTATGAATATTGAAATATTGCTAGTAATTAAAATGCAAAATACAACCTCTATGGTGCAGTTTGGATTCACATTTGCTATAATCTTGGGCCTTGTCTTGTCAGCAGTGTTACTATCGTCGCCGTGGAAACTCAGGCCCCACCCCTTGAGTCCCAAACCAGGAAGTGTGCTTTGGTGCAAGATAATAAGCTGGAGGCAAAGGAGAAGGATGCTAGAAAAGTGACTGTAGACCAGGCAGTACATAGCGCCCCAACTCTCTCCCCACTGCCCACACATGCCACCCTCCAAATCAGTAAGGAGGAGGCAGGGCAGGGCAAAATCAAGGCTGAGGAAAGGGTGCAGGAGGTGGGTTCGCAAGCACCAAAGAGACCCTTCTGGCTGGAGGATGATCAACTACCTCCAATGATGTGAGATGCTTATGATGAACTATTTTATGCATGGCTGTGTTACCTAAGCAGTGTACACATGTGGACGTTTATTTCACTATTGTTTACATCTTACAGTGTTGATACAAAGTGCCACTGGTGCAGGTGGTTTCTGTTTATTCACACTGTGCTGTTGTTGTTTTAGGACGAGTCGAAGAGTTGCTTTTATATCTGAGGACACAGAGTAAGTTGGACGGGGAGATAATAATTGCATGAAATAAGCTTATTTTCCTTCTTTGCTTTGTTTAAAATTACTACTTTTCTTCCATTCCAGTACGTTTTGCTAACACTTGCTTACAAAGTTTTTAATTTGTTGTTACTGCAAAGGATTAGTAAGGATTTGGTACAATTTTAAAGGTGCACCGTGCAACTATTCTTGGAGAGGATACACCACATGGTAGGTCTCCATGTAGATGTATTTAACTGTTCAGCCTGGAATGTTTCACAGTAAGGCATTAGACTTATACCTCCATGGAGGCAAGCAGCACAAGGTACAGATCAGTTCGTTGGAGAGGCGGGCCCACTCATACAAGAATGCATGTGCAATGGTATTTCTGAACAATAAAATCACATCTAATGAAACATACTAAGCAAAGTAATAGCATCTCCCTGAAGAAAAAAAACAAGTGTGGCGTATCCTGCAACAGAAGAGTTACACAGTGCACCTTTAAATTTATGGTTTTGACTGAAAATTATAAATATTATGGAAAAAATGTGTATATTTATAATAGTGAGGTAGTGAGTACTACTAGTACTAGTTTAGGTTGAAGTACTACTATAGTTGTTGTTAAATACCTAACTAACCCTTTGCAAATTTAAATTGTACAATATTCTATTTGCTCAAAATGACAACTGGGCATTTCCCAAACACCTGTTTGAGTTCAGATCAATTGTGTGGGTTCGGTATTAAACAGGTAATGACAACATAACATAATAATAACATAATAATAACATAATAATAACATTACTAATAATACCTAATAATGTATGAATGAATTTCACATCTTTTACAATATCCAAAGAAGTTTGGGAAATGACCATTTTGATTAACCATAACTAACATTCCTTGCCTCTCTTTCTTTACAATGGTGCTTTTTCTATTTCTATTGCTTTTGTTAAGATACTGAGCTAAAAATAGATTTTCAAAAAGCCAGTACTTGATCTGCTTGCTTATGTTTGTTGTTCTTTGTTGTCTCTAGGAGTGCGAGTATGGGTGACATCCTAAATGAGGACGAGATGGGACACTTGCCTCACATCAGCCCATCCCGATACGAGCGCATGCAGGAGCAGTACAGCAACTTCAAAGAGGACGAGAACCAGTGGCAAGATGTAAGAAATCAAACAAACTAACAATACACTGAAGAATGTTGAATTAAATGGTGCTCGGATATGCTAACAGTGTTATCGTGACAGGACCTGGCTCGGTGGAAGAACCGCAGACGAAGTGCCTCCCAGGATCTGATCAAGAAGGAGGAGGAGAGGAAGATGATAGAGAAGAAAATGAAGGAGGAGAGCGATAGAAGGAAAAGCATCAAAACTTACAAAGAGATCATCGAGGAGAAGTAAGGAGTCAGTTTAAAAAGACTACAAGACTGCTGAAAGTTGCTTGTACTTAAAATACATACACGCTCTAAATATTACTAATACTTAATATTGGATAACATGAGGATAATATAACTAATCCAGATGTTTGGTCTTAGATGAACTAGAGTAAACTTACCAGAAACTAAATACACAAGAATTCTTAATTATATATTACAATCTGTATTCTTCTATACTATGTATATAAGACCTTATATTGCATTTGGGTTTCATTATCACATACATGTAAAAGTAAAGGTAATTTCAGGTTTCAGATTCAGGGTTTCGTTTATTTCATCTTGTCATGGAGAAACGTGGCTCGGAGCAGGGGTCAGTAGCATTAACATAACATACAGTCATGACGTGACACAACAAAAGACAAAAGAAAAACATACAGTCACTCAGGCTCCACACATCAGCACAGTCAGTCCATGTTGTTAATAAATGTTATAGACTGGGATACAAACAAGTTTTTAAACCTGTTATTTTTGCATAAATGAACCCTGTATCTCCTCCCAGACTGCAGGAGCTCATACTGTGTGCTAAGCACATGAAAGGGATCCGTGAGTGTTCAGAGATGGTCTGTGGGGCAGTCAGAGTGGATACACCCATGATATTACAGCCAGTTTGACGTCTAAGGATCTGCAATTTATATTTGACAGTCAGGTTTCCAAAGCAGCTGACTATTTCATACCTTAGTACAGACTCTATACTGGCTATATAGAAGGTCAGCATAATATTTTGGGTTTGTTTGACTCCAAACACCCTTAATCTCTCAAGAAAGTACAGACACTGGTGTATCACTCGTCACATCCTTATGCCAACTCATATGATCTGATTTGAATTTAGGGTCAGAATTTTAACTTTAAGCTTCAAAATGTCTAATCGAAGAACAAAAACCTGGGTGGGCTTTTGCTGCATATAATTCTCTGAGTATCAACACATGCAGATGCAAGATTCCTAGTTTGGCATTGTCAGTACATAAGATGCATCATTCATAATTTATTTCATTTATTTTAAAGGGAACGCAGAGAGGCGGAGCTATGTGAAGCCTATAGGAATGCCGCAACCCCAGAAGACGCCGCCATGGTTCTACAGCGTTATGCTCTTCGTTTTACTATCAGCGATGCCACTCTGGACAGTCTGAAAGTGCCCAGGCCTGTCGTCACGGCCACCGATCCAGACAAAGAGCAAACGGACAAGGAGCTCAAGCCTTTGACACCTGTAAAAGAGGAAGACTTAAAAGTTTCAGAACAACACAAAACGGTCATCAAAACAGACACCAAGCACAATACGGAACATGTGGATTTAACTAAAAAACAGGAAGATATAGTCTGTCTCTCCTCCATCCCTACTCCACCCACCAGCCCCGTAAAGACTCCAGAACGCGTGTTACCACCGTTACCGGAAAAACCTGTGAGTAAACCAGCGAGCAAACCAGCAGAGAGTACAAGCACCGTACAGCCACAGTGGACACCGGTGGTACAGTCTCAGGCCAAAGTCCCTTCAGCCCCTTCACCTCTACAGCGGACCCAAACGCTCCCAACCACCACCGTGCCTCCTCCTCCCTCCAGACCTGTGCCCCTGCTGGCAGCCAAACCGTGGAGCTCACAGTCCGGAAACAAGTCATTCAAGGTTTGTTTACGTACAAGCATTCATAATCCACTGTCTTTATATATTTTGCAGTTGTTGAAGGATAGAATTGCTATAATGTGTTCATAAAAAGAACGTGAAAGCACACACAAATGTACTTTTTGTCAGTTTAGTACCAAAATGCCTACTACAAATGTGAGCAATATTGCCACCTGGTGTTGGAGCTACTTGTGCCAATTAACGATTAACTACTGTATATTCCCTAACAGATGTTATACTTTTTTCCTCAACAGTTAGCTAGCATCACTGCAGAAACACTATTTTATAAGTTCAATAATTATATAAAGGGAAATTTGAATTGTTATTAAAAAATGAAAACCATAGTTGTAGATTTTTAGTAATCACAAACTTTCTTCCTTCTCAGATAATGCCATACTACATCACAGCTTAATATTTTTTTCCTCAAACAATTAACTGGCATTTTGTGCAGTAACAACACAAATATGATATAAGTTCAATTAGTATAAGAATAATGAAGAATGAGGGAGACAGAGTGGTCCTCCAAAGTAAAATCGAGTAGGGCATTATTTATTTAGGGTTATCAGTTCATCTTAGAAGGATCTGAAATTCTCATCAAATAAAACATTGAGCTTGTCTTGGCTATGAATAAAATAAGATGCCTGAACTCTTTATAATCTATATTTCATGTCTTCCTCAGATGGATGGGCTGGTGAGAGTGAACGGAGAAGCTGCTGAAACTTCTTCCATTCACACTCCCCCGCTCTCCCCCATGCGGTCACCAGAGGGAGCCAAACCTGCCACACCCACCTCACCTCCCACCACCATCTCACCCGTGAAGCCTGATAAAGAGATCCCATGTGAACAGACAGTGACCGTAGAGAGGACAGTGCAGCCCCCGCCCCATTCTCCTCCTCAGACAGAGAGGCCCCAGTCTGCCACCAGCTCTGCTATCAGCTCTCTGATCGGGGGCAGGAACTGTGTCATCACCACCACCATCGTCACAGAGCTCACACACGTGGAGCCAGTCACACCGGAGAGGCACACCAATGGACAGGTATATTTTGTTGTTGTTATTTGGGCCTATAAGTATTAAAACTGGACAGTAAGCAGGGTTAAAGGTCCTATATTCTATTAAATTGACTCTTGTGAGCTTTAAGCCATGTTAGAATGTTGCTGCCTCATCAAAAACAAACCTGGAGTCGTGTTTTGTTTCATTCACACATGTTTGAGTAACTCTTTGTTATTAGTCTGTTTATATCTCCAAAGCTCAAGATGCTCTGTTCCACCTTGTGATGTCATGAAGCGGTAGTTTTAGTTAACAGCGACCTTTAGTTCAGTAGACATTGGCCATCCCAAGGCTGAAATCTTCCAAATGTTTCAAATGAAGGTGGGTGGCGTTAAAAACACAGTGCAGAGTGTTTTCTGTTTGAGAACTAAATATGGTTTGTGTGTTAAACGTGTGAATAAAAGGAAACAACTCTAGGTATGTTTTTGAGCAGGTAACAGTATTTTAACATGCATCAGAAAAAAGTGTAAAATGGGCATTATGTAACTTTTCTGGGGAATGTATGTCACCTGCTTGTCTCCATGGAGATGTTTTGGCTTGAATTTGCCTTGAATTCTACAGTTAAATTAAACCTCTCTATCTGGCATTACAGATGTTTTATTACTAAGAAATCTGAAATCTGAAAAAAACATGCATTCTTACAGTGAGCAAAGTCAATCAGTTGAACTTGATCACAAATAGACTAAATTTGCTGGGTTTAAGTGAACGTCACACGTCTATAGGTTAATAATATTTAATGGAGAAATTGTGTAGACAAGTTGAAGGGCCAAATCTCAAACAGAAATGAACTGGCCAGGGAAATAATACTGTATTCTTGGACAACCAATGACCAGTAACAATGGTCTTTCGGTATTATTAAACTTCTAAACTCCTAACATAAGCCCTATACTGAAGAAAAAAATAGGTGATTTATTATTATTGCATATTTTGATTCTATTAGAATTTTTTAGTTTTGAACATAAAATAATCAAGACCCAACTGTGCGTTATGTAATGTGAGAGTGGGTGAAATAGTGGGTGGCTTTGATCATTCTGTCTAACTGCATTAGAGTTATCATACAGGTCTGTAAGTAGTAAATTCAATACTTCAATTCAAGCTTGTTACAGTGACGTTAAAACTTGGCTAAACACTATTAGAACTTTGCCAGCTGAAATGGATCAAGCCCATAAAGGTTGTCCATAATATGTGCTCATTTCATTTACAAGTATTCAAGCAATAAATAACACTGGGGAAATACACTATTCTAAATGAGGTCCATACACTTTATTTTACAACATTAAACACATTTGACAAACTATTTCCTTTTGCTTTAAATATGGATGGATATAAAAATAATAAAATTCATATTCCTCTAAAATGCTAGTGGAGTATCAACAAAATAATTACACATAATAAATGTTTTTATTGTCAAGATAAAAACATGTTTTCAATGAGAGATCGACCAACTGACTGTTTAGAAACTCTGACGATATTTTTGGCCAAAATGATAATAATTTAAATTTACTAAAAACTCTCTTCACCACAAACCCATACGAGAGCTGTGTAGCAGTTATCAACAGTTATCTATTTGCACTAAAATGTTCACTTAAAGCTTTGTGGGTATTTTTAGGCTGTAAATATCAGTGTGTGATGGACAAGGTCCAATACCGGCCCAGTATATTGGTCTATCGCTAGTTTAAATCATCCTATATTTTTGTTATGCTTTTTTAATAGAAATCTGTCAGATATTATATGAGTTTTATTTTACTTGTGTGGATGCAACTAAATAAAGAGGTTTAAACAAACAAATAATGAACCTATTGTAATAAAAACTGTCTTTGTAGGTAAATGGCACATCCACCTTCCCTCAGGAGCCAGTGGAGGAACAGAGGAGTCCAGTATCTCCATTACCTAACAGTATGCAGGACTTCTCCTCCACGATGACAGGTAAAGTCTGGAACACATCTTTTCTGGTTGCTAGTGCCACTATTTATATCTCTGAGCCGTTTCTAGTTAATTTATTCATGAACTTTTGTCTTTTTTCCCACAGAGGCTGTAGAGGACGGCAACTTAACCGTATGTATCCCTGCTTTGTGCAAGCTTGTTTTTCGTGTCCTCTTTCATTCTTAAATTTGACCCTGTCCTTACCCTTGTCTTCCTCCAGTTGTGCTGTAGTCAAACTTGTCCTCTCACCTCTCCTCTCTTTCTGTCCTTTTTACCCTGTCCACTTGTGCGTGTGTGTTATCATTGCAATGGGTGTGTGGGTAGACTGAGACCCCCATGTTGAACTTGGCTAAACGTGTAAATCACTGGGTATGGGACCCCAATGAGGAGCGCAAACGGCTGGAGAGGTGGCAGCAGGAGCAAGAGCGCCTCCTACAGGTACAAAGAGGATAGTGTGCACATGCATGGATCCGTGACTGTAACACGCGCTGGTTATGGCTGTGTGTGTTGGTGATTTTGACTGGGCGTTGTAAATGTGGTCTTTAATGTGATGGTATGTGTCTCCAGGAGCAGTATGAGAAGGAGCAGGAGAAGCTGAAGAAGGAGTGGGAGAGAGCGCAGTTAGAAGTGGAGGAGGAAGAAAGGAAACACAATGAAGAGGTAGTCGTACATTCTATTTCCGACCTTGAGCAGTGTTGTTATCATTTGGCACTGCTTGCAGAGTCTTCTACTGAGCTTTTAAGTGTCTGTGACAGGGTTAGACTACTCATTTTACTGGAACACATTTAAGAACATTTTATTTAAGATAAGATAGCTAAATATTTAACTTTTTTCCCATTTCCCATTGAGATTTTACTTCATGGTTGGAAAACATGATGTTCTTAAGTGGGCAAAAAATATTATTTGACAAATAAAAATATAAGAAAACAGCTTTATTTTGTTTAAAGTATCAGAAAAATGTGTGTAAATTGTGTTTAACTTTCGGATAGAGTTGTTTTTATGATTGTTTATCAAAATAGCAATTCAATGTTAAGGTTCTCTTAATGTAATTTATTATAATATGCAAGAACAGCCTTGTGTTGTCTATCCCTTTTGCAGGAGAGACGCATTCTAGAGGAAACTGTTGCTCCGCTCAATCCCACAGGCATTCTGAGCCAGCCTCCTACACAGACTAATATAACCTCACCAACTGAAATAACCAAGGCACCTAACAGCACTATCCCTCTACAACACAACGGCCATAAGGTCCCATTAGGAAACGAGGGCCAGCATGCTTCTAAACTGCACTTTTTCCAAGGTACGCTTCAAGCAAATTATCCTTCAGTTTTATTGTAAGAGCATGTAGTTTTTATGATTATTTCTGAATTTGATGAAATAATACCTATGGTAAATTTTCATTGCATCAGTCAAGTGGAATTTTGTGAAAATTACAGGAAGTTTTTCTCTGTATTGTATTGTAAGTTCTTCCTCTATCTATGTCATCAATACACAAAATTCCATTCTTTTCAGTGTTTTTTTTCTTATACTTTCTACATTTTGGATATATTCAGAAGACATCAGATATATGAAGCAATTATGTAGTAAAGAAAAAAGTTAAATAACTCTACAAAAGGTGGCTAATTTAAGGATTTAAATATACAATATTTTGTTATATTATTAATATGTTGTTATACTTCATATATATTGATGTCTTCTATTTGTATATAAAATATAAAAAAATAAAGAAGAAAAATACTTTTGACTGGTATATGAAATATGTCTAACCTATCATGTACACTCTTTAATAGACTCCACATGTGAAGTAGAAGGCTCCAAAAAACAGGAGCTACAGAAAACTGAATCTCTTGACCACAGCCCTCAGCCCAAGCAGCCGCAGAATGTTAAAAGGTACAGCCGTGTCCCTTTATCAACATACGTTTGTCTTATTCGGCCTTTATTTACAAACTGCTGATGTGCTCTGATTGTATTGATAGGTCTGGATCACATGACACAGCAGTGGGGCGTCAGCAGTCTCATCCATCACCCCATCCCCCATCTCCAAGCAGGTACTTGGGCTTACACCTAACAACTGCAGTACTGTTTTTATATAAAGTATTGTATGTACATTAACTGCTTGTCCGTTTGCTGTTTGTTTAGATGTGTGAGTGGGAAAAGACTATGTTCTGGTTGTTCTCAGCCTCTGGGAAAGGGAGCGGCCATGATCATTGATACTCTGGGACTCTTTTTCCATATGCAGTGTTTCAAGGTATACAATACTCACACAGACCACCAGACAAATTGAACTGTTTGTCATTTCTAGTATATGTCCCTAATCAGATCACAATATATAAAAATATATATTAAAACCACCATCTTCCATTGACCTAGTGACCTATTGAATTCAGCTCTTTTGGTTCATACATTTCGTATTATCTGTAGTAAATTCTTCAGTCACAATAAATTTTAAACGGTCTGTTTTCAGTGTGGGGTTTGTGATGGCCAGCTGGGCGATGCCACTGCAGGCACTGATGTTAGGATCCGTAATGGACAGCTCAGTTGTCATGAGTGCTACATCGCGTCTCGAGGTGAGAACTTGTCCACACATCGGCAGGTTCTTGAAAATGGTTATGGCCATGAACATATGCAAAGTAGTAGTAGTAATATTAGTAGTAGTAGTAGCAGTAGTAGTAGTAGTATAGCACTGCAATATTGCACAGTCTTAAAAGCACAAAAAAATCAATATGTGTGCAGAACTGTGACAGTTACTGACATTTTTGTTTTGTCCAGGGAGAGGTCAGCCCACGACTCTATGATGATGTCCTGAATATGCCCACCAGCTTTTCAACATAGACAACTTACTGGATTCCTAAATCACATTTGGAACATTTTAAACATTTCTGGAATCTTCTGGAATCACTTTTCCCAAACAAACAGCACAACCAGCTTTACTGGAATCTACAAACGGACAAAAACACTATTCCAAAATTCCGGCTATTTATAAATATTTGTAGCATGGATTTAATTGCTCTCTTTAATCCTTTGCACAACTATAATAATGACAATAACAAAATTGGAGTAGCTTGTCCATTTTAATGCCTTAGCCCTTCTCATTTTCTGTTTATGGATTTGCATGAACCTAAAGCTATATTTAAGTTATTTTATTCACAGATGGAATATTGAGAGTGCTGTATGTTTCTTAACAAAATCTTCTATCATATGTTCTAATATAAATACACACAATTGTTTTCCAATCCATTATGACACTGGTTCTTGGACATTGCTTTGACTGGAATGCATGTAATTAATAATTTGTGTTTTTAGGGTTATTTTCTTTCTTTTTAAGATGTTTTAAACATATTTTGAATTCTTGTTCGAATCAGTGCCTTATGTAAAGAATTAGAGGGCTACTCACACGGACCTCCAGGTCATGGCACATTGTGAGAGACAGAAGTGCATGTGTGTTGGAGTCATGCATGTAGAAAGTATGTATGCAGTGACTTGAAGCTCCATACCAGCATTTTTCCATCTATTCTCACCTTGTTCATCTCAAGGCTTAAACCAATGACAGTACTTGCTGCTCTTTTGTCAGTGCTCACGATAAATGGACACACAGCATCAAATCATGACTGGAAGAGGTGCAGAATTGTCTTTTATAGCAAGTGTATGTTTATCAATAAAACCTTTTAAGTGATTTTTGCAGTGAGGTTTTTTTTTTTTTTCCCATTCTGTGATATTATGTAGCTTATGAAGTGCTATGCTTGTTTTATAGTGCTAATGCTAAATTAAAAGTCGAAATCTGAGTACTCTTGACTATACACCTATGGTATCGTATTTATGATTATTAGTATTCTACTGCCCTCTAGTGGTTCTTGTACAGAATGGGCTACTTTAGCAGACCAACCGTATACAGCATCAATCCAAGACGTGCCAAGTACATCGAAATTGTTGCTGATAAAAAACAAAACAAAACCCCACTACATTATCATGTAGTATAGAGAGGATTGTCCCATTTACAATATATCAAAACATGAAGAGCTGATTAAACAGACAGGTCGGAACCATTGTTCTAGGAACCAACGTCAACGAGACTCTTTGGACGTCACACAAATACCGGAAGTTTACAGTCACTTGACAGGATGTGAACATGTTTATATTTTGCAATACAAACTGACCAGATTTTTTCCTTATGACTTCTTAACATCGAACTGCAATGGACCCACGAGAACCATCACGACATCCCGTATGTATCTTTTGTTTATTCTGACACACACAGTGCATTTATTAGCGTTTTCTTATGCGCAGAAATGACTCGAGCTGTGTGGCTCACGAGGTTAGCATGCCTTTTTCATAACACAGTAAACTAATGTGAAAGAAATCTCACATTTATGGCCTTTTATCTGAATATAATTATTTCCTAGTGATACAAGAGTAATAGGTGGGGTTTTAAACATTAAAGTTTGTTTTTGCATTTACTTTCACTTTTAGTACCTGTACCTGTCTCTAGTGTAATCTCTATTAATTCTGGACTTCTGACTTTAAAAAAAAAAATGCTGAGTGCTTATTACAATCTCATGTATCACAATACATTCAGACAATGCTGTTAGTTATATTAAAGCTTCCTCTTTACTTACTATTTTAATCCAAAAAAGAGAAGCCACATGTTTGTGTGTATTCTTGTCATATTATTAAAATTGTGATACAGGTGTAGTATCTAACAATTTGTCCTATTATCTAATCCAACCTTCTGTTCCTCCCAGAGTACTCCTGAAGTGGACTTGACTCGTAGCATGGACGAGGACTCCATGGTGGACGGTCCTCTGATCTCAGCTGATGCCCTGCACTCTACCATCAGGAGGGAGTTTCAGACACTGCCCACACACTGTCAGGCTGCTCTGCTCTCGGTGCTGCATGTACGTTATTATGGGCTTGTTTATAATATGAGGCTGTGTAATATTCATATGGATCTAGATTCAATTGTTTTTTTTTTTCGATCCAAAAACTTTCTTTCGTTCTTTTGGTATTGATTTCTTGAACATAATTACGATATTTTTTTGCCATTTAACACAACAAATTGTCCTGGTAAATGTAGCAGTAGCACTTTTCTTCCATCCTTTGATAATGTGGTGTTTCCCACAGGGTTCTTAACCTATGATGGCGACTGGTGAACCATATTTTAATAATTTGAAGTAATTTTTAGAGTATAAATGTTTCTTATTACCTCTACTGTTCAAAAAACAGGAAAACATGTTAGTTAGTTAAGTTGAGTGCAATACCTGTTTTCACAAGTAAAAACATAGTATATTTTTTAGGTCTATAATAAAGCTTCATCAAAACCTCCATATTGTGTTTCTTATAATCATTATTAACTTTATTTTGTTGCCTATACCCATATTTTTCAGGTGGTGTACGTCATCTTATCAGTTTTGGTGGCCATTATGTGCATTCTGAAAGACGGCGATGTAGAACAGTGTAACAGCATCTTGCAGACTGTTGGAGGAGACGGTGCCATAGTGTTTGGAAAAGTCTTTTTATGGGTGTTTGTTCTCCTGTTTACAATCTGCTCCAAGCACCACCACCGGCAGGCCAGAACCAGGGGCTACCTAAAATTCTACAGACACATGCAAGAAGTGATCCACCTGCCTCTGGTTTTTCACTCTGGGGGTAAGACTGTCTTTTTACCACAAGAGGGTGCAACTCAATGACTAAATGACATTTGATTCTATTGATGTGATTTGTTGTGTTCTTTGAAGGCAATGCCATGCTGCTGTGGATTTTGGTTGCAAAAATGCCACAGGATCTGAAAACATACCTTGTGCTTGCTGTTCTGGTGATGGAGCTGCTGGTGGCGTTACCATGTTTAGTTTATTATACAGGTAAAATACTCTTTATACCAAAGAAAGATAAAACATCAGTACATCCTTACACTCATAAAAGTATGTATACAATAACATTAAAAACCATATTTTTGTACAGTCAGTTCAACATTTAAATCTGACCATGTTTTCTCAACTGATGGGTAGCACTGAGTTCTACAGAATTCACCTTTTTTGCTGTTAAAATGTAGATATTTTGACCTGGGTTATAATAAATATCTCTGTAATTAGTGGGGCTGTCCACATGAAACAAAAACTGGCATAAAGTTCAACAATTAACTGAGGTGAAATGTTCTTATCATTAGAAAAATGTAGTGACATTATACAAACAGGCATCATTGTAATAAGTAAACTGACTTTAAGGCATAAGATAATTTGTCAGTTTTGTGAACCCAAGAGGTCATAAAGTTATATAGGCCCTTCATTTGAGATTATTATATAGCTTTCTAGACTTCTGCAAATGCATTTTATTCAATTCATGTTTATTTACCAAAGCCACTCAGAATTCATTGTAATCTAACAGATTTGCATTTATGTATATTACTTACTAGATCTTACTTAGTTGTAATCCATTATACAGTGATTTACAACATATCCTAATTAGTGAAGTGGTTAGTGTGTCTGTCTTTGAGGCAGAATATTACAGATTTGATTTCCCAAGAGAGAACTAAAAATTTCCACCCAAAACTGTAAACAAACAAACAAACTTTTCATTCATTCTGAAGCCTATAATAGTTTTATTGTGAATTCTGTGGTATAGCATCCTTCATCCCTAACCAGATGTGAGATGTCAGCTGCGCTTTATGGTCAGACACACCCCATAGATTACATTATACACACTACCCCCACTCTCTCTATCTGTGTGAGGACATTCGCATCACAATACCTGCCCTGCCCTTTTCAGACCCGACAGCATGACAATCAACCATTCAGCCGCGTGCCTTTGCCCCAATCTGCTGATCGCCCTATTCTGTCACACAAACTTTGCCTGATAATAACCGCTCCTGTATATTCCCCTCATTGTGTGCAGAGCGTGAAACCTAATTGATTAACTTTAGATTGACAGAAAACTCTCCAGTGGCACTCCAAAGATAATGTATAAAGTAAGTCCATAAGTCAAAACATCAGAGATGCAAAGAAGGGAACCCCTGTGTCACACCGGATTATTCATCAGTCAGAACAACCTGCTGCTTAGTAACGGCAGCTTTGGCCCCACAGATTGTTAAAATGTAAGGTTAAGGCGTATATATTTTAAATGCTTATAAGGCTCTCCTACAGGGTTGTCAGATTTTCAGAGAGCAAAAAGCTACTAAGCCTTTGAAAAAATAAAAAAGCCTCAAAACATGCGACCCAGGCCTCACAGAAATAAGCCCTGAAACGAAGACAAAATGGGTGATGGTTGAACCAGTGATAATGAGATGAACATATTTTAATCTTCTATATAACATGATTAACACATTTAAAAATGCTGTATTTCAGTATCACTGGCTGTATGAATGTGAAACAGAACAGGAAAATATGGCTTATTTTAGGAGCAAACCCACAACTGTCAAACTTTGCAAGTGGCTTTCAAAAAAATAAAGGAAGTCCAAAGTTGCTATAAATAAGTTGACTTGGCAACTCTGCTATTCTGTCCTACATGCATTGTACTAGGGGCCTAGTAAAATTACTTTGAATGGTGCCTACAGTATCAGTGCATTCAATCTTTTTGTCTCCAGTTACCTTAAAATCTCACAGAGGTTTTGGATTTCATCTGCTTAAATACAGGATTCTAATACAGGATCTTGCGCTAGATCCGGGTAGGTGTTGCTCCAAATTTTGTTGTAACTGAGGGTTACTCAGTTCTCCTTTAATGTTGTAAATCTATTAATTTCTTACTTAGCCTAAGGGAGCAATATAATATAATGGGTTTTATTGTTTGTACAATTCAATGCAGTTAGCACATGCCTCCATATAGGTAAAGAGAGCATTTTCAGCCATATTTAGAAGCCAAATGGTATAGGCTAGAAGGATATAGAAGGATATAGTTCTTAAAGAATGTGTTGGAAAGGAAATTCATATTACACTTGTGTTTGGCAGCTGAAGGGCAGAGATTAAGCCTTGGAGATACCAGGGGCCAAACGGTGAAGATAAGAGGCCTTAGCATTAGCCTAGCCAAAGGGAAGCCCCAACCACTCCACCCGAGCTCTGGGAGACACAGTCTCTCACACACTCACATTGTCCTCATGTTTACAGTGGAGAGGGCAACCACGTGAAGGGGGGTCTCTCCTCTCAAAACTCGCATTCCACCTCAGATCAGTGCAGTCGGGCAAATCCGGCGACCAGCTATTTAAAGCCCCGTGAGTGTGTAAACTGTTGGTCGGGTCAGGATGATGTCACAGTTGTGCTAAAGTGAAAATAGAACTGCACCTCGAGGGCAGACGCTGAGGTAAGGAGGACAGTGCCTCCAGCTACGGTCCATCCAGGAAGACCTCGTTCAGTGGGCCTTTGAAGTGCGTGTGTGTGGGCATGCTGCGGCCTCGGCTCTATGTTTTCAGCTAGCTAATTTCAACATGAATACCGCGCTCTATAGAGTATATACACTTCAAAGGCCATGCCCCGCTCATCAAAGGGTTAACTCAGAATACTTATACACTGCAGGGCACATGCTCAACACTCATTCTCACGTACAGACACAAGGAAAGTCACCACATACTTTTACTCAAGCCGTTTACTCAGGAACTTTTGGAAGAAGTCTCTAAATGACGTGAATGTTGGGTCAAGGTGGCAAAGCAAGATGAGGGAGATCAGTGGTTTTACTTGTAATGGTAGTGTTCAATAGTATAAGCACAGGGAGTATTTTATTTTTATTTTTTTATTTTTAAAACGACACAAGACCAAGTACTCTTAGTTTTTATATTGTTTATGTAAATTGTCAGCATTATCAACCACTTCTACTACTTCCTCTGTTGAAGTGTGCTATATTTAAAAAACAAACAAACATAACAATATTTGAATTCACTAATGGCTAACAATTTCCCCCCAGAAAGCAGCATTGTTAGATATAATTTAAGGTGCTATATTACAAAATCAAGAACATTCCTGGAGTTGTGTTTTGTTTCATGTTTGAGTAACCTTTTATTATTTGTTTGTCTACATATTCAAAGCTCAAAATGCTCTGTTACACCTAGTGATGTCATGTAGTGGTAGGTGTCACATTAACAGTTACCTTTTACCTTTTCTTCAGTAGAGACAGGCAGTTCCAGGGCTGATATCATCCACATTATTCAAGTGAAGGTTTAAAAACGCAGCACTCCTGTATTACCACAGTGTTTTCCGTTTGAGAGAAGAACTCATCCTAAATATGCGGACTTTGTTTGTTAAACTTGTGAATGAAACAAAACACAACAGGTAAGTTTTTGATGAGGAAACAACATAACATAAATTAGAAAATAGCATAATATGAGCCCTTTCACACTTTCCTCTAGCTGTTTTATTTCTCAGTGTTGTGTTTTCTCATCATAGCATAACCCTAACTCCTAAGCCTACACTATTGTATGTACTAGTATCCCACTTCCCGTTTTGTTGATAATCACCTGGAAATGTGCACTTGCTGAAGGTGATGGAGGCCTGAGCACTGTCTGTCTAGTGTGGGACCTCTGGGACTGTCCCTATAACAGAGACGTGTGAAATGTGTCACTTCTTTTAGACTCCTCCATCCATCATTCCATCCATCAATCGAGCCTTCCTGGGATCTTTTTGGCCCTGCTGTTACATGGCTTTAAAGACTTCCTATAGACCAGACTGTGGGTCATGTGCCACAGCTCACTTGGGAAAGCACTGTAGTATAATATGTTTGATGTGTATTTTTAAACAAGCAAATATCTGTACTTTTCAATCAGTCTGCCTGTGGGGCCCTACTGTGTTTTTATTTTATGCCATTTATTGTCTCTTCTGTTACTTACCATGTGTCTATCATTCTTCATTACCCCTTAGAAATATCTGTGGTTCTGTGCCCACCATTTTGGCAATTGCTGTCCTAAACATTAACCTTGTAGTAAAACTACTAATGAGTAAAACTTGCTAAGTATATTTGTAGATGAATAAGCTATGGTGTAAAATTTGATATCTGATTTGCATACCTGAAGCAAAGTGGACTGCAAAATGATCAGATAACTCGAATAACTGAAAAAAGGCAACTTTCTAAAAGAAAATACAGACTTCATTGTGAATGTTTGACATAATATGCAATAATGTCATGTGAAATTACTGCATTTTGACCTAACGCTTTTAGGTCAAATTGTACGTGTAAACTATACCTTAACATTATATTAGAGTTGTCAAAAGTATCAATACCCAGATCTTAATCGATGAAACTAGTATCAAAACTAGCACACACAAAAAAACAACAACACATCAACAGGACAAAACTGGACTTTTCCTGAATAGTTTCAGAATGATCTCAGTCTATATCATATATATTGTCATTATCGTAATGTTATCAAAACCGAGTACCTATAGTCTCCTCCTTAGTATCAGTTATATTATGACAACACTGCGTTATATTATCTTGTCGTTTTGTAGAACTAAATTAATAAATGAATTATTTATGTAATCAAACAAACCATTTGTACAGCTGCATCAGTTCTTCAACATATTAGGAGATAAGATAACTGCTGCAGGGGTTCACACCAAACCAGACCCATAATATACGTTTATGCAGATTCCCAGAGCAATCATTAAGCAGTAAAATGATTAACTCTGGTAAATATTTGGCAGCCATTTGTCCCAGTCTTTTCTTCATTCACAGACTCCCTTCAAACACTGCTGCGTCATCGCTTTTTTGTCCTTTACCATTTTGCATTCTTCTTTTTAAGCTTTCACGTGCTTTCTGGAATGCCTCTCATTCTCTGGTACATACTTGCTTACTGTGGACCTATTTTCTCTCGCAAACAGTCCCAGATTTAGTCGTGCATTATGCAGGAATGTGCAGAATGCCTTTGGGTTGAGTGCGTGCGGCTCTCGTGGATGCTAGTCGGACACATGGGGTACGTCTCCTGCATGGAGATCCAGGACTGGTGTTAAGCATGTTTGGACATAGTAGGGACATATAAGCCAGTGCTGTGCATAGGAATCCACTGTCACACTTGTTTATTTATTTTATATGAAGCTTTCTGTTAAATCATGTATTAGTTTCCAAAATACTCTTTATTCTTAAGTGTTAAATTAGGTTATCAAAAATGTGCTTGTGGTATTAATTAACATTTTTGGACATGTACCAACTCCTGGCTCTATTTTGCAACAGTGAAGTCACTAATATGAACTGAAAGCTCCATTATATTTTACCTTAGCACCCATATTACTAGTTGTGTTTTGTTTCATTCACACACACATTCATTCATACAAATTGTGAATATTTAGATTGAGTTCTTTTCTCAAACTGAAAACACTCTGCTCCACCTTGTGATGTCATATGGTAAAACAGGAATGCTCCACTTGGTTTTTAAACTATATACACCTCCACTGGAATCATTTGGATAATTTCAGCCTTGGAATTGCCAATCTCTACTGAACTAAAGGTAAAAGGTAGCTCTTAATTTGAAAACTACTGCCAACTGTTATGACATCACAAGGTGGAACAGAGCATTTTGAGCTTTGGAGATGTAGACACACTAATAATAAAGAGTTACTGAAACATGAATGAAACAAAACACAACTCCAGGTATGTTTTTGATGAGATAACTTAAAGCTCAATATTGCATAATATAGGACCTTCAACAAAAATCTGACTTAAAATGTTGCATTATCTTGCTCTGAGCAAAACAAAATTAACCTCATTTTATACCCATTGATAATTTGAGGCAGTTTAATAATTTGAGGCACATTCAAGTAATCCTCTTTAGAAACCTCCCTGACAATTTCCTCTGGCTAATGACACTGGAGGTGCCCCACCCTTCGCCCCCTTCCCCAAATGTGATCCCATCACCAACAGGCCACACACAAAACATATATAGTCTTATCTTGATTCAGCCCACATCTGCAGTGTACTAGCCCTGAGCTGACTACCACTCCAGTCACCCCCACCCACTCATCCCAACCCGCACCTTTCTGCCAGCCCCGCCCCTTGTGTAAAGGTGTTTGTGTAGCGTGGCTGAATTAGAGGTTAGCGCGCAGGATATGAGGGCCTGTAACTGCCGTAAGCCTTAAGTGCTGGATGTGACGGCCGCTGTGTGTTTTAGGAAAGGGAGAGCAATGTAAAAACGCGTGCCTTTTCTCACCTGAGTGCTTGGCTTAGTGGGGTGAGGAAGCCACCCGCCCGCCACTCACACCACGTGCAAAAACATTTTATTTTCATTTGCATTGAAAAGTACGATCTGTTTATCTTGTTTTCAGTTAAAGTGGTGCAGTTTAATCAGGAGAGAGCGGCGCCTGACGTGAGCCAAGAGGAGCACTCGCACAACTTCAGCGTGACCAGTGTGCCAATAGAGACTGGATTCAGGTATACACAATTTAAAGTTTGGACAGTTTAAATTCATGATATTTGATTTGTACGTTAATGGTCCTTATTATCTAATTAGAGTGAGAATAGTATTGCTTAAGGGTCTTTAATATTAAACTACATATTATAACCGAGTAACATCTCTGAGTGTAAATGCAGATGTTAGCAATGTAATAACTTCTAATCCTGCTAGATTTTGGACATTACTTCTGGCACAGTAGATTTTTTCAGATGATTTAATAGTTTCTTTGTAGATCGCATAAACTGTTGCAAAGGTTACAAACTTCTTATATACGTGTAACACATGCACGTTTCCTTTGTCCTTCAGGGAGGGCTCCAGTCTGGCTGAGGTGGTGGACAAGCAGGCCGACCTGATCGAGTATCTGAAACAACACAACACTCTGCTGAGCAAGAGACTGCTCAATCTCACCGCACAGCACTAGTCTGCACTGGCCTTCTGTTTGTCATTTTACTTACTGAAAAAAAAAAACAGATTGTGCCGGTATTCTAAGAAAGACTGTGGAGGAAAAGCACTGCTGAAGACTTGCACCTGTACGCACTGACTTGTTGGAGCCTCCTCACCTGTGCTGCTCACATAACACAGAAGGTGGAGAGCCGTTAAGGAGGTTAAGTGGGAGGAGGACAAGAGGAGTCAGGGGTCACAGATCAGAGCCCGGGGCTTTTATCACTGTTCTATGACCCTCAGTGACCCGCGCAAACTACTGCTGCTGCTCAGACTGTGGGAATGCACTGTTTTAGACATGATCTGCACTATACTGTCTCCCAGAAAAGCTCTTTGAAAATATGGGGTACTGTTTATTTGTTAACGTTTTTATACTACTTTATATGCTGTTAGTCAATCTCATCTGATTATTTTTCTAACTCGGCAAAGTTCTGTGTTGTGGTTGTAATAAAATATATTTCTTAATTTCATTTTAGTAACTTTCTGTATAGCATCATTGAACAGGAACAATTCTGGGGGAAAGTGACCTCACTCTAGTGTGTTTTAGTGGCTGTTTGCTCAGTGTAATTTAGTTTAGGAGCTGCAGAAGTGGTCAAACACACACTGGAATGCCAGCATCATCTGGTGCTTTTGCCTTTCCTCCTTGGCCTCTCTGTGATACATTTCTTTATTTGACTCTTCTATGTGTGTTGCCTATTGTAATTATTTTATGCTCTGACATCCGTGACTCCACAGGGTTCTCGGGAGTTGCTGTGTGGCAACTCCAGACAGTAAAATAGGGCTGTGATTTTGGGAAAAAAAATCGGATTGGGACATTTGTATTGCAATTGTGATTAGACATTGCAATTAGGATTCAGTTCAGTCTACTTGTTAAACACAAAGTGACTGTGATATGAGAAAAGACTGAAATACAAACGGCTAAAATTTAAAGCAAACCATTTTCACCTGAAATAGACAGGATTTTGTTTTTTACAGTGGACATTCTACTGATCAAAAATTGGAAAAATTTTGTAACTGTGCCAGTTCAAATGCCCAAGTCAGTTGCAATATAATGTGCAGCCCTATAGTTATAATTGATATGGCCAATAACTAAAACTTCTAGTTAAATATAAAAAGTACTAGTAAGGAAAGTAGACCAAATGAATTCCACTACATATACATTTATTAAAATGATTAAATGCAATACAATAAACATCTGAAGTGCATACACGCAATATAAACACTATAGCAACATGTGGCTGTAGTACAACACAGCTCTTTGGTCCAGCTGAGAGTCCCGATAGCTCCCCTTTGTTTTAGTCATGGTCACAAAGGCTGCAGGTGCAAGTGACAGGAGTCCTTCCAGGTAAACGACTACCAGGTTTTAGTTCTGTTGCATTGTGGGTAATAGCGGTGCTTGGTTTCATTTTGCTCATGGCCTCTCTGCAGAAAGCCACCCGAGGCCCATAAATGCCTCTTCTCCTCTTCACGACGTGTGCCTTGTGGTCCGGCCCTGATGCGTGTTTCCCACCTGCATCCTACAGCCTCTTGTGGTGCTGTTTCTTCTCTTTTTTGTCCTCAAATCTGTGAATAATTAAAAAAAATGATTAGTGCTCTTGTTGAGGACTTAAATCAGTCCCGGCAACAGAAACAGGTCAAAATCAAAGTAAGTGCACCCCTCCCGTTCCCCAAATCTGCCCTAAGCCCCATGCCTCCTTGTTAGTGAGATTTATGTCTGACTGGTTTCCTATGAACTCTGTTTTGAGTGAGCGTGCGCCTCTGCTACTAATCACGCACACCTTCTTAAGTGTCACCTGCTGGTTCAATCCTAGCAATGTTCCTGTATAACACTGCTCTGCTCATATCCTTTTTTGACCCAAAACATCTGTGAAACATAAATGCACTCTGTTGGTGTTGGCTCTGTCTTACCTCAAGGAAAAGGTACTCTGGAGTGCAGGGGCAGGCAGCGTCTGTGTGGGCAGTGGTGTCTGTGGTACCTTCTTCTGAGGTTTAGAAAATCTAAAAAATAAATAAAAGAAAAAAAATTATGATGATGATTATTATTATTATCGCATTTGAACATTGTCAAGAAAACTGGAGAGATCTTTGGAGTCACTGACCTACCTGTGTTTAAATGGTAAAGCCTATTGCCAACTATAGTGTCACCCTCCCGTAATAAACTGAGACCCAAGGACCTAACACATGATTATTTTTAAAATCCCTAATAAATCCACTTTGACTCCCGCAGTTCATGAGCTGTGAGCCAAGCCCAGGAAGAGATAAACGGTCAGATGACTTTATGGCTCTTCCTCCCCCCGCTCCTGGAGAGATCCCCCTGAAAGAATCTACTCCCCTCGCCTCAAGGTAGGCTTTTTTTACACTTGGCACCGCAGCTCCATGTCATGTTAATAGAGCCTGCGTATTTGCATGGCATTTTACACCACCGTTAACAAAAGCGCACCGGAGTGCCTTCCAGCTCCGGACAATGGCCCTCTTTGGGGATGAGCTCCCCGGCGGCGTTTTACAGGCCCTCCTCACCTTTGCCAAGCGCTCCTAATCCTCTCCTCTCCATCACACGAGGACTATTACGCACGGCCACAGTTCAGCTGAGCCTGCGCGCACGTACACCTGCCGCAACACTACGCAGCACGGGTAAAACCTTTCAGTAACCCAGAGAACATTTTTAATGTTTAAATGTTTTTTATGTTTAGTCTGACTCATGATAATAGAAAAAGTTTTCATTTTAGCATTGTCAGGCGAAGTTGGTTAATTATCGTCATGGCGGATTTGGCGCTTTTAGCAAATAAAATCTCCATCGCTAGCTAGCAATAAAAAATAAAAAATAAATAAAAAATGTAATTAAAGGAAAGGAGTATGTAATTTACATTTTGTCTGGGCATTAAAATCAATAAGTTATCTTGATTGTAAACTACTGTAAGCGACTTTTCTAGCCATCAATTAGCCTAATTAGCAGCGCTCCCTGTTTCATATGTTCGACTTTACGCATGGAGCTAAAGTTAAAGACCTATAATGTCTACGTTTGATTCTGCAACGTATTAGTCTTTTTGATTAGTTAAAAATGAACGCACAGTTAAGTAATAATAATTATTATAATGTAGAAATATGTTAACTTTACACTACTCTCACCTGCACGGAGCATTAGAAACTTCTAAGCACAAAGCAGACACGTGTTGATTGCCTTTACTACGAATAGCTCAACAGACGCTGGCTATATTATGACTATTTGTCCGTCTTACAGTAGTAGTAGTAGTTCTAGTAGTAATAGTAGTAGTAACATTAGTAATAGGAACAGGAGGAGGAGTAGTTTTGCTGTGATGCTTACCTGGTCTGGCCGAAGACGCAGACGCGAGCAGAACCACCAGCAGGAGCATTAGATAAAACAGGTTGAAAATCTTCATGGCTGCTCTTTTAGCTTCTCTGAGCTGGATGTTTTGGTTCTTTCCACAGAGTGAGAAGTCCTCCAATGTCCTCAGGTTTGGATAGATGCTGACAATTAACCCGTTGTCTTTTCCTCTTGACTCTTTGAGTTGAATAGTACGGCAGTCTGCACCTCTTTCTCTTTGAATGACCAGAAAGTCCAGAGGAATGTGTTTGTCCAAAGTGTTTGTGTCCAATGATTGTCTCTGTGACTGAGAGCAAAGTGACAAAGGTGGCTCTCCCCCTCGCCTTTATACTGCCCTTTGGTGGGTGGGAGGGAGGGGCAGTATTTTAAGGGGTACTACTGCCACCACCACAGCCCCCACCTCTCCCCTGACCAACACACACACTCTTTAGCATTGCACATATTGACCCCACATGTAGAGGCTAATTCAAATGACAGGAAGGCCCCCTCCCTACCCTTCATGTGCCCCCCTCGTACCTGCGCCCTCTCACATGTATTTTTTTAATCAGTGTGATGTTCAACACAATGACAACAAGATGAGCTCATTTCTGATTTATCTTTTTATAACAGGAGCGATCCAAGAGGATACAAGTCCAAGGAGTGGACCACCACCCCGGCTTGTCTCCTGTCCCCTGCCCCCGCACTCGAGGGACACATCTGGGACTGTGGAGGAGTAGGGGGGCTGCTGAGGGGAGGGGGAGTGTGTGTTTGCACCCAGCGCTCCGAGGTCAGGCATCCCGGTCAAATGAAATGTGCCACGGCTCATGGGTCGTCTTCTGTCTCCTGTCTGTCTGCATCTGTCTCTGGGATCCTGATGACAGCTGAGGTAGAATGGGAATCCCTTTGAGTTTGAGTTAGTTAGATGTTACATGGAGTTATAGTTAGTAACACTTTTATTATTTTGCTGCATTTATGTATGTTTAGTATGCTTTGTTATTAGGTTCATTATTTTGACACTTAACGTTTGACACTGACTAAGTATAATCGTGTCAACTTGGAAATGTCATCATAACAGACTTTGCTCATCTCAATACTCGAATTTTAGCTGTCTCTTAATGTTAGCCATGTTGATTGGAAGTGCTACATATTTATGGCTATCATTATAAAAAAAAAATCTATATTCAGGTACTAATCAATACCAAACTTAATATGCAAACAGATGCTCATTTGAACTGAACAAAATTGGCTAAATTAGAATGCTGTTAATGTTGTTACCTCATCAAAAACACACCTGGAGTTGTGTTTTGTTTCATTCGCACTTGTTTGTGTAATCCTACATTAATAATCTGCCTACATCTCTGAAGATCAAAATGCTCCATTCCATTTTGTGACGTCATGCAGTGATAGTTTTCAAGTTAAGAGCTACATTTTACCTTTAGTTCAGCAGAGGTTGGAAATTCCATGGCTGAAATCATCCTAATGATTTAAGTGAATGTGTATGGAGTTTAAAAACACAGTGGAGCAGCGGTATTCACATGACATCACAAGTGTTTTCTGTTTGAGAGTCAAAAGTCAACCTGAATACGCAGGATTTGTGTGTTAAGCATGTGTGAATGAAACAAAACACAACTCCACGTAGGTTTTTGATGAGGAATCAACATGATAACCGAAAAAAAAAAAAATAGCGTAATATGGGTCTTTTAATGATTTGTGGAGAACGTTCTAACTTTCTTTAGTAGTAAGAATGACTTTTCGAGCAAGTCTACCATTTTTTATTATTTTCCATGTGGCTAACCTCAATCGTAGTGTTTGTGATGTGATGGTGGATTGTCTTGCAGCAGGCAGTCATGGTTTACATGACAGGTACCTTTGGAGGTAGCTCACTGTGAAAGTGTGAGGAGGAGTCATTAGCTTGTCTGCTCACAACCGTCTCTGCGGACTGAGCCTCCTCCATTGCGCTCGCCACTAATGAATTAACACATTAAGATGAAATGTCAGCCATTACATGTGAATGAGGATTAGAAAAGCAGCAGGACACTAATGGACCGCTAGGCTCCAAATAGTAAGGAGACTTTGAACAAGCAACAGGGCTGTCAGTCCCTTTAGCTCAGAAGTGCGGACAAAAGAAGGCCTTACATTTGTTCTTTTCCCCAGTATGTGCGTATATGTGTCAGCGGAAGTGCACCTTTGGGAAAATGCCCCTTTTATGGTTTTACTGCGTTTGCAGAAATGCTCTAGTGATACCACACATTGCAAAAAACCTTGTCTTTGTCAGAAAAATCCCTAAATTTGGGATGTTAAAGGATTGGAGTACTTTTGACAAGATTAGAGTTTGTTCTTCTTTGATGTAGAATTGTTTCATAATTTATCCGTCTGATCCCAAGATAATTTAGTTGGTGATTGCCAAAAAAGATGGCTAAAAGTATAAAAAATCTGGTACTAAAATTAGTTTTGAAACTAGATACTCATGTGAGCCAGTATCAATACTAAAAAGGTCACATACACAGGACAGAAATGAACCTTTCCAGAACAAGTATAAGAGCACATAGACTAGTATACGCCCATGGAACATTATGGAACCTACCTGGACGACTGTGGGATTACAGAGCTATAAAACTACATGGTATTATAAAAGAAAAATACTACGATTTAATGTTGAAAATTACATCTTAATAAAGAATGTTTTTATTATCATTTTGGTATCATAATAGGCACTATCGAGTATCGAGTCTATTCTTTAATATCTTTATCAAGTTTGAAATTTCAAAAAAATTTAAATATTGCCAAATTAAGTAATTTCATATATCTAAGCCTATTTTAAATGATTGAGCATTAATTTAAGTAAATCTTAACTTGTCAAAACTCAAAATGGATTACTGTATGTCAATACTCAAATTAAGAGGTCAAGTAATTGAAACTAATCTATAATTTTTTGTGTCTTTCCCCTCATAGATTTGACCACAGAGACGACCAAACACACACACCGCAACAAACACTCAACCACTGTATGTAGTTTGTTTCGGTGGCTAGCAGCACTTAGCATATGAGCTACCATTGTCTTTTAAAAAACTTTTATTTTCCCTATTTGAATATGCTAATGGGAATGTGATTGTTATTCAGAGCCACCTGGTATCTGCTCAGCGCCACTGCAGCCCGGCCTGTGTGTTCCGTCTCGATCTCTTCCCGTGGCCTTTCTTTTTCCTAACAAGTGACTCGTGGCCAAATTTCAGGAGGTTTTCACTGGAGTAGAGCGTGTTGTAATATTTGCTCTTCCTTGGGGATTATACGTATTTACAGGGATTACCCGGCTTGGTCATAGAGACGAGAGAGAGCAGAGAGAGGGAGAAAGAGGGGAGAGGAGAGATGGCGACCTCCAATTAAAGTTCCTTGCAACTCTGGACTTGGAACACGCCACGCTCCATTTATCTGAGGTGAACTTAATGTCTTATGAATAATATTTTGCTACTGAAGTGTACTTTAATGTTTAATGAGGTACAATCCTCCTGGCTAGTAATAAGTTTGGTTGTACAATATTGCAGAACTTTACATTACCACTATTTTTTCCTTTGATTTTCTTCTTATTTTAAACAAATGTTCTGTTGTAGTTTATGGACAACAGCCAACAGCCACTGGTGTATGAAGTACTCAGTTTTGTTACTTAAGTAAAAATACAGACACCAGAGCAAAAAATACTCAAGTAAAAGTAGCACATGAAAAAATCTAAAGTAAAAGGATTAAAGTATTCATTTAAAAATGTACTTCAAGAGTAACTAAAACTGTTTGCTCAAACTGTTAAAAATAAGGTCTCAGTTCTCAAACAATAATAAAAAATGCTTATATGGAGTAAAAAGTAGATACCTGCTCTCAGGATAAAAAATATCTATTTGAAAATGTACTTAAAGTAAAGTAAACGTAAATTGTATACTTTTAATCACCAAAAGACATGACGTGATGTGATGCGTCTTTTGTCCTGGTTTCTACCTTGTGTAGTCCTTGGTTCAGTCTTGCTATAGCTTATATTTTATTCATACCTGTTAAAATGCAAGAATATCCTATAAACATAAGCATAAATCTAAGGTATGCCTCGCTAATTGGTATGTCACGGTTGCTATCATCTTTACGACTACAGAGGAAGCCCGGACCTCTCCTCCCCTTCTGATTTTTCACTTTCTTCTTCCTCTCTGGTCATCTCCTGAGCAGGCTCCAGATAAAGAACTTCCCCTGATAAAACCCGAGGAGAACAGTGGAGCATTAATTACCCTGTTTCTTCTCACCAACACTGGGTAATTGGATGGTAAGTACATGTCAAATCTCTGCTCTGTCCATTAGTAGGTTTAGTTGTATGTTGGATCATGGTTGAGTTTGATCATTAAGGCATTTTTGAAGGATAAAGAACAGGAATTTTCCGTTTAGGATAACACAAGAAGAGAGAAGTTTGATCTAAATAGTCTTAATGATTTTAATAGCCTTGCTGCCATTATATGGTAATGAAGAAAGAAAGATTTTTTTTAATTGAAGTTGCCATCGACTACATACTGGGTCCACTTAGGTATTGTGTAGATTACAACTGGGTTATTGCAATCGTTGATCATTGTAAAGTGTTGTCACTGCTCATTTGATGCAGGCTGTTAGGATCTGTTCATCTTCATTATAAAGGATCTTGCTTTATCGTAGCAGTTTTGTTAAAAAATTCAACTTTAACATGATTCATTTAGTAAATTGAATGTCTGTTAAATTGTATAGAAAGACACATAGCACCTTAAGTGTTTAAATTAGTTTTTTATTCATTGCATTTTTTTTATCAGTACTGTATAAAGAAATATATAAAGAAAAATATATACAAAATTTGTAGTTGTGAAAACATATACAATTCTGGCAGAGATGAGTTAGTAAGATCCTCATATTTTAAGCCACCCTCAAACATACACCGTAACTCCATACCACACTTCATATGTTACCTAGATGTAGGCCCGTCACGATAATTCTTATATCACATGACAGATGGAACAGTCATTTTTGGGGGTCAATATTTATACTTTTTTCCTTCTTTGCGCTAGTGGGAATTTTTCTGCAATATGACAAGATTTGAGCTGTAGAAGGTTCAGTTATGAACTAAAACTATACAATTTAACGACATAGGTATTGCATTCTTCTACTTATGTATTGCAGCTCATGTTTTTTTACCGATAATGTACATTTAGAATACTTTTTGGGAGATAATTCTGCTTTATGGTTTGGTTTCAATATTATTGTTCATCTTCTATATTTACTTAAGCAATATATCACACCTCAAAATTAGTTATCTTGACAGGCCTACCTAGACGTCCCCTGGTTCCCCACTGTCAGATGCCGTGTTGTCCAAGGGTGTAGTCCAGCGCTGGAGTGTGTATTGTAACTTGATTGGCCAGTTTGTTGTCCATCGTTTAGAGTGATAGCGGCTCTGTTGTCATGCTGTAAGGTCGTCAGTGCTAATGAGGCCTGCAGCCAGCCCAGAGCTTAATGACTCTTCAGGCCCTTTATCTGTGATTGGCCAATACAGATCTGAATGGACACACATACACAGGAACAGTAGCGCACACACCCGTAATACACATCCAAGCGGAGTCTCTGTGTCATTAAGAAAATCCACTCTATTGTTTTTAATGACTTTTCTTGCATTATAACAATAATGTGTCATTTTAACAGGAGATAACATTGTTCCAAATTTGGACACAACACAACTCCCCTCCAGCTCTTGGATTTCGGACCCTCCCTTCCTTATGTCAGTGTCGCCAACTAGACTGCTGAGAGGGGTGGAGTGACGGAGGGCTTAGGGGTCAAGGAGCGCACTCAACAGGGAGCTGGTGTTCTGACCCCGGGATGTGGCCCTGAAAGGACTTCAGGGGCCAAAAGTCACAGAGGTTTGGTAAATCCTAGACCAGACAGGCCGGCTTCACTGAGCACATTAAGTAGTGTAGTAGAGTTACAACCGGAAAATGAGGGCGAAATGTCTTAGATAAACTGACATTTGCTGTACTTTTGTTTTTTAATTTACATTTTTAATTTAAATTATATTAATTGTTATATAATGCATTTTTTTTATCATGCAAGGTTTACTATTTCAGAGCCAATTTGATATTGGCACAGAATTAGTGAAATTGGCAAGGCAAATCTATTTGTATAGCACAATTCGTACATAAAGCAATTCAACGTGCTTTACAGACAATACAAACAAAACATAAGTAAACATAAAATGAACAAAACCTTTCAGTCTTATGCACAGCTAAATAGAACTGTATTGAACCTGGATTTAAAGATAGTCAGAGTAAAGGTCCTCTAACATAAATCAAATGTTGTCTGGATTCTTCTTTTTTTTTTTTTTAATCCAAATTAGCATAGTCAAGTATTCTAACAGATGTGTCCAGTAATAACCTGTAGCAAGTAGTCTTGTCAAGGTAGAATGTACCGAATGTTGCTAACGTCTGTGTGATTCTGCTTACAATGCCACCACATCCATTAAAGACACAGACGATGAAAAACTGCATTATAAAACAATGAACCCTTTAATGACAAAAATGTTCACATGAGTTAATGGGTATGCAAAAATAAACACATTGTCTGTCAGACAGCGTTGATCTAACCTTGTGACATGTGACTAGACAACTGTGGGTGGGCCGATACTGGACACACACGAACAGGGCTCAGCTGTCTAGAAGCTTTTGTGATGTTTGTATTATTCAGCTGTATATATGGGGTGTGTACTGTGTCAACAATAATTTATGATTCAGACAATGATTCACACATTAAGTAAAGTGCATATAAGTACATTTTGTGAAATAATACTGTTATTGGTATATACATTACAAACATTACATTACAAAGGACTTTATGGTCTCCTTACAGGTAATTTTGTGATGATCCTTTTCTTTGATGGTTTCTTTGACACACGTTTCCTCTGTGGTACTTCACACACTATCCTCTCTGAAATAGAAAAGTGCTTTAATGTAATATCTCCATTAATGATGTTAATGTGTATCCTTGATACAGGCTGGTGTCTGTGTTTCTACCTGGAGGGGGCGTGTCCGGCTGGACGCAGAATGAAATCAAACTGAAGAGGGAGAAGATGAAGAAGGCGAGGATGATGAAGGTAAGCTCAAAACCAGAGAAGGGCAGTTCCATCTATACATCTTCACAAAACATCAAACATTTGTGGTTTGTATTAAGCCCTCTCATTTAACTGTTTCTTGAAAGTGTACTGCATACTGGAATGTTCCACAGTTATTGAATGTTTTTAGTTAATAAATTGATATTTAAGCCTATTGTCTTGTATACAATTAAACTGTATTGAAATCTACATGCATCATGTAGAAAAAAGGCCTGTCACAATAAAAATGATTGTTCACCAAGTGATTGATAGAACATTTATCATTCATAGGGGGTGAACTTTTTCTTTGTTGTTATTTGAGCTCCAATTGCACCTGATGTTTTTTATCAGTACTGTACAAAGAAATATACAGTGTTTCTTAAAGGCGTACTGCACAGAGAGGTTATTGCATTGTCTGGAATGTTTCATAGTAGGGCTAAGTTAAGTTACAAGTCAGATCTGTGGAGACTGAGGGGACCCTATTCACAATAAGAATGCATGTTTTTCTACATTCATACCATACGCCATACAGTAGTACAACAACTCACCCTTATGTAACAGATAATACTCCCTACAACTGTACAACAACTTAATCTCGTTCTTGTCTCTTGTATATAGCTGTGACTTTATAGTTTATTACTTCTATTTCTATTTTATTTTGACTTGTACATATACATTTATTTTTATAATTATGTCTCATTTGACATGTGTCTCTTGCTCTTTTTGCTACACCCTCTATTTTTGTTGCTCTCTGTTATTATATTATTTTGGGATGTGTGAGCTACTGTATGTAAATAATTTCCCTTGTGGATCAATAAAGTTTGTCTAAGTCTAAGTTCAAGGGATATAAATACACAAATGCAAGATAGATAAGCTTAAAGGTGCACTGCATAACTTTTCAGTTTCAGTTTTGTTGGGGGTCCGCACAATATATATATAAGATGCATTTATTCGATTATGGGTTGCTAAAATACCTTTAAAAACATGCATTCTTACTGTGAGTGGGTCCGCCTCTTCACAGATCTCAACTGTAAATTGCCCTGGTGGTGTCTCCTGCTTGTTTCTATGAAGATTGAAAAGTTGAAAATCTCATAAATGTATTTGTTTACATAAAATGTCCCCTTTAATGTATGTTGGAGACATAGTACGTCTCCAACATACTATGGAGCACTGCAGGTGCAGTCCATAGTATGTTGATTCAGCCCATTTTGTCCAAAGTCCTGCTGTGGCCTCAAGAGTCCACTAGAGGGTGGTGTGTCTCCCTTCATTATGTGAAGTTAAAGTATGGCATACGTGGCACGATAATTCCTGGCATTTAGCACTTTTTAATGATACATTATAAAACTTCATACTACTTGATGAAGATGTTATTGCTTTACCTGGAATGTTCCACAGTATGGCGCATTTATTTTGTATATATTTTCAAATATGTATTTTATTGTTCAAGGAAAATGGGAAAAAAACATCCATTGTTACTGTGATCAGGCTCGCCTCTCCACAGACATAACCTATAAGTTGGCCTGTTGGTATCACCTGCTTGCCTCGGTGTAGATAAGTACAATGCCATGTAGTCTAGTCTAGAACATCCCCAATGAGACAAGCAGGTGGAAGACTCTACCTGAAGTACTTACAGAAAGACCCTTAAGCCTGATTACACTTAAACCATTCACTTATATTTTTTCCAAATAAACCCCTAGTGAAAATCCACAATTAAAATGTTTGGACTATAAGCGAACTATGACATAAGTTAAATATATTACACCCAAGATATATAAAGACATTCCTGTTCATGGCTTACCTGGTACAGTTCATACCACAAGTGACATTGTTCTTGGTGTGAGTGCCAGTTTTTCCTCTTTCTTTCATTCCTTACTATACCGCCTCTGTCCAAAATAAATACATGAATGAACAAGTTAATGAATGAATTAATGAATAACCATAAATGTGATATTGTTTCTGTCATATTAGCATGTAGCAGGTAGCTTGATCACATAGCATCTTGTCTGACAGCCCAAATAGAGTTTCACCCCTGGGCTGTTGACACGTTGGAATAAATCCTGAGCCTGTTTAACCACTTAACATAGCCTCAAATCTACATCAACCATTGGGAAACAGACAAACTTAGAATGAACTCACCGGTAGACAACAGAAGTTTTCGATTGCACTCAAAAATTACAGTGGATATCCTTGGCTAAAGACATTCACAAATCACATGGAGAGACAGGGTCATTTTGACTTGGTGGAAGGATAAACATGTTTTATTGAGTGTTCAAAGAGGCCACTGCTCCGCCTCATCCTGGAATCAAATAAAACAGGATCCGATGACAAAGTACACAGGGCCACACACATGCGCATTTCAGCACACGCACGCAGACTTTGCTCTGGTAACTGATAACACTTCAGTCACCTACAGTCTCTTTAGGCTCGTGGATATTTTCGGACACTAACTGAAATTCAGCGTCCATTGTCCGTACGATTTCCACATATTTGGTTTGTGTTCTTTGCTCAGACGATCAGTTCCTCCTCCTGTGGTTCAGCTGGTGGTGCTTTAAAAGAGGAATGAATAAATAAGTGAAAAATGAGCACTGATCAGTTTTGACACATAAGAGGAACAAAAACTAGCATGTCACTTGTTGCTTATTAAATATTCTGTGTCTGTGTCTGTCCACACTGTCAAGCATGTAAAAAGTCTGTCATTTGCCGAAAGAACAGATGTCTGTATATTGTATAGTCTCTGCAGAATTGATTGGAATAAAACGGCGTTAAATATTTTTTTGTGTTTGTGGTACTTACAATGATTAACACTGATTAACATTATAATTTCAAACTTTGTATTCAGCTTATGCTCAAATTTGAATATAAAATGTATTTTAGTTGTAGTTGAACTTTTTTGTTTTGCAGGGATTTTATATTTCTGTATTGATTATTATTTCAGTGAATTTAAATTAATTATTATTTTGATGATTAACCTGGAAATAAAGTTAATGTTGTTAATATTGTTTCGAAAACATGCAATACTGAGAATATTGTTTATAGAGAAAGAAAAAAACATGTAAAAAAAACCCACATACCCTTATTTGAAATATAACACTATAAAGTGACAAGTCATTCTTATCTGAATTAATGTCTGAATGTTGTTACTGAAAATATTGAGAAATTTTACATTTTTCAATATCGCCCTCCCCTTGTTCGGAATTAGTATGTGCGTTAGTATGGCGCTTTGGACTTATTTCAAGGCATTTTTGACTTCAGCATTTGTTTTCAGCATTTATTTTCTTTTTTCAAGCTTTCAAGTCCATGTAGGTATATTTTGGAATGCTACTGATAATATGTATCAGAAAAAAACATAATTTAAACCATTTAAACATGAATAAAAATCCTACAGACTAAAATACAGAACTATTCAAAACAAGCTTGATCATATGAAAACAATTCATTTTAACACATATAGAAATTATGGATAGAACATTTTCGCAGTGTGACTCCAAAATCTGTGCCTTATGTGTCATTTCTATTGTATGCAGATGCAGTCGTACCCTGGTACCGTGCCCGCTCCTCCCTCAGCATCCCGCTCAGAGTGATGAGGCCGAACACCAGCAGAGAGAACAGGACAGCACAGACCTCCAGCTCCGTGAAGGGGGATGCCATGTGCTGCTCTGCCCAGTCAGGTGAGTCCAAACTCCCATACAACTCAGTGTGTGAAAGCTCTGCAAATACCATGTCCTATGTGACCTGTGGCTTTGTAAACCACAACACCTCCCCTTTGTGTCCTCTCTCTCTGTCTCTCTCTCTCTCTCTCTCTCTCTCTCTCTCTCACACACACACACACACAAACACACACATACACACACACACACACACACCCACACACATTGTTTTGAGTATTGGATTTACATGCTTCTTGAGATCGTCTATGAGATTATTATTATATAAGATTATTATAAGATTTTACTAAACATTTTACAATTTTCTTTCCATTTTGGCAGTTTTTTTAGGTTTCAAATCATGGAAATCATGACATCACAGAAGGTAATTCTATAAACTGTTACCTAGCAACCATATTGTACACAGGGGCAAAACTCCTCTAATGTCACAGAAGTTATAATTTGACAATATAGACAATATTCTCTAAAACAGAACTCTCTACTTCCTGTCATTTTCTACATATTTTTCAACTTTTCTTCACAAATTGCTTCTTGATCAGTGTAAAACTATAGTTTATGCTTACAGCTAGTATTATCCCACCAAATTAAGTAGAAGTGAGAGAATCATCAAAACCTGTCACATGCACTTTAAAGCAGAAATACCTAATTTACAGCTTATGAATTAGGACCTTCTATAAATACCTACTTCCTTCTTCCACAGTTTGAAAATTACGTTCCCCAGCTTTAACGTTAAACCATGTTGGTCTATTTATAAAGGTTTTACAAAATGGCGACCTGATTTTTGAGTGTGTGTGTTCAGATGTTAGTCCCCGCTATGATATAAATACTCGCCCCGTCCGCCACATCTACAAACAGGTTTTAGTGGAGTTTTGAAGTGCTGACTTACCTCTCCCCTCTCAAGTTCAAGCAAGATCATATTAACCCTAATTATTAATGGGTGACTTGCTGGTGTGCTTGTAGTGTAATAGCAGAGGTTCCCTGCATAAGTAAACAAATCATTATAACGTGTGGTCTAGAGAGTTGGGAATATTTGTTTTTGTAGTAAAGTAAAGTAAAATTGTAGTAGACTCAATGCTGTTGTTGTTTCCTTGGACAAAACACTTCATCCACTTTGCTAGTTAGGGTTAGCCTGATGGTGTTTTTGGTGGTGATCAAAGAGGTAGCAGTAACTGAATGTCTTCATAGAAATAGTCTCTATGGTCTTTTTTTTTCCTAATACTAAATATCAAGCCTTTATTCAGCACACAAATATTATAAACATACGTTAAACGAAAACATATTGAACTTTGCATGACGTGAGTCATAAACAACTTCAGATAAGCCATACATGCTTTTCCATCACACACAAAAAAGGAAGTCGATAACAATGCAACTTCTTTAAAAAAAAAATCAACTTCCAAAGTGGTATATTAAAAATAGTATTGTTTATGCTTGTGTTTTGTTGTTGTCTCATCAGCAGCATGTTTATCTGTATCTATTCAAATGCATTAATATAACTACTGTGCCGTGTTGTATGAAAGATTTAAATCATTAGAATGTTGCTACCTCATTTAAAACTTGCCTGGAGCTGTGTTTTGTTTCATTCACACATGTTTGAGTAATACTTTATTATTATTCTGTCTACATCTCCAAAGCTGAAAATGCTCTGTTCCACCTTGTGATGTCACGATGCTGTACTTTTCAAGTTAACCTTTTATTTAGCAGAGATTGACAATTCTAAGGCTGAAATGGAATTTAAAATGGAGTTTAAAAACACAGTGGAGCACTTCCTGTACTACCACATGTCATCACAAGGTGGAGTTTTGACAGTTTGACAGAAGAAGAACTCACTAAATATGCAGGCTTTGTGTGTTAAACATGTGTGAATGAAACAAAACACAACTCCAGGTGTGTTTGTGATGAGGAAATAACATTATAACATAGATCAGAAAATAGTGTAACATGGGCCCTTTAATGCTTAAGACAGGTAGGTAGAGAGAGGGTAGAGACATGGCAAATGCTCTAAACCACTAACCGACTAGCACTTTGCTTTTGTTTTTATTCTCTTACACAATGGCAGCAGAGTCACAGATCTTCTAATTACAGGTTATATCTATCATAATCCTTTTGACAGGAGACAGAGTTTAATCGGATTATCCACACTACCTCATCAAATCATGTCATTTGCTCCATCATGGACAAAGTACTACTAAAATCTGACTCTGGATGTGCCCAGTTTAAATAATACCAATATGTATGACAATATGATATCCACCAGTGTTCAAGTGCACAAGTTGGGAAAGCCTATTAGCCCCACCATTGGTCCAAGGAGGAGATTGAGGTTAGTCTAAGCTCTAATCCCTGTGAACCGTATGCTTACGCCCCACCAGACCCTGTAAAAACCTTGACTCCACCCACTCAAGCAATACATAACACAACACGCAACATCTTCACACGCTAGCAACACGTCACTAGCATACGGCACTGTTTGTTTTTCACCCCAATTTTCATCCCAAATCTTCCGAGTGTGCCTCTGTCGCAGAAGAAAGCAGGGGGAGTAGATTGAGTAGTTTCCCGGTCGCCATGACTACCTCACACCCCATCTTCCTGTTGCCACGGTGACCCGATCCACATCCATCTGGGCTCTTGTTGATGATCGCGATCGGTGCAGGGGACGGAGCGTGAAGCCGGGGAGAGCGCGGTTCGGGGACAGCGGTGAGAGGAGCGGAGGACAGTGATGTGGGACTGACTGGGAACAGCAGCATGCCAGTACAACAGATTACCGTGGTACCAGCCAGGGATACCGGCAGCACTGGCAAAAGCTCCTCGCGCTCCAAAGACAAGAGTGAGGTGAGTTTAGGCTAATGTGTCTAATGTGCTAATTATGTCTTATTATGTCCTATGGTCCATAACTTTAACATTTTCATCAGTTATTTTTGCATCTGTATTTCTGTAGATATGTTATTTGAAAAATGTCAGAAGTGAGTCATGGAAAAGTAATATTTATATCTGAAGTAGGGCTGAGCGATTTGGGAAAAATATCTAAATGCAAATTCTCTGGCAAGCATTGTGATTGTGATTAGGTTTGCCATTTATGATTCTGCTAAAAGTTCACAATTTAAACGCATCCAGAAGAATAGATAAAAAGACTGAAATACTGCAGTTGTTATGCAAAATATAACTGGTACTTTGCTAATTGTGTTTATTCATTTGCAATTAATCTTGCTGAAGGGTCCCTCATTCAAAAAGCACCTGACAAACAAAACACACAAAACTATCCAATTCAACTTTTTGCATTTAAAACAACATGCACAACAAGTAAATATGCCACATCCATGTTTTAAAAGTCTACTCTTACTCTCCACTGGTGGAAAGCTTTCCTATGATATTTTTGTGGCAAAAAAATAACAGAAAAAAACATGTCAGAAATAAAGTTATGCAGTAAAAAGTAAATGAACTCTTAACATAAACACGTGGCATCATAATACATCATATGATAACAAATGAATAAAAAAGGTATAGACCAAAATACTATATAAGCACAGGTTAAAGTTTTCTTAAACATTACAGCATTTTGTGATATATTTATTCTATGACCTCATGGCACCTTGCATCACCCTTGTTACGTCACAGGTTGCAGGTGAACGTTAAGTCTTTGAGTTCTCATTGACAGTAGCTACCGTATGGGACGCTGCCAATATTTTAGATGAAGCCTACAAATGGCTGTTTAATATTCAATATCCACAATACTTAACTGTTCATTATGGACATTTCCTCTCCAGCTAGCAAGAAAAACAAACTGGCTAACAGTTGGACAAAGCCATCTGCCTAATTTGTCAAGCACATGATGTGTGCAAAAAGTAACACAGGGTACAAGTCATACTTTTCATGTGTTCATGTGCACTCTTTCTACTACTCTTACTACTACTATTTACTACTAATCTTACTGCTACTCTTTTCTACTACTAAAGCGGCACTATGTACCTTTTTGGTGGGGTGTCCGCCAGCTGCTTGTCTCCATAGAGATCTTATTGCTTTGTCAGGTATGGCATTAAGCTTAGCTAGCTTGAATTTGTTTGATTTGATTTTGTTTTTGTTTTGTTGTTTTGCTACAAAAACATGCATTTTTAGTGTGAGCAGGGTTGCCTCTCCACAGATCTGACGTGGCCTGGGGGTGTCACCCACTTGTCAACATGGAGATGAATAAGTTTAATGCCCTACTGTGGAGCATTGCAGGCAAAACGATAACATCTGCACGCAGACAAGCAGGTGGGCACCCCTTTATCAGAAAACACACAGTGCATCTTTAAACTTGAAAATCACTATTGTATATTTGAATGTCGACACTTCAGCCAAAGAATGCTACTGAATTATTCAGGAATGACTTCCATTGGAATAAACATGTTACTGCTTGACTAAAGTAAAATAATAATTAAAAAAAAAAACTTTTTATTTGTACAAGGGCCAGTGCATTTTGTATTCATCCCGATTTGCATTAGAAATCACTTTTTGTGATTGTTCTTTTGTTGGCATGACAAATATAAACATTTGGCAGCATAATCAAAGAGTTTTAGTTGCGAGCCAGGTTACATCCTCAAAAATAGCCCTTACAGCCCTGATCAGTTGTGACATGCACAAATAATTTTTGGCTATTTCTTGTGTATGCAATGGTAGTAATAGTAATATAGTAGTAAAAGTGCAATAGTACGGCAGCAGTTTGCATCTTTTAGCTATGCACTTGCGGGACACTTCACTAACAAGACTGTGATAAAAATGAGCCTTGTCCTCGATGACATGTGAAGATGTGGACACTCAACACATGGGAGTATTACTGACTGATCCAAGTCTGCTTTTGTTTCCGTTGTCTCTCAAAATAGAATTGGTCTTGTTTTTTGACTAGGGTCGTATTTCAGTGAGGCTTATTTATTTAGTTTTAAAATGTTATTTATTTATTTATTTATTTAACTTGTGAAAGTAATACACAGTATTTAATAACTATTTTTTGTAGCAGGATAACAATATTGCAAAATTTCAATATGCTTTTTCACACACTAATTGAATTTAAAACTAAACCATGCATGTCTTACTTTACTTATCAGAATAAAAACGTATTTGTCTAGGTTTAATTAAGTATGATTTAATACAACAAAAAAGGAATAGAACATACGTTTTTACATTTTACTTTCAGCAGCAAATGCTGATATAAAACTTTGAGTTGGTATCCGCCAACACAAGTAAATTGACAAAAACATTATTAAAGGTCTTATATTACACAAAATTGATTCTATAAGTCATGTTCTAATTAAATGTTATCTCATCAAAAACATACCTGGAGCTGTGTTTTGTTTAATTCATACGTTTGAGCAATCTTTTATTATTGATCTGTCTACAGCTCAAAATGCTCTGTTCCACCTTGTGATGTCATGTAGTGGTAGTTTGCAAGTTAACAGCTGCCATTTACCTTAAGTTCAGTAGCCACTGGCTATTCCTGAGCTGAAATCATCCAAATGATTCTAGTAAATGGACTGTATGGAGTTAAAAAACACAGTGGAGCACTTCCTCTATTACCACATGACATCTTAAGGTGGAACAGAATGTTTTCAATTTGAGAGAAGCCTAAATATGTAGGAACTGAGTGTTAAACATGTGTGAATGAAACAAAACAAAACTCTATGAAATGAGGAAACAACATAGACCAGAAAAAAGCATAAAGCAAAATCTTTGTGCATAAGACAAAGGGTTAATATTGCTTTAACTTTAGCGGCATTTCATTTATTCATTTGTGTTATTAGGATTATGGTCAAGGCTACTTTGGTAAACTTCCACATCTGCTCACAGCTCTGTAGATGCTGTCACTGATAACATAGTGCTGAAGCGTAGCCTGTGAAGTCTAATTCTATTTTTGATGGACTATATCAGTCCTCTTCAACAGTTTATATGACATAAATGTTCTGAAATGCATGGGATTCTTGTATTAGTTTATCAGTTCATATTTCAGTTTTCTCTCAGATGTTAATGCTGCTTGTTTACAATGTGCAATCTGAACAAAGTTCTACTGTTTTTTTTTTTAATAAATTGCAAGTCCACTCGGAGCGGCACATATGAAGCTTACTGTATTTCTATAGGAATTAGTCCAACAGGCAGTTTAGTTTTAAAAAGCCTGATCTGATGCACTAGTTTCATGCAAGTGAGGTTTGTGGGTTTCTAGTCATGCTCTGGGGACTTTTTTTTTTGAGAATGGTAAAGTACAGTACAGTAGCACACAGTAGCAAATATAAAGATGTATATTCTAAATAACTACTATAGCAAAATATAGAAAAAGGTTGAATATATATCTAGGTACATACAACAGCTGTATGGAGTAAGTATGAAAGCACGATTTCAATTTTGATCAGGATTCATGTTTTCCTAGTTATTAAGCTGTCAGCTGTTTCTGAAAGTTTTCTCTTCACTGTGATTGGTTAGATCCACCCCATCATTCATTGCTACAATAGTTACATTATTTAGCATCTCTATGCATTTGTCTGTACACTAGACACTATCATATTCCAAGAAGATGGGCGGTGCAGTGTTTGCTGTGACTCCACATGGGCTACTAATTTAAACCTGGTCATCAGCAAATCCCTTGATGAGCTTAGAGACAGCCAGCTACTCGTCAGTGGTGTTTCTGTGTATTGAAGTGATTCACACAGCATAGCCATATAGGAGGTGGATGTGGGCAGACTGTTCTCTTTTGTGTCACTGCTAAAACTCCTGGATTCCTGCCTCCCACATTGACAGGATGTGGTGGACCACCTCAACTCTTTTTCAACTGACTCTTTTTGATCTTACCTTTGAAAGCTGCGCATTTACTGTTATTGACACAGAAGTTCTCGGTCTACTAAGTCTGTAGGCCTTTCATAGTTTAGATGGTCTTTTAAATGTCCAAAATTTGTATTAGTGGACTAATCATTCATATGGGACAACAGCAGAGAGGAAAAGTTAGTAAATTAGCTGAAAATTTTGAATTTTTTGGTATTTACATATAAAAAGGCAGGTTAAATTCATGATGCACAAGTTTAATCTGACCCTATATAAATACATTGCTTCCTAGTACTTGTTTCTGCATAAATAGTTTTTGCTGCTGTGCAGGTGTAGTCTTGTGAGTGCTGTTTGGGTCAAACATAAAATAATAGTAATAGTTTTGAGAGCTTTTGCCACGCCCTCTTTTTAGTCGAGAGAATTTCTAAGAATTTCTTTAGGTGACTACAGCCCTCCTGTCTACTCCCACACTGATACATCACAGTATAATTCTGTCAAACTAGAGCAAAGTGGTGATGGTCAGTAACTACATCACAAGAGGAACAAACTATCTTCAGTCTTCCATTATTATTTCCAGTATATATACAGACCCATGTGCTGTTTAAACACATGTTGACATGTTTCAAATGTCTTCTGCATCCTCCTTCAGTCACGTGACTTTTCAGATGGGACTCTGGAAGGCCTCATTTAGGCTCCAAGTCACCATGAAGCTAACCGAGTCTACAGCAATGGTGGCATTGTACACTACCAGTCAAAAGTTTGGATGCATCTTCAAAGTTTTTTTTCTTTTATGTTTACTACTTTCTGTACTTTATGTTTACTACTTTCTATATTTTAGATGCATAGATACAAGACATCACATGTATGAAACATGATGTTTGGAATTATGTAGCAAAGAAAAAAATAGCTAAATAGGTTTGCTTTGTTGAAAGCGCTGCAAACCCATGGCCATCTCTCAATGAGCTTCATGATGAAATTTCCTGAAATGAATACAGTCGTGCCACGTTATGGGTTCCTTAGAGGAATCCCAAGAGTGCCAAGCAGTCATCATAGCAAAGGGTAGCTATTTTTTAAAATCTAAAACAAGTTTTGAGTTATTTTGTGTTGATTTTTTGTGTACTATATTCCATATACATAGTTTTTTCTGCCTTGAGTGAAAATCTTCAATGTAAAAAAAAGAACAAAATGTGTGTGTCCAAACTTCTGATTGATAGTGTGTGTGGTTGTTACCATCCACTTGCTGTCCAAAAATCTTTAACAAATAAATAAATAATAACCAAGTTGTTTAAAGCACACAATGCAGCGATATATTATAATTCATAATATTATTCTATGGAAAACATTTATTATGATGTACTGTAGTAGTGACTAGTTCTTTTCATAGAGCCACACTATATACTCTATATGTTTAAGCCAGTTCATCGGTTTGCTAAAGTAATGTATAAATCTTACTCTGGTGGCCTTAATAGTAGCTGGTGACCTCTTGGCACACAAACCCTGACGCAGCCCGGTCACAGATTGTTGGCAACGCATTTAGATCAGTGCTGCTCCAGGAACCTCCAGAATAAAGTGTTTTAAGTGGACTTTACATTAGAGACACCTTACAGAGCACTGTCTTGAACTATCGGCTAATGGGATTGTCTGCTTCACCTCATGCCACAATGAACAGGCACAGGTGCAGCTACGTGACTTCTCCCACCACCATTCAGAAACAAAGAGTAGTAGAGGTACCACCACTAGGCCTGTCAAGATAATTACTCTGTCAACTTATAGGCGGTATTTATCATGGGTACTTTTTCTTTGTATTAGAGGGAAAATATTGGTTATTTTTCTGTACGACAATGAGATTTGAGCTGTAGATGGTTGAATTATGAACTTCTTTGACTGATTATAGATACAAACTACTTCATAGTTGGATTCTGTTATGCATTTATTACAGCTCATGTTTTTACTATATTTACTTCAGCAATATATCACTTCAAAATTTGTTATCATGACAGGCCTAAGCATAATTTTTGACACAATTTCTAATATATTTTTGTTGTCATTCTAGCACTGCTTTTTGTAACTATATGAGATGTAACTCACCAGCACTAAACCCTTTTTTGTCCAATCCAAAAGTAAACGAATAGAAAAAAAATCTCAAAAGATTATTTTTTTCATGCGTGCACGATCTTGTGGTAATTTTATCTCACGAGATCTTGTCCCTAAAAAGTAGAAAAGTGAAAGTTTGAATGATGCATGGTTTGGTTGTGCTTGAAGGAGCAAGATATTTAGTAAATACTTACTTCTATCGAAAGTGTGAGTATTGGAATCTATGGGCAAATGCTAGAGAAGGAGGAAAACAGGTCAGTTTGATGGATTGTTTTTAAAGACCGGTTGAACAGGACTCACTGATCCAATTTCCTACCACCCTGCATTGGTGTTAAGACCAGACTTAAAACTTCACGTATTTTTATAATTCTATAAAGTGTAATTATATTTCAGTGATTATAAATGAAATTGATAGTAAATTTTTCTGTATAAATATAAATGTATTGGGGAAAAAAATGTTCCTTTCCCACTGACAAATAGTTTGGCTTGAAATAAAGGAACCATCTTGAAAAGTTAATTAATCTAGGCCCACCAAATAAATTAAACTTAACTAGTCTACATCTACTCTTCTCAAACTAACAATAATATACTAATTTCAAGTCATTTTAACTTTATCTAGGTATTCATTTTTTGTAGTTGGCATAAATGACACTGTCACGCTGTGCTTTTCCCATACCATACCAGCTGAATGACCTGTCTTTCTCTCTCTTTTTTTCTCTCTGCATTTCTTTTCTGTCTTTTTCTCTTTTTCTTTTTCTCTCTCTCTTCATTCCCCCCTCCCTCCCTGCAGGGGAAGAAGGCGCCTGGACGCTCGGGAAGTCGATCCAGCAACATCTCCAAGGTAACGAACCGCCAGACATCCCACTGTACTAAAAGCTCCATGTTAATATGACAGTTAGGGTTAGGGTTAGTGGAGCAGAAGTACCATTGTTTAGCCAAGCAGAAGCTAATGTGCTAATGCTGCATTGTCAAATCAATAGAAATTCCTCATAGTGCTACCAATGACCTCTTTTTTCTGGCATCAATAAGAAAATAATTCTACAGAATGTGTGAAACTTTTTATGGCGCTGTAAAAAGTGTTTTAGATTTGTTATGTTTGGAATTTCACACAAAGATGACTTTCTATCACGTGACCTGCTTTTTGAATCACACATTTTCTTTGTAAAATTTGAATTGTTAAACTGTAGCAAAGAAATGAAACCAATGATGTAATAGTATATCCTACTTATATATTTTCAAAACCAAAACATTGATAGAATGTTTTACTTGAAGAAAGACTATGAGTGTGTTGTCCTTACTGCAATATCAGTCTATTTAAAAGTGTATTATGTAACATTTCCAGTACAGTGTCTGCCACCTACTTGTCTCCATGGATATGTTAGTGCTTTACCTGCAATGTTGCACAGTATGGCATTGAACTTATTTATCTTGTTGTGGGTGGCCCTCACAGAACTGGCTCGTAACTTGGCTTGGTGGAGATAGATATGTTTATAGGGCCCATATTACTCTATTTTCTGATCTATGTCATCAAAAACATACCTGGGGTTGTGTTTTTTTTCATACACACATGTTTAACACACAAACTCTGAATATTTAGGCTGAGTTCTTTTCTCAAATGGAAAACACTCTCCTCCTCCTTGTGATGTCAGGTGGTAATACAGGAAGTGCTCCACTTCACTGTATTATTAATAAACCAGCATTACTCAAACATGTGTGAATGAAACAAAGCACAGCTTGAGGTAAAACCATTATAACAGGATAAATCTTGTGTAATATCGGACCTTTAATGCCATACTGTAGGCAAAGCAATCACATCTACATTGAGACAAAGAAGTGGCAGACTCTCCACCAGGAAAGTTACATACTGCATCTTTAAAAGCATTTTCTAAGTAGGTGAAAAGCACTTGGTTCAATACAATTTTCTACGTTATGAAAACGCAAACATTTTATTTTTTAGGTCAGCAACTCAACGGGACTGACCACAGCTTCGAGAACCTCCGTTACCCCATCTTCTCTGGACATATGCAGGTGTGTGAAAGCCGGTGGTACTTTGCACTGGTACTGTACTGTAGGCAGATGAGCGCCCTGTTGACATAGAGTGAGTGGGCGACTGAATGAGCTGGTTCTAATGTTTCCTGAAGCCATAGCACAATGAAAATGGATGAGATCTGATGGGCTGAGCGTAACTCAATCACTGGGAGGAAGATGGCTGATTGTACAGTCCTTCAACAGAGAAAAACACAGAGAAAAATGTGTCATACATTTGCATCTCTCCTCACTGCATTTTATTAGATGTAAAATACTGTGCATCTCATCAGTCAGTCACCAATCGTTTTATATGCTTGTTTGTGGTGTCATTTTGATTCATTATTATTTAAATGGCCCATATTACGCTGTTACGTTATAATGTTGTTTCTTCATCACAAATGTGAGGTTGTGTTTTGTTTAATTCACACATGTTTAACACACAAACCCTGCATATTTAGGTTCTTCTGTCATACAGAAAACCCTCTGTTCCACTTCATGATGCCATGTGATAATATAGGAAGTGCTCCACTGTGTTTTTAAACTCCATACAACTTCACCAGAATAATTTAGCTTTAGATCAGACCTGGAATTGCCAATCTCTACTGAACTAAAGGTAAAGGGTAGTTGTTAATCTAAAAACTATAGCTTCATGACATCACAAGGTAGAACAGAGCATTCTGAGCTTTGAATATGTAGTCAGACTAATAATACAGGATTACTCAATCATGTGTGAATGAAACAAAACACAACTCTGGGTATATTTTTGATGAGGTAACAAGACTTAAAGCTCACAAGAGTCACTTTTGTGTAATTTAGGGCCTTTAACTTTAATAAAACTGGGACAACTGGGATTATACTCAAAATCCCAGAAGAGTTGTTAAGTACCAGGTTGGATTAGTGTCACTTTGGATGCTACAAGGTGCCAACTTGCCATGCCATGTATTCCCATCTGTTCCCTGTACTCCGGATGACTTTACCTGACCTATCATTTAAAGCTGCATCCTTAAAGCAGGCTTTATCACATGTCCTGTTTAAGAATAGTGTCTGTCTCTATAGCATCTTAGATTCCTGGTCCGAGGGCCTCTATGTGTGGAGATAATGAAAACTGATTTTAAACAAAGTTTTGACTTGGATTATAGTATATATTTGCTACCAAAAAAGTAATACAATAAACAAAAATATTGAAACTGCTTTATACCACTGGCACAATAATCCTAAAACAGGATTATCCCAGTCAATGTTTTTCTAAGTGGACCATATAGTAAAACCAATTTTAAACACTTAATTAATTTATTCCAGTAGCGTCATATGTTAATTACTCAACTAACTACAGCTCAAATAAAAAAAAAATCTCCATAGAGACTTAATACTACAAAAAAATACTAAAAAGGTGCATGCGATCATTTTTGAGTCTGAAAATGTTTTGTTTCTTTTATAATCTATTGAAGTCAGTATAGTAATTATGGTGACAGGCCTAACAGCAGAAATGTAATGTTTTCTTTTCTGAATAATTAATTAAATAAAACAGTCTTATGGCTCACAAGTAGAAAAGGGGGAAAAACAACATAGTGGACAGAGAAACAGTGCAGATTTTTGTAGAATCAACAATCAAAGCTGTTATTTATCTTAGCTAAAAGTTATATATTTTGTTCTGAATGTTATGAGAATATTTGAGAGGGGATGTCTTCTGCATTTGAGAAACACGTGCTACAAATTAGTGGCTGTGGTTGGACCGTCACAAGTTAGGAAGAAGTTTTTTCATGCTCTATGGTCCAGTTCCAGACAGAATGTAGAAGGTACTGGCTGGTCAGGCAATCCAGAAGCCATTTTCAATCGATGGGACTGTTAAGAGACACTGGGATTTCAAACCAATCAGTTGAAAATTGCGTTACATGTACAAGCTAAATCCACATCCACAGGTCCTATATTACACAAATTTGACTCCTGTGGGATTTTAGCCATGTTATAATGTTGTTACCTCATCAAAAACAGACCTGGAGTTGTGTTTTGTTTCATTCACACATGTTCGAGTAACCCTTTATTATTAGTTTTACTTACACCTCCAAAGCTGTAAATGCTCTCTTCCACCTTGTGATGTCATGAAACGTAGTTTTCAAGTTAACAGCTACCGTTTACCTTTTGTTTAGTAGAGAATGGCAAGTCCATGGCTGAATCATCCAGATGTTTATAGTTTAGGTGTATGGAGTTTAAAAACACAGTGGAACACTTCCTGTATTACCACATGACATCACAAGGTCTAACCAAATGTTTTCTGTTTGAGAGAAGAACTCAGCCTCAGTTATGTTTATGATGAGAAAAACCCATTACAGCAGATCAGAAAATATAGCATAATATGGTCCCTTTTGAACATGTATTTATTTTTATTTCTTTATTTTAGTTTCCTTTCCATCTCATATACTCACACATTTCTGTTCCCATCTGTCTTGTGCACGTGTGTTCAGTTCTGCCCCCCTGTCCCATTTAGAAGAGGATGAGTCTGAGGCACAGAACTCGGGGAAGCACACAAGCTCTTCTACGATGACAGTAGCCTATGCTCCTGTCTCCCCCTGCACTGCGCCGCCCCCCAAAAAACAGGTGAAACGCCGCCACCGCCGCAAAGCCCCCACCTGCTCCTCCCTCACCTGCGTGGACCATACCTCCAACCAGGACCTGACCGAGCGCAGCCTGAGCTCGGACCGCAGTGACAGGGGGGAGAGGAGCGAGCAGCCATCCAAAACCAGGAAGGACCTAGCCCCTCGTCTCCGCTGCTCCGGCGCCCCCCAGACCGACTCCACCTCGGATGAAGACGCGTGGAGACAGTCGCGCAGCTGGAGCAAAGAGAAGGCCAGGAGGGCTCGAAGACGCAGCCGGGACAGAGACGCAGTCCAAACATTCGAGAACAAGGTGGAAGAGATGGAGCTGCAGTCTATAAGTTCAGAAGAGGAGAAGAAAAACAAAGAGGAGATGAAAGAGGAGAGCAGTGGAGGTCTGAAGAGGCGTCACGGGAGCAGGGCGTCAGTGAAACAAGACGTATCCAGAGACGAGGTGTCAGAGGTGAGGGAGACCACCGTGAGTAAAGACCACGAGGAGAAGTCCAACACCAGCACCCCGTCCACTGAGGAGGAGGAGGGGCCAGAGGAGCTCATCACCAAACGCTATCAAGAGAGGGGCACAGGGGGCGGGGACATGTCAGTGCCCGTCCCTCAGGCCCACTGCACGGGCAACGGGGTCACCATGCTGCACCCATGCTCTGACTCCGAAACAGAGGTCTGCAGGTCAGTATTCATGGGTTTCAGCTTCCTCTCATATGCAACATTTTGAGGACTTTTTCCCATTCAAAAGATATGATAATCTTTTTTAAATTTCTAATCACTATGGCAATGGTTCTAATATTTCATCACTTTGAAACCCATGGATAGGGGTATGGAATGATCTCTGTGTTGTGATGATGCACTAAAAGCACACTCACATGCTCTACAAAACACAGTGAAAAAGGATTACGCAAGGAAATTTGGTAACAGTATTTTCTTGGATTTATGATATAAATAATTTGCATCTTGTCTCTGCCCACATTTTTAGGTTATCACAATGACAATAATCTGATATTTTTGTACAAAGATATTGGTATATGCCTTGGTTGATGTTGACATGCTGTAACTATAGCAACAAAGTAAAAGTAATATTGACCAAAAAATTGAGATATATAACTTGAGATATATATATATTTATATATACACACACAATTATTTTAGACTATGTACTCAATATTCTCTTTTCTTTATTTATTTTTGTGTCTTACTTACAAAACAACAGTTGCTATAATATAATTTCTTGACAGACCTCCCACCAGCTTCGCATTAAAAAAAACAAAAATCTGTGTCCATCTGTTTCAAAAATCATATAAGATAATCAGATATCTTTAGCTAACCGCACTAGCATATACTGTATGCTCTTGTGTGTTTGGACCAGGATCTGTCACTGTGAGGGAGATGACGACTGTCCCCTCATCATGCCCTGCCGTTGCACAGGGAGCCTCAGTTTTGTCCATCAGACCTGCCTCAACCAGTGGATCAAGTCCTCAGACACGCGCTGCTGTGAGCTCTGCAAGTTTGACTTCATCATGGAGACCAGGCTCAAACCTCTACGCAAGGTCAGCAACACCAAAACTAAACTAAAACTAAGTAGTAGTAGCAGTAATGGCATGATTTTATGATTACACAGTAAACATGCATGATATCAGCTGTGCATATATCTTTCTTCTCTCCAAACAAGAAATGTTTTATATTTTTACTGAACAAATAATAAATATGTCAGATTACATCTACCAAGCTAATTTCCATCCATAGTCACTAAGCACAAATAAGAAGTTAGAACAACAGGAAATGTACGAAATATGGTCCAATCTACATCTTTTTTATAATGATTTTACCAAATCAATCAACCAGTTATTTGTAGGTTTCAGATTTATAAAGCATATTTTTGGAGTGATTCGTCATTTGTGCGTGTTTGAGCAGTCTTTAATCACTTATTTTCAAGACATGATATTGTCGATAAATTCCCATGTTCACAGCCACTCCTCTGTACTTACTCAGTTCAGTTTTATTTTCTTCATCTCTAGCGTGAGCTGCAGTTATCCACTGGAGTTGTTGTAATCATGTTTATGCACGTCTACAATGTAGGTTCTGAAATGATCTCTTAAATGTATGTAGTGAATGAATGTACATTAAGTGACTAGGTATATCAAGATAAGCTCCAACATTTTTATAAGATCATTAATTCCGTATCTAGTTCCCTTTAACTGTTCGTCATTCTAGCCATTATCAGATTGCGTTAGTAAAGTTGCGTCTCCTGTCTCAGCCGTGTCTGTTTCGTAGTGGGAGAAGCTCCACATGTCCAAAAGTGAGAGGAGGAAGATCTTCTGCTCAGTCCTGTTCCACCTCATGGCCATCGGCTGCATGCTGTGGTCAGTCTACATCCTGGTCAAGAGAACAGCAGAGGAGGTCCGACTGGGGAAGAATGGTCTGTACATGCAAACTAGTTTTTAGTAATTTACCATTACAGACTAATGTTTTACAGAGTTGTACTCTTAGTTTTGTGTATTTAAAGCACATAGATTTGTGGTTCTCCTTTCTATTGTCCCTACACTGTGTCCTAATAGTCATGGGTTTCAAGCTATGGCAACGGTTCTCTGTCGTTACTGCCTGAAACCTATGAGTAGATCTATGCTCATTATGTTGTGTTGTATGCCTAAGGATAGGAGAGATGTCATCAACTTCAATACAGTTTTAGATAATTGTTGTAGCAGTATAGGCAGTTCTGAGTCTTGTCTGATTATTTGTTTTATCAACAGTTATGGTGGAAATGTATCATTTGAACAAAAATATAATATATACTATATTTCATTCCAGGCCTGTCTTGAATGTTACCCTATTTTTTAGACGGGAGTTAGTTTACCTGCTTTACACGTTTCAGCGATTTCCAGTGACCTTTTTCAGAAAGGATTCTTTTCTTTTAACAAAAAGAATACTTGACAGTTAATAAGGGACACGCTCGGTAAGGGACTATTTGTTTTCCAGGGAATAGTTCTTAGTAATGGTTTTATAAATTGAAGCAGGTCCATCCCTAATTGTGTTGTGACAGTGATTTTCATGTTCCATTATTGTAGATCTAGTAGAAACCTACATATAGTACATATTCACTCATATGTACTGTATTTGAACCCATCAAAATAGCGTTAAAATGACATACTGTACAATTATAAAGAGAGATTCCGCCCACTCTTGATTGCAGACGATTTATGGAGACTTTCTCTTACGAAGTACTACGAGTCCGTGGGTAAGCACAGCTCAGTAAAACCCTCATGCTTCTTCTTTCATGAGAGTGACCTTTGACCTCTGTGATCGTGTGTGTGTGTGTGTGTGTGTGTGTGTGTGTGTGTGTGTGTGTGTGTGTGTGTGTGTGTGTGTGTGTGTGTGTGTGTGTGTGTGTGTGTGTGTGTGCGCGTGTGTGTGCTAGGTGTGCTGGAGTGGCCCTTCTGGACTAAGCTCATTGTGGTGGCCATAGGCTTCACTGGAGGACTCATCTTCATGTATATCCAGAGTAAAGTGTACCTACAGCTGTGGCACCGACTCAAAGCCTTCAACCGCATCATCACAGTACAGAACTGCCCTGACAAGGAGCTGCACAACCCCCTGGCCCGCAGGTCTCACCACAGTGCTCACAGTGTGGAGGTCCCGGTCAGCCCAGCACCTGTCAGTCCAGGCCCTGTCAGCCCTGTACCTGTCCCCACACAGGATCACCCAGACTCGGACATGTCTGTGGAGGCTGCTGTGGCTCCTGCACACAGCCCTGTCTGACTGTTTGACACTCATTCGCACAACTGAGATCTGTCAAACACACAGAACTTCTGCAGACTACAAACTCAGAGGGAAATGATGAAAAAGGATCCTAAAGCCATCTTCTTAAGACTGCTGTGAAGTTTTACTATGTCACTATATGGTGAAAACTATTTTTGTATGCACAGTGTAAAATGCACTGACACTCTTGGCAGTACTGTTGAAAGGGGGAGTATTGGTACACTGTTGCACACAGAGATGTTTAGAAACTCCAGAGCCTCTGTCGTATTTGTTCTTGTAGTCCTAACATAATAGTCACACTTTCTATATTCCACTAGTTTGGAATTATTTGATTGTAAATGTCCATTTAAACCATAGTCCAAACTAACACACTGCTGTCACTGATGACACACTTGCAGTTTTGTAATCATGAGGCCATATGTGATGGCTGTTTATTGCCAAGACAAACAATTATAAATACGTGTGATCTGGTTTCACGCTGTCACAGATGGTGCTGTTAGTGTTGTGTATTGTAATTTTCACGTAGGCTCTAAATATTTAATTTAATACTTATGCACCCTGAAATGGACATGTTGCACTTAAACTCAGTCCTATAGGCACTTTGTTAAAAATACACATGCTTTACAGGTGGACAATCAGGTTTATGCAAACCAAAGATCACTGGCAAACAAACACAAAATTGTTCTCTCAAGAGGCAAATACCACATTTTAAATAAGTCTAAAATTAATTCATTTTGAACAGCAGATTCCAACAAAACAAAGAAATCTGGTGTTGTGTCTTTATAAAAGATGATTTAATTATTTTTGTCTCTTGCCAATTTTGCTATGAAAAATTACATAGCAGTTCAATAATTATGATATTACAGAGGTTTAAACTGTAATATTAATACTACAAAATCAACTTTTCTGAATTCAAACTACATGAATGTAATTTAAACTACATTCAAGCACTTTTTATTTCTTATTGGACTGAACTGAAGACTTGGTTCGCATTTCAGTTTATTTGTAAAAATAAATGAACGTAGGAGCCCCTCATGTGTCTGTCAAGTTTCTTGTGTCCTTGTGTTTTACATGTTTGGTGTCCTCTACAGGACTGTTCGGCAATAGCAGCAGATACTTCCACAGCAGATCTCAGAAAGTCTCTAGTCTCTCAGTCTGACATCAACAGCATGTCCTCCTGCTCGTTGTCCAAGTCCTCCTCCTCACCTCCTTGTAACTCTTCTTCTAAAGCATCTTTATCCCCTTCATCTTTCTCTTCTTCCTCTTTCTCCTCTTTATCCTTCTCCTGCTCACCTGATTTTATGTACAGTCCTTTGTTCGAAACTTTACGTAGTTTTATATTTGGTAATTTTTTCAAATCACCTGTCCATTCTCTGTCAAAACATGTTACAGGAATATTACTTTTCATAAATATTACTGGCTGTTTTGTTGTAGGTTTGTAGGTATAATCATAATACAAACTTTTTCACAGAATGATTGGGCGATCAAAAATGTTGATTTACAATTAAAATTTCCAATAATAATAAATAATCCAGAAACATAACCAACTCTCTAATAAAAGTTAAAATTCATCCACTCACCTGAATGTTTTTAGATGTTTTGCATTCATGATATCTGGAATTTCTGTGGCAAATATGGAGTTTTAGAATATTTAATAAAGCATAAATTTCAAACAGTATGCGCAGTACTCACCAAAGCCAACCCCTTCAAACTGCGCGCGCTCTCTTTCGATGGTCTGTTTGATCACTACTTCTCTGGCTCCATGGAGACGACCCTGACGACCTTTGATTCCATTTAACAACTCGATCTGCTCGAGCTCAGCATCAAATCTTTGCAGGTATCTAAATACAAAAAAGAACAGGTAAAGGTAATGTGATATCTTAAAGAAGACATGCATTTTTCTAGTAATACTCAACTAATATACTTTTTCACATTGTATTATTCATTGTAAACCTCAAAAATAAGCTAAAAGTCTTGGTAATAGAAACAGGACCATTGATCCCATATTGAAAAAAATATGCAGAATACATGAATCAATCTAGATACTATAAGTAACTAAGTAAACTAATAATGATGAAGATGATGAATAATGATGACCACTATAACATGGTTAAAAGCTCATAACAGTTGCTTTAGCCTAACATGTCTTCTATAAGCATAGTGTGAAATACGCTAAACTCTGCCATTACCTTTCAATGATGTCACAAGCATCTCTTTTGGTGTAATTTGTCTTTGAGGGATCAAGTTGTTCCTGAAACCATAACAGCTTTTCTCCTGAAGGAAAAACAGAGCCATAAGATTAATTTAATTTCAATGATGAACACATTTCACTGCTTTAGTGGTGATAAAATTACCTATGTTGTTGAGGCGAGTAGCTTTATCATTTTTATGTCTGTGAAAAGGGGAACAGTTAAGTTAGACAAAGTCAGGGTGTGCATATAGCATACTGCTGTATGATTTCAATTTGACCCATCTTTAGAAAGACTATAGAAAATGAAATATTCCCAGTACAGTTTAATTTAAACATAGGTTCAGTAAATGGGATTTTAAATCTCTGTATTTCATGTGATCTGTCCTTTAACCATCTGATTCTGAACTCATCAGTCAGAATATAAGCAAAGTGACCACAGCCTTGTCCCCACAGAAAATTTATTGTTTTGTTTGGTATGGGATTAAATGTATTTATCTCCAGGGAGATAAGCAGTTGACACCATCATGCCAAGTCAGATCACTGGAGAGGTGAGCCTCCTAACACTAATGGCGGGTAGTGTACATTTCAGCATTTTAACTTTTGTATTACATACACAGATGAACAAATTATTCCACAGTTCCACACACCTCTCTTTCCTCCTGAGACGCAGCTCCTCCCGGGCCAGATACGCTGCCTTCCTGCTGTACGGATGCACTACTTTCTCCGCCGGTTTCCCCTTCTGCGCTTTAGGCTGCACATAACAGGTACACACAAACACACCAAGTTTACTTCTTTTACATGTTTGGTCAGAACATTGTAGTCTGTCGATCACAGGGAGATATTTAATTACCATTTTAAAAGTTAAAGCCACGCGAGCTCCTCGTGGATATTGTTGACAAATGTACCGGAAGCTGGTCCGTCTGTAAAGTCACTCGGCTGGGTACAAGAGTAACGAATAAAAGACCCACTGCCATGAACATTAGTCTTTATTAATAAATTCATTTTTTATTTTTTTTTTTGTATTTATTTATTGTGGCTGCATTTGCCTATATACAGGCATAAGCCATATGACTGTACAACATATAATTTCATTATGTGATCACTGCTTCTGCTGTGGTAGAGAGTAAAGTTTTATTTTGCTAATACAAGTAGTTAAAACCTTTGATACTAATAATCTCAGCACAACATGTATATAAATAAATATATTTAATGACAAATAGATCCACGCTATCTATCCGTGCGAGAATGGCGACATTGTGCGGTGAGAACAAGCAGAAGGTGACATTTGAATAACAGACAATAGACAGATCATAATCAGAACCCCAATGATCAAATCCTGCTCTTACAGGGCGAAGATGGGTTATGGCAGCTCTGTTGCTCATTGCTCACAGTCAAGGATTTAAAGTAGACTTTTGCATTTATACTTCCATTATTTCATATAACACACAGTCTATGTTATAATTGCATAATAATCATGCCTACATTATTATAATTAGCATATAATAGTTCACATTGTTAGTAGGCCTGTCATAATAACACATTTTGAAGTGTGATATATTGCTGAACAACATATAGATGATAAACGATATGAATGAAACTAATTTATGCCACTGATACAATAACCCTAAACAGGATTACCAAAAAATCTATCAAATGTACATCAACATAATGAGCCACTGAAGTTATTTATTCAGCCTTTTACAGCTCAAATCCTGTTCTTCCATTACTTCCCCTCTACTACAAAGAAAAACTACCCACGATAAATACTGACCTGACAGATCCAATTGTTAAGCTTTTCTTTTTATTGTATTTGTGGTCTTCTTTTATCCTTCCTTCATTATTATCTTTCATAATGACACTGAGATTCTATTCTAGGCTTTATTTAGGCTATTACAGCTTTCACTTCAATTATTCATTTTTATACTGGAAATAATACAGGACTACTATGATATGTGGTTTTGGTGGATATAGACCTAACCAAATGAAGTAAAATATATTTGATAGATGGAATGAATGGATTTATTTTCATGAACTTAATCAAAATACAATATTTGCATATTACATATTATACAATAAATAAGATAAATCAAAAATATAAATGTATCTCAAAAGATCCTCAAAAGGCAGATGAAATTAACAATACATATCCTTAAAAGTCCAGTATTAACTAGTCCTCCGTGTTTGAAGAGTCACTTTAGTCCACCTCCTCGATGGTGGGCCCCTGGGAGCTCCCCTGAGCCTCCTCTCTGCAGCTGCCTGTGGGGGGCGCTCCCTGGTACAGCTTACTGATGATGGGGTTGCACACTTTCTCCAGCTCTTTCTGCTTGTGCTGGTACTCTTCCACCTCAGCCAGCTGGTTGTTGTCCAGCCAGCTCATGGTCTCCTCACACTTGTCCAGCAGCTTCTTGCGGTCGTTCTGGCTCAGTTTGCTGCTCACAGCCTCGTCTTGCACACTGTTCTTCACAGTGAACACATAGGCCTCCAGAGCATTCTTGGCACTGACCCTGTTCCTCTGGGCTTCGTCCTCAGCTTTGAATTTCTCTGAGTCCTGTACCATCTTCTCGATCTCCTCTTTGCTCAGTCGGCCTTTGTCGTTGGTGATGGTGATCTTGTTCTCTTTGCCAGTGCTCTTGTCCACAGCTGACACGTTCAGGATGCCATTGGCGTCGATGTCGAAGGTGACCTCGATCTGAGGGACACCTCGGGGGGCAGGGGGGATCCCCGTCAGCTCAAAGCGGCCCAGCAGGTTGTTGTCTTTGGTCATGGCCCGCTCCCCTTCGTACACCTGGATCAGGACCCCGGGCTGGTTGTCGGAGTAGGTGCTGAAGGTCTGGGTCTGCTTGGTGGGGATGGTGGTGTTGCGTTTGATCAGGGCCGTCATGACCCCTCCAGCTGTCTCGATGCCCAGGGACAGAGGGGCTACGTCCAGCAGCAGCAGATCCTGGACCTTCCCTGAGGTGTCCCCGGAGAGGATAGCAGCCTGGACGGCAGCCCCATAGGCCACCGCCTCATCTGGGTTGATGCTCTTATTCAGGTCACGGCCGTTGAAGAAGTCCTGCAGGAGTTTCTGGACTTTAGGGATCCTGGTGGAGCCCCCGACCAGAACCACGTCATGGATCTGTCCTTTGTCCATTTTGGCGTCTCTCAGGGCCTTCTCCACAGGCTCCAGCGTTCCTCTGAACAGGTCTGAGCACAGCTCCTCAAAGCGTGCTCTGGTGATGGAGGTGTAGAAGTCCTGTCCCTCAAACAGAGAGTCGATCTCGATGCTGGCCTGGGAGCTGGAGGACAGGGTTCTCTTGGCCCTCTCACACGCTGTGCGCAGCCTCCTCAGGGCTCTCTTGTTCTGGCTAATGTCCTTCTTGTGTTTCCTCTTGAACTCCTCCACAAAGTGGGTGACCATGCGGTTGTCAAAGTCCTCTCCGCCCAGATGGGTGTCTCCGGCTGTGGCCTTGACTTCAAAGACGCCGTCTTCGATGGTGAGGATGGACACATCAAAAGTGCCCCCTCCCAGGTCAAAGATGAGGACGTTGCGCTCTCCGGAGCGACCTTTGTCCAGGCCGTAGGCGATAGCGGCGGCCGTGGGCTCGTTGATGATTCTCAGGACGTTGAGTCCGGCGATCACACCTGCGTCTTTAGTGGCTTGTCTCTGGGAGTCGTTGAAGTAGGCTGGGACTGTGATCACTGCGTTGGACACCTTGTGGCCCAGGTAGGCCTCTGCCACCTCCTTCATCTTCACCAGCACCATGGAGGAGATCTCCTCTGGGCTGAAGGTCTTGTCTTCTCCCTTGTACTCCACTCTGATCTTGGGTTTTCCTCCGTCACTCACCACCTTAAAGGGCCAGTGCTTCATGTCGGCCTGCACTGTGGGGTCGTCAAACCTGCGGCCGATCAGCCTCTTGGCGTCAAACACTGTGTTGTTGGGGTTCAGAGCCACCTGGTTCTTGGCAGCATCTCCAATGAGGCGCTCAGTGTCGGTGAAGGCCACATAGCTGGGGGTGGTCCTGTTGCCCTGGTCATTGGCGATGATTTCCACTTTTCCATGTTGGAAGACCCCCACACAGGAGTATGTGGTGCCCAGGTCAATGCCCACAGCTACTCCGTTTGCAGACATGCTGATGATTATTTTTTGTTAGTGCTTTGGAAATCAACAAAATAAATAATTAGATATATATGTAATATAGAATTATATATGAAACAAACAAAAAAATAAACGCACTATCAACTGCTTTTAAAATTCTTATCAAAGCTCTACTGCTAAATAAAGCCTACTACTATTATCCTTGAAGTACTTACAGTTATAAGAGGATGAGTCTTGGAGTGTTTGATGTTGACGTCTTCTTTCTTATTGGCTCCGCTGAAGTTTGCTCCTGTGCTCTGATTATTATTTGCTGCCTCCTCTGCTCCCTGCTCCTCTTTTATACTGTCCCCTCTGTGTTCTGGCTGTTTCTGGAGAGGTCCCGCCTCTTCGACGCTTGTATCCAATCACAGCGCCGAGCGAGAGAACAACGTGATGACATCAGAGTATAGCGCTTTAGGCGCGTTTGTGCCCGAACATTCTACTCTCTTCCAGGGTCAGAAGAAACCAGGCCAGAAACTGAGAGAAGATTCGCAAAGGTTCCATAATTAATCGATGCTGCAACATGTTTATTTATTACTATATAATTCTTAAATGTAATTATTTTAGAAACAGCCCTGTGCGTGCAATGCTTTTCAAATCATAGGCTATTCTATGAGGCTATAAATTAAAAACTCTATAGAAAGCTTTGGGCATAAAGGCTTGCAAAAAGTAGGCCTGAATGTCCCAATCATGATGTGAAATACCGCTGATAGATTAAATGGCCAGGTTATTTAGTTTTGGTTAGAGCAGATGAAAAAAAAAATAGGTAAGATTACATAGACCTGACGTGCAGGTCAATGGCACACCCAGTCAGGCTAGATAACAATTCTCTGCAGATTGTAATCTATATTTTTATAAGTAGGCACTCTTTACTATTGTTTGTAGGCTATCCGCGGAAGAAAAGGTCAGTAATTCTCAGCCATAGTGTGACATCTACTGGCCACTTTCTGTCAAAACACATTTAGGCTTAACTGTAAAACTGAGTTTATTCCATTTTGACAGAATTGAACAGTAAGCAGCACTACAAAGGCCATACAGTGCAGGTACAGCTAGATGAAAATATTATCCCTGTATAACCTACCACATATTATATTTACTTTTTTGTAGAAGTAAGTACCCAGGAGAGATACCTGATTAACACTTGTAAAATAGGATAATTCTGGACAAAGAAAGCATTTGCCCCAATACAAACAAAGTTCATGTTGGTTCCTGTCGCTTAATTGTTCAATTGTAAATCCAACTTTTTTGTGCAACTTCAAACCAAGAAACAATATTACAACTTTTTCTATTGGACACACATCCCCCTATATTTACAATACTATTGTGCATTTTTTATTTCAAGATGGAGGGAAATAACCTATACCAGAGGATTTGGCGTTCTTTCCTTGTGTTGACAGGACTTTGTGATATAGTCCAAATGCTACCCTGGATTCCCTTCAGGTACACCAATTTTATCTCGCTTTCCAAAGATATGTTAAAGCCTATGACAGTTTGAACTACTAATTTTGCTAAAACACGGTTAAGATTATTATATTTAAAGGTTCTATCTTATCCAAAATTGTCCCATTGGCTTTAAGCCATGTTGAAAGGTTGTTGCCTCCTCAAAAACAGACCTGTAGTTGTGTTTTGTTTCATTCACACATGTTTGAGTAATCCTTTATTATTAGTCTGTCTACATCTCCACAGTTCAAAATGCTCTGTTCCACCTTGTGATGTCATGAAGTCGTAGTTTTCAAGTTAACAGCTCCTTTTACATTTAGTTCAGTGAAAATTGGCAATTCCAGGGTGAAATGATCTTTATGTATTACCACATGACATCACCAGGTGGAAGAGAGTATTTTCTGTTTGAGAGAAGAACTTGCCCTACATTTGTGGATTTGTGTTAAACATGTGTGAATGAAACAAATCAGAACTCCAGGTATGTTTGTGATGAGGAAACAACATTATAACAGATCAGAATATAGCATAATATAGGCTCTTTAAGATTTTACAAAAAAAATTCACAATTTCTTCCCAGTTTGACCATTTTTTAGGTTTAAAATTTTACTTTTACTTTCTGGGCCAAGATTCCTCTAATAAACACAGAAATTAAACAAATTTATTTTGTAGAAAGAATGTTAAAAAATGTGTTTCTTAAATTGTGCCCAACTTATGGACAGAATTCTCCCTAGCCTGATGTCATCAAAATTATACTCTCTAAAATAGAACTCTCTACTTCTTGCATTTTCAACTTTTCTTCACAAATTGCTTGGTTTGTATAAGACTATCATTTATATTTACAACAGGCATTATCCAACCTAATTAAGTAAAAACATAGAGAATAATCAAAAAACTGTCATATGCACTTTAAATGAATTGGTTACTCTAATGTCCCCATAGACTAAGCATGACAATGAATGAATGTTTGTATTAGCAATTTACAACAGGCTGTACCCCGCCTAAGGCCCATAAATACTGTTATAGTCTAGTCAGTGACCACCAGCCTATTGCAAGATAAAATGAAAACAATGATGTCACCAAAATGACTTATAATTCTCCAGAAAAACAAGCTTTGCAAATCTATTTTGCTACTGACATGCTGAAACATGCAGTGGTCTGATTTGTTTGTCATAATCTCTTCCCTTCTTCTTTTACATATCTTTTTATCTATTAAGCTTTTATTGACAAACCAGCCCACCCTGCCACAACCTCGTTCACCTCAAGTACTTTCCCTAACCACTCCACCAGATTAATCATTTTTTCTCCTATCGTTTACACAGCTTCGCCCGGTGCTTTTCAGGCCACATACCTATCAGACAGGAATGTAACTTGCAGCTACACGCACCCAGCGCATTGCATCACATCCTTCGACTCGCTATTGTGACTCAGATACTGCCTATTTTTTTGTGTGTTTTGAGGAAGTACCATGGTGTGACAGAAGAGCGCGAGGACTGGGGCGCACAATGGCAAAAGCATGTCCGTCCGGTGGGCTGGTAACATGAGAGGGCCCCGTGTTCAGATGCATGTGTCCGGGTGGTTACTACTACTTCTACTACTGCTGAGTGGAGTATCGCGTACAGGTAGGTAGGAGTGAAGGGCTGAGGCTGGGCGCAGGTTGGTTGGTGTACTCCCTTATTGACACATAGGGAAGAATACTGGTAGATTTATTTTTTTTTACTGTCTAATCTAGTTAAGTTTGATGTGTAAATATTGGTTTGGGAAATACTTATTCAAAGGTTAGGTGAGATTTTGTTGTTGGTAAATTTTGTGGTGTTAAGTAGTGAAAGTGGGTGTTGAAACTTTTACTATAGTAGTTATATAGTATTTAAAGGGCCCATATTACTCTCTTATTTGATCTATGTTATAATGTTGTATTCTGGAGTTGTGTTTGGTTTCATTCACACACATTTTTAACACACAATTCCTGCATATTTATAGGCTATTTAGGGAGTTCTTCTTTCAACCTTTTAAGCAGTAGTAGTAGCAGTTTTACTTTTGGTTGAGAACCCATAAGAGTTAGTATTTAAGAGGCAGACTTTTAAAATGGAAAAAATAATGTCTTTTTCACACGTTTTTTCTTAATAACACGACACTCCTTTTAAAATGTAGTGTTTGTAATTCATTATTTCTCTCTCATCTCATGTTACAGCTTAGAAAATGGTTTATGACTTTCTAGAAGGAAACATAACTCACCCCACAGGAACTTCAAATAGTCCCTTTCACCAAACTGATTCATATTTTTGAGAAGTTTAGTAAAATCAGAGAAGCAACAGCAATAACATTCCAAGTACACCCATGCTAATCTAATAGTGGGAGAGTGCTAATCGCGTTGCCATAAAACACAGATTAGAATGTTTTAAATATAAACACTAACTTGGTTTATTCTAACAAAACATATTTACTACAGCTTTTGGTCACCAAGGAAGTACACACCGTTTAGTAAGGGCGGATATGCAGACTACACACTTTTTTCTGCATCTGTGTTAGCACTTGTATTGCTAAAGATTTTCATCAGATTTTTCAAATAACACTTCAAGTTTAATTGCGTAACTTTTTTGCGGAGAGTACCTCAAATGCTTTTCTGTTATGTTTCACAGTATGACATTAAACCTTTCTATCTTCATGGAGACCAGACCAGACCAAGTTACAGGTCATATCTGTGGAGAGGTGACCCTGCTCACAGTCAGAATGCCTGTGTGCCATGTTTTTCTAGGGTTTTTTTTTTTTTTAACTATAAAACCACCTGTAATTGAATAAACGTAAGGTAAAAGTAAGGTAGAGCTGTTTAATGTCATACTGTGGAACATTCCAGGCAGAGCAATGACATCTCCATAGAAACAAGCAGGTGACGGACTCTCCACCAGAAAAGTTACACAATGGATGGAGATTTAGTCACATGTGGTACATCACGATAGAGCGGATAAGTAATAAATGTCCTTCTTCTGCTGGGGACATTACACAAAGGATTTTTGTAACTGCCGCTTGAAGTGTTGCTAGAGGAAGTGCAGAGTTCCTGTTGGTTCATGTGTGGTATTTTATAACTTGGGTTCATATAGAGTTTGTGGCTCAATGCAGGTGTGGTATCTGCAGGCAACCTTAGAGGATATGTGAAAATGAGGTTTGGTTTCATGTGGATAGGATCTGTAATTGCAGAGATTTATGGTGATGGAAGATAACAAAGTACAAAAGTACAACACTCAAGTACAATTTTTAGGTATCTGTACTTTACTTAAGTACATTTTACAGTGGATATGTTGTACTTTTACTTCACTACATTTGAGAACATGTATCTGTACTTTCTACTCCACTACATTTTATATTTGGACCGAAAACTTTTCTTTATGGTTTGAGACCCGCACAGACTTCTTTTTAGCATATTTCATTTGAGTTAATGTCCAACTTTGAGCAAACCAAATACACAAAAACAGCAAGAAAAATTAAGAATTCAATCACTTAAAATTCAAAATACTTTTACCTTTTACTTTTTAAACAGTTACTTAGTTTTACTTAAGTAGATTAAGTAGATTAAGTGATACTTTTACTTTTGCCACTGTATCTGTACAAATTTGAATTACTCTCTACCACAATTTTAAGCTTTTTTGATGTCATATGAGCTATAATGCTTAACTATACCATAAAATATTGATACATGATGTTCTTGTATTGTAGTTTTGTGTCAAGAGGAAGATGCCGATCCAGATGCTGAGATACAGGACGTAGAAATACAGGACGTTGTGGAGGCTGTGGAGGAGGAGGTAGCTGCAGTCGAGGAGTCCACAGGTAGGTTCAATAAATCAAATCAAATAAAAATCATGCAGGCTTCAGTTAGGGAGGTGTATGAACAAATGCACACTGGGTAGGATGGGTTCTGTTTTCATACATTTAAAAGTGCACTTTGCAACTTTTCTGGTGGAGGGTCTGCCACATGCTTGTCTCTTATGGAGTTATTGCTTTGCTAATAATGTTCCACAGTATGACGATTATCTATCCCCATGGCAACAAGCAGGAGGCACCACCAGGCCAAATTGCCAGTCACATTATACGTATCACGCAAGACAACAGGGCCGTGCAGAGATCATGAGGAAGGGGCACACGTAGAAAACCTGTTGGGCACTTTATGAAGGAGGCAAAAATGTTAAGAGATATTCCTTTGTTTAACAACAGTTAAATGGGCACAGGTACAATATTTATTGCTTCATGCCTGTGTGAAGAAAATATAGAAAAGGGCACTTGATTAGCTTAATTTTATTAACCTACACAATTTCCCAATTAAACCTCAAGAGTATAATTATGTTATAAAATCCATCTTCAAAGTAAGAATGTACCAACAATCATATCAGGAAAACATTTCAAATCCCTCTTTGCAAAGGCTTGGGCCTCTGACCTTTTACAACTTCTCTAATATCTAGATGGAGAATTGAAAACATTTATGCTATGAGTGCTACCCATGCCATGATTTCTGGAAACTACTGGAAACTTGTATACTCCCAAGGATTGGCACTATGATCTATCTGAATTATAACACCTGATTTGGATGTTTTTATATCTCACATATTGAATTAGATGAATGTATCATATCTTTTGTTGTTAAATAAAACTTAAAAAAGAGACAGGTTGCAGACCCTTTGCCAGAAAAGTTGCCTAGCGCACCTTTCACCTTTGACTGAACCCTTTCATTCTCAATAATCATTGAGAAATAATCCTGATGTAGAATCTAACATTGAGAAATACAATACATTACAATGTTTGTCCATTTGTTATATTCCCATCAAATTGCCCTGTGAGTAAAGGGTGAATCATGTTTATTTTTTGTCACTGTAGATCCTTTGGGAAATGATCCAGACACCACTCCTATACCTGCAGCAACCGATGCTAAAGACACAGGTAAACAAACGAGTTCTGTCTGATAAATGTGAAAAGTGCTGACTCTCATTACTTATGTGTAGAAGAAGAAGAGGAAGTGAATGAAGATGACCATGGCTCAGGGCGTTCTCTTGGTAATGGTAAGTCTTTTAAATCAGATTGTCTTTTAGTAAAAAACATGAGTAAAAAGCACAATGATACAAGTTTATAACAAAAATTCCATAATTGCTTTCAGATTTTTTTTCCTAGTAAAAAAAAATTTCCATACAAAAATCCTTATTTTTTGTTTTGTTAATTGCAGCTATTGATGGCTTAATAATAAAAGTGGGTCAGCTGAATTCTTGCAGAAAGGATTCAGCATATTTTCATTCATCACCAGCATATTACTGAAGTAAATGCTTTGTACTGTTTTTAAACCCTACATGTATGACTCGGAAATAAATAAATCTCTCTGAATAAGTAAATACGCTTCTACTATTTAAACAGCATCACCAGAAAACACATTACAGCCCACCATTGATACAGGAGCGACGTCTTCCCCTGTGCAAGATGGCACGGATCTCCTCCTCATCGTCATTCCCGTGGTGCTGGTCATCCTTTTCCTAGCCATCATTGTCTGTTGCATTCTCATTAATCGCAAAATAAAGAGCAATACAATGGATTCAGGTAAGTCCAGTCATATGAATCCATCTGTGCAGACATTAAACAAATCTTGATACTACGTCATCTTGCAGAGGTCAACAAAGAAGATCCATATTTAGATGATTCCAACACAGAGAAAGTGCCAATGTAAAGTGTGACACTGTTGACTAAAATTGAGTTTTCCAAATGTTTCCATAACATTTTCCTAAAGACTATGTATTTTTCTAGGCCCATGTTTGAAGAAGATGTCCCTTCTGTGTTAGAATTGGAAATGGAGGAATTGGACAACTGGATTAAAAAAGATGGTAGGCCTTCTGAAGTTAAGCAAACACAACTTGAACACAATTTGACTTTTAAAATACAAAATGATATGTAATACTGTGTATTGTCCACTAGAGAACACCATTTATTTACTGTAGAATTGCTTGTGTAATAATGAAATAGGAAGAGATTTGTTTTTGTCATTCTAGGTCAACTTTCCAATCACAATCAAATAGCATGACGATTTTTATGGTGAGCTATAATCTTTTATAATGTAAACATCAAAATAGTCTACCAGCTATTTCTTTTAATAATTGCAAACACTAGGTTCAAACCTATCAAGGAACTAAACAAATGGATAAATGGGTCAAATACAGAGAATGAACAAGGAATTAATAAAGTCTATATGATATTGTGAGAACATATATTTATACATTGGGGGACTCCGCCCCTTGTTCTGAAACATAATCAAGTTTGGGTTTCAGTCAAATTTCGAAGGGCCTTTCATTATATACATGCATTTCTCATGGTAAAATATCCAATTACCAATGAGTATTCTAAAATTAAAATGAACTAACTCCCACCAGCAAAGTAAATTACATATGACATTAATTTCACAGACTCAATGAAGCATGAAAAGACCTACTCGCACATACAGCTTTGCATGCGAAATAGGAAATGAAACCGGACCCTTGCATAGGCACAGGAAGACTCATGTTATTGCCAGGTGTGAACAGAACAAGTGCAGCTGGTCAGTCACCTGTACATCCACATTGAGCAGGTGTGGAGAGAGGTCAAAACAACTACAACCCAGAGTATCCAAATAACATCAAAGCATCTGATTGTTGTGAAAAACCATTTACACTTGTTACGCTTGTTACACTTGAACTTTATGTCACAGCAACTTGAAAGTGTAACACCTGCCTTGAGCAAGATAATATTTATAAACCGCTTCCTTCATCTTTCCGCCTGTTTGTTGTGATGAACCATCTGCTCCGTGATTGTTCAACTGTGACCTATGCGTTATCATACATGGTGCTGTTTGAAAGGGACCCACATGCTTAACACCTGTTTGCCATTACAAGAAGCATTTGTGGGAGAGTGGAGAAACTGAACCCACAAAGTATCCTCCGCTAAAAAGGCCTGGGAACACCACAGGTCAAGGTCCGCTCCGCTCACTGGTATTGACCAATGCTCTGTATACAGCTGCCTTTCTCAGCAGTGGATTTCCAAAGCCCTGAAGGAGTGAGAGGAAGTTTTCATTCACCAAAGAGGCTCTTGGTACATATTGCGTTGCACAAGATCTCAAAACAGGACAAAATGTGTTGCTCGAGCCGATGCTGTTGCTCAATGTGCCTTTGCCTGTTATGTAACTTAGTTTGAATATTGTATGCTGGATTTTAATCAAAGGTGAAAATCTGCACGTAAATCAAAGTTGAATTATTACTTGTTTTTAAGCTGCTTGGAAATTATTGGCAGATGCTAACTACAGTATGTCCCTTGATCCTGCAGGTCAACTGAAGCCTATTAGTGAGATCACACCATCAACAATTGGTCAAGACACTGTTATTTGTCAGCAGTGAAGATGACCCACAGCTGTTATGGGAGAGATTGTTCCATCGTATTCCTGTACTCACCCCATTCGGATTACTGGAAGTATAAAGACATTATTCTTTTCATACGGTGTGGCTCTGTCTGAAGGATAAAGGTCCATGTACAGTATGTAGTAAAAGTGACAAATACCAGACCAATTTGCTCACCACACAAACTACTATGATTGTTCCCTAAAAGTCTATGTTTGCATGTTATTGCTTTTTAAAGGTGTTTTGTGTCTGTTTTGATACTTTATTTGGCTAAATTTCGACAACTTTGACTTGACCCATGTGATACGGTTACACAGCCATTACTTCAAAACCCCTGCCTTATGTTTGTACAAGCAGAGTCCCAAAAGTATTCTTTGATAGTATTTTTTTTTAAATATAAATATTAGTATTGAGAAAACATTGCAAGAGAAAGTATTCTTATGAACAAAGATCACTGACTGAGTGCCTTGTGACTGCTGATAGTGCTGTTCAACTCTTATATTGAAATGTTTTGTGTATGTAAATTGTAAATAATAAAAAGTAATTTGTCTAATGCAGTCAACATGTTTGGTATTGATATTTAAAAGTGATATTTTATCCCATTTTAAACAGAGGGTATGTTTATTTAAAATTGTATGTCCATGAGCTATCTGTGTCCCCTGACAGGTCAAATCAAATATAGCGTTTGCTGGTAATAATTGTAAAGTTAATTTGTTGGTACTTACACATTGGTCATGATGGCCAGGTTAAAGGTGCATTGTGTATCTTTTGGTGGAGGGTTCGTCACCTGCTTTTCTTCAAGGAGATGTTATTGCTCATTAAATCTTTCCTTATCACCTTGGAAACCAAACCAGATCAAGTCACTGGTCAGATCTGAGGCAACCCCACTCACAGTCAGAATACCTTTTTTTCTATGTATTTTTGACCTATAACATGACCTGTAATTGCATTCATGTAAGGTAGAGCTGTTTAATGTTATATTGTGGAACATTCGAAGCAGAGCAGTGACATATCCATATAGAAACAAAAAGGTGGCGAGCCCTCAACTTTAAAATTACACAGTGCACCTTTAAATATATTGGCATGTGATGGTTTGGTTTGGTTGAAACGTTTATCCAATCAGACAGCAGAATGAGTCCCACAAGAGTTGGGTTGCCAGTTATTATCACTAAAACCAGCTGCTAATAAACCTAAACCGTCTAATCTCTAAAAAATCATAACCAGGCAATCTCTATTCTTTCATACCATTATTTTGTTTTTCTATACTAGATTTCTCTGCAGTGGGGTCTCTATATTGACAGACACTTATAAAAGTTGGTGGTCTCTGCATTCTCCTGTGGTGGATCTGCTGGTGCAAAACAAACAATCCTCACAAACCAATGAATACAAATGAGAAAAAAGTCCCCGGCTCAGTTTTCTACTCCATTTCCTTCACATTAGATTCCAGACAGCGCTCTCCTCTATCTCTGCCTCCCTGATCCCGCACTGCAGAGTAAACTTTGACACTTTTATGATCAACAACAAACAGGAGGAAATACCGAGGCTGTGTTTACACTCACAGATCAAATCAGAAATGATAGTACGGGACGTGATAGTGGCAAGACTTTGAAGTGTCTTGCAAACAGGATTATGTTTTATTTGCTATTTGGCACAAAATAACTGTATTTTAATTGCACTTAATGATTTTGATGTTTTTTTATTGTGTTTGATACGAGTTGCACAATTTCCAGTGTATTAAGTAAGTCTGCATATTCATTTAAAGGGCCCATATTATTATGTTTTCTGATCTAAGTTATAGTCATTACAAACACACCTGGAGTTTTGTTTTGTTTCATTCACACAGGTTTAACACACAGACCCTGCATATTTAGATTGAGTTCAAACTGAAAACTGTTCCACCTTGTGATGTCATGTGGTAATACAGGAAGTGCTCTGTGTTTTTAAACTTCATACATTTCCACTAGAATCATTTGGATAATTTCAGCCCTGTAATTGCCAGTCTCTACCAAACTAAAGGCAATATGAGCTGATAACTTGAAAACCACCACTACATGACATCACAAGGTGGAACAGAGCATTTTGAGCTTGCAGATGTAGACAGACTAATAATAAAAGATTACTTAAACATGTGTGAATGAAACAAAACACAATTCCAGGTATGTTTTTGATGATGTAACAACATTATAACATGGCTTAAATGTCAAAAGAGTCAATTTTGTGTAATATAGGATCTTTAAATGTGGTATTTTATTTGAGATATCACATGCCTCAAAAATTCTATTGGAGGATCAAAGTGAAATGTAGTCTTTCGAGCATCATAAATCTATAGTTAGGCCTATTTTGCATCTTATCTTTTACTGTTGTGCCTATAGGGTGACCACCATGAATTGTAGAAAATTAGGAACATGCTGAAAAATTGTGTTGGGACTTCTAGGGATGGACTCTGCAGATTTAAAGGTACAGTATTTAACTTTCTGAAGCTGGTATGTCACCTGGATAATTCCATAGAAATAGAAAATGAAATACTTTGGAACATTCTCCATGGAGATAGGCACATTATATGTCATAATGTGGAAGATTATAGCAACAAGCAAGAAACAAGCAAGAGGAGGTACTTCTCCTAGTCACATCAGAGTCAGGTTTGTAGAGACGCGATCTCGCTCACATTAAGGACCAAAGACTGTATATATAAATGGACATACATGACCTGCTAGCCGTTGCTTTCCAAATAGGAAATGAGCATTGGGGTGCTTCCGGCTCCATCGACTCTGCCTCCAACTGACTTTACACTGAAAAATAGTCACCTCTCTCTCTATAACTGCTGCAGTGAGCTTCGTCTTTTTGGTTTTAAAATGTTTGTATTGGCCCACTCAACATGATCCTGGTGTTTTTCTTTCGCTATTTTGTCTGTAAATAAATTCCTATTCCTAATATGGAAACCATAACTGCTAGCGTTGGTGAGCCTTATTTGACTGGAGAATGCTATGGGTGACGCCCCACAACCTTAGTCCATTTCTTTATACAGTCTATGGTAAGGACATAATCAGAATCAGAATCAGAAAAGCTTTTATTGCCATTGTCAGTGAACACAATTCACAGACTAGGAACTTGCTTTGGTGATAAGGTGCAACATAGAACACTGAATAATAATAATACTACTACTACTACTAATAATAATAATAATAATAATACAAGTAGAGATATCACAGTTAGAAAGGATAATAATAATAATAATAATAATAATAATAATAATATAATAATAATAATAATAAAGTAACACTATTTGAATAAAGTAAGAGCATGCAAAAAGATTAAGATATATAATAAAAATAAAAATAGTCAAGTATATACAGAGCATCAGAACAACAGTGCAAACCGACAGTGCAAAAGAGCAAGTGACGTGACATGACTTATTTAAAGTGACTGGTATTATAAAGTGTCCTTAGTACAGGTGTTATAAGTGTTCAAAAGTGTTTATGAGTCCAACGGCAGAGGGGAAGAAACTGTTCTTATGGCGAGAGGTTCTGGTCCGTATGGACCGTAGCCTTCTGCCAGAGGGAAGTGGCTGGAATAGTCCATGTCCAGGGTGAGAGGGGTCAGCTGCTATCCGGCCTGCACGCCCCCGAGTCCTGGAGACGTACAGGTCCTGAAGAGATGGAAGGCTACAGCCGATCACCTTCTCAGCAGAGCGCACTATGCGCTGCAGTCTGTCCCTGGCAGTGGCCCCAGTGTACCACACAGTGATGGAGGAGGTGAGGATGGACTCAATGATGGCCATGTAAAACTGCACCATCATCTGGGCAGGCAGCTTGGCTTTCCTCAGCTGCCGCAGGAAGTACATCCTCTGCTGGGCTTTCTTGATGAGGGAGCTGATGGTCGGCTCCCACTTGAGGTCGTGGGTGATGCAGGTGCCCAGGAAGCGGAAGGAGTCCACAGTGGTGATGGAGGAGTCTGTCAGGGTGAGGAGAGGCAGGGGGGCTGTGACTTTCCTGAAGTCCACGATCATCTCCACTGTCTTCTGGGCGTTGAGCTCCAGGTTGTTGCTGCTGCACCAGGACACCAGCCGGTCCACCTCCCTCCTGTAGGCAGACTCATCGCCATCCGAGATGAGCCCGATGAGGGTGGTGTCATCCGCAAACTTAACCAGTTTCACGGAGTCGTGGCTGGAGGTGCAGCAGTTGGTGTACAGGGAGAAGAGCAGGGGAGAAAGTACACAGCCCTGTGGAGATCCTGTGCTTATAGTCCGAGTGTCCGAGACATTCTTCCCCAGCCGCACGCACTGCCTCCGGTCCGTCAGGAAGTCAGTGATCCACCTGCAGGTGGAGTCAGGCACGTTGAGCTGGGCGAGCTTGTCCTGGAGCAGAGCAGGGAGGATGGTGTTGAATGCAGAGCTGAAGTCCACAAACAGGATCCTGGCGTAGGTTCCCGGGGAGTCCAGATGCTGAAGGATGAAGTGGAGGGCCAGGTTGATGGCGTCGTCTACAGACCGATTGGCTCTGTAGGCGAACTGCAGAGGGTCCAGGAGGGGGGAGGTGAAGGACTTGAGGTGAGGCAGAACCAGGCGCTCAAATGACTTCATGACTACAGACGTCAGCGCCACAGGCCTGTAGTCGTTAAGTCCGGTGATCCTGGGCTTCTTGGGGACGGGAACAATGGTGGACATAAGAAGTTTTTATACAAAAAGTTACACTGTGGCTTTATGCTCATAATAACTGCCATGACACTATGATTTTTGTTTTTTTTTATCAATCGTAACACAGAGACAGACTGGAACAGCACTTTTTATAAAAAAAAAAATGGGACATTCTTTAAACTACTAGTGGGAAAGAGACAGGGCCTGATAAGGCTGTGCAGAACAACTAAAAGAAGACCACACACTGAAAAAAAAAAATCTAGCCAAGATAAGATTACGGTACTTGAATTAAGAACGTTTTATCATGATTTGAATAAATTTCACTTGACAAGTTAAATTATCTACCAACGGAACAAGATACTGATATTATGAAAATACATCTTGCTACACTTAAGAAAAACCATCTCTTTACATTTAAAATGGTCAAGTTGAATTTACTGAAATAAAGTAAAATGTTCTTAATATGAGTCATTTTAACTTGCCTAGATATTGCTTTTTGCAGTGCAACATTATATTGATACATTCATCTTCTATCTTTCACACAATTGACCTGATATTGCAAGTTCAACAAAGTACTTTCATTAAATAACCCTTATTTAATCTGACAACAACAACTGTCTTTCCTAGTACTGAACAACAGCTTGTGAAGCAGCTGGTCACTTTATCAGTTACCGTGAGCGGATCTCAGCCCTGTTTGTTTGTCCTCAGAACTGCGATGGTGCACATCATCTGTCTGCCTGCTGCTGCTGCTGCTGCTGCCACGACCACCACACTTAATCATCCAGGCCATTTGTGAGAAGAAAACACATAGCACCATGGTAACCGGGGCTTTTCTGTCAGCACACTATTCAATATGCTATCAAATACAGTTGGTTCAGTATCACCAGCAGCTCAATGGTTTCATACTTAAACATATTTTATTCAAATAATTTAATGAGTAAGATAATATTAAGTAAATGCAACCAGTAAGTAGTAAACAAAAATCAATAATAAAAATAAATAATGAAATAGAGCTGTAGAAATTAATTAAGAAAATAACTAACTAGTAAAGGTACACGGAATTGACACATGTGAGCTTTTAATCGTGTAGGAATGTTGTTACCTCAAGATGATTCTAGCGAAGGTTTAGTTTAAAAACACAGTGGAGCACTTCCGGTTTTACCGCATGACATCACAAAGACCAACAGCGAGCCCAAATATGTAGTCTTTCTGTGTTAAACGTGTGTGAATGAAATGAAACTCCAGATATGTTTTTGATGAGGAAACTACATTATAACATAGATCAGAAAATAGCATAATATAGCCCCTTTAAACTAATAAGACTATGATACACTCTGATTTTGTCACCATGAGTACAAAGCTCACCACCTCTCGGAGATATTATGTGACACATCATCACTGTGAAAATATCTTATGTTATTAGGCCTATGAGTGTTCCTGTTGCCACGGTTATGGATTTAGAATCAATGCCTGAAACCCTGAACCTCCTCAAACAATACCCCCCAGCCTCTCCTTTGATTTGTTACCCATCCGAATTTAGTGAGCGCATTTACCGCCAGCCTTTGTTTCCGAGACATGCTCCTTAGTTTTCATTGACTAGCTGCCAGTCTGAGCTCACTACTTCAGGATCACACATTGGTGCTTAGTGATATCTCGGCTTCTCAGACTCTCCCCGGAGGATCAAAATACTCTGCACAAAAATGACCATAAGCCAAAGCCAACCATAGCTGGCACCGCAGGAGTAACAGGAGCAGCAGGCAGCACTCTAATCCACATTAGCCTGCATCTGCCTTCAACTAACCAGACCCACGAGCTGTACAAGAACCAGCTCTGCGTTTGTGACATCACTTAAACTGATGTTGTATAGTCTACATAGTTTCTATACACAATAAACAATCAATAAAGAATATTCAGTATATATGTGTAGCCCAAAGGGGAAAAATTGGGAACATTATTCATTACGATGTTATAGCAAAATAGAAATTCAAATCTGTCAAATGGACAAAAGTTTTTGATTGAAGACCTTATAGACAGAAGAGGAAGAGAGAGAAGATATAAGGCAGTGTCCACCAGCAATCTGACCAGAATTGAAGAAGCAGCTTGGATGAGCTGCGAAACGTCATTGATCAAAAACTTTTGTCCATTTGACAGAAGTGAATTTCTCCTTTGCTATGGATCCTACCTGGATGACTTAGGAACTACACAAACATTAAAATGTTACATTGTGGTTATTCTTTGGTAATAAAATAAAAATAAATAAATACATATGCATATACATTTGTGCAATTATGCCTTATTTGACACCAGTCTCTTGCTATTTTTACTACTTATTTTGAATGTATTATTGCCAATTACATTTTTGCTCTTTGTTACTATGTTATATTGTGATGTGTGAGCTACTGTGTCCGAGTATTTTCGCTTGTGGATCAATAAAGTTTAAGTTCACGAATAAATACATAAGTAAATACATGAATTTCTGTTCCATGTGTCGTAAATAATTCCTTTTTTTTTTTTTTTTTTTTAATATATATATGTTTATATTTCCGCTAGATCTCAAAGGCGCATGTGTTGACGTCACACTCTAGCGCCCACACAAAAAGTTGTCGTCATAGCGGTGCGACAGCCGTTCTCTCCAGTCAGAGGAGAGCAGCAGAAGAAGAGCAAACCTAGCGGCTTCAGCTGCCTGTGGACCGCAAACCGCTCACGTCTCACCCGCTTTTTGGTCTCGTTGGATATGGTTTCTCTGTTATAATGACCAGAGACATTTGCACGGCACCCGGTGAAGGGACAAAGTCAATAGGTCGACCGGCACATTCGCTTGTTTGACGGAGAAGCTAAGGTTAGCGGTGTTTTACTAGCCCGCTAACGACACACTTGGATTGTATAGTGCCTTATAGGCTTATTAGCGGCTGTGCTAACGTGCTAGCTCCTGGTACTTGGCTGATAACAGCGATCACTGCTGCTCGTGGGAACCCCTTTAACGAACAAGGAGCGCATACCCATTTGGAGCATTTAGCGTTGGCCTCAGCATCCTCCTGGCAGGATTTGGATGCGCAACCTGAAGCGAGTCACCTGAAAGGCCTGGTGCATTTGTGGAACTACACAAGCCAGAGGTAAACGCACTGAAAACACACAAAATACTGCATGCAAAGTGGGGAATATTCAAGTGAAAGGGGCCTAGCGTTAAGCCCCCGATTCTTGATTAGCAAAGTTAGCATCACAAGCAAAGCCAACTTCTTGCAGTTGAGTTGGTACGCGGTTTGTTAGCGCCCAGTAAAAGTTGAACCTCTTTTAAGTGTTACGTTTCCAGGGCGTATTTACAAACGAACTAGACGTGTGAACTTACGGCGTGTCCTCATGCCTGTGGAAACCGAAATCATCAAACTTGGTGTGAAAAGTTGTGTAGCGTGCATGCAACTTGAACCTGTCTGCAACACGTTTTTACATTTTGTTTTAGCGACCGGTATTTTCCTGAAAACGTCCCTAACTGTAGCGTTCGTTTTTAAGAATATCGCATGCCTCTTCATATATTTCCACACATAGTTGGTTTTTGAGGAGTTGTGTATTCATCCTCTTTATCTAGGCTATCTCTTTGACTCCTTTTTGATACTTTTTAGATGCAGCTCATTTTGCACTGATTTATTCAATAGCTGTGAGCGCGGCCTGTTTAGTGTTGAAATAGTTCTAAGTGTAGAATTTTTGGAAGAAAACACTCGAATAAACGCTGTGTCTGTTTATAGTGTAATGATCAGAATTAAGCACAACATCAGTTCAATCTTGATCACTCTTAGACTTTAACAAGACTTAGACAAAAACTTTATTGATCCACAAGGGAAATTATTTGGATACAGTAGCTCACTCATCACAATATAATATAATAACAGAGAGTAAAATATAGCAAAAACGATAGCAAGAGACAGGTGTCAAATGAGACATAATTATAAAAATAAATGTATATGTACAAGTCAAATAAAATATTTATTTTATAAATAAAATATAAAATAAAATATAAAATCACAGCTATATACAAGAGACAAGAACGGCAGTGCAATGATATGCTGATTAACAGTTGACTGTATGAACAAGTTAAATATTGTCATTTCTCTATCTCCTTGTTGCTCTTTGTCTACGTTTGCCATTTATAAATATAAAAGTTAAATACTTTACTAAGTCTTAGTCTACTAAGTGCTTTGCTGTTGCTTATATTTATTATATCAAATAGTCATTGACCAATACCAGTTGTTTAGAATACAGAGTAACTGATGGCCGATAAGGTCTGCTAATATTTTGGGCCAATTTTTATTATTTTCGCCAAGTTATATAGTTTAAATTTACTATGAACTCCCCCTAAGCCCTTTTTACCACAAACCTATAAGACAGCTGTGGAGTTACATTTTGTGCAGTAATCTCTTTGTATTAAAGTGTTAATGTAAAGCTTTGTGTTTATGCTTTAGGCAGCAGATTGACCAAAACAAAATACTGGCCTGTGGAGGAGATTTAAGCCCGATAGCCAATACGCTAAAAAGCCCAAATATTGGTCTGTTATGTCGGCCAACCGATATATTGGTCTGTCTCTAATATCAAATATAGATAACAAGTGCTTGCTTCTAGCAATCTCAGCCATTTGATATAATAATGGCTTTATTTGGATTACATAAAGGTAGGACAGTTTCATTTAGTTGAGTTCTACACATTATCAATCTCGAGAACAAATACTTCAAACTGATTGTCTGAAGTCTGAAGTTTGATAAATTTTTGATAATCTTTCTCTGGAACTATTTGTCTTCTCAACAAATTGGCATTAAGTGCAAATGTGGAGATTAAATTTGTTTATACATTTGTAATCGTACTGTGGCATACACCGCTGCATTACTTTTGCAAGCCTAACCTACCATGTGTCCTGCTCTGTTCCAGTTTAATAGTGAGTAGATAAACACAGAGGATAAAAGGGACCAAACTACTGGGCGGTTTCAACAGTCGAGGTCCACATGAAAAGCAGCAGCATCTGTGTTGAATTGAGGAGCTTGTAGCGTGTCAAAGTGTCTGGGTACAACATGCAGCGATTTGGGTGTTTGAGAGCACTTGATGTTGTTGTGCACTGACATTGTGTTCTTAGCCATCAAGGCACAGTTTATACTCTGTCACGGTTTTTCTTTCATACCTTTTCTACATGACAGCTATAATACATCATCAGGTGTAGTGGCTGTAGGAAATAAAGGCAATAGTATTCTAGGGCAGTATCTTAAAAACTTGGTGCTGATCTATTGGAGGAGACAAGAGCTGTGGAGACGGAGTAATTCGGTGAGTGGAGCATTAAGATTAGAATGAGCAGCGTTAAAGTCCAGCTCTCTGTCAGCAGTACGTGTGGGCAGAAAGTGAGACCAGTCAAAGAGGAAATGAAAGGCTTTTCTCTGTTGCAGCGAGCAGATCCACATCACCTGGTATCTTCAGGAAGTCTCTGAGCGCTTCCTTCTCTTCAAACAATCACCAAGGCCTCTAGGGCCATATTTGACAACAACAGCAAGGCAGGGATTGTCTGGCAGATAAAGGTTAGGCTGCAACTTATATGGGTCAGTGTTTGGCTGTGACATGCCTCTTATGTTCCTTACCTGGCCCACAGGATCTCAAACATGTTCTAACTCCCCAGGCTATTTGTGTTGTATGTTATTATATAGCTCAGACAGCATTTTCCTCATTACTTGAGTAAATACTGTATCATGTATTGTGGTGGCATAGTGGTCACTGTGATAAGAAACTGCACAATTGTACAATTATTCACAACTATTGACACCAGGACTGAACAGTGAAATCCTTCATTCACTTTCACGTTCTCAAACTATAGCCTACTATATTAATATTAATAATCATACACAGGCACTAAGAATCAGCACCAGCTGATCATCATGCACAATACCACAATCGTCTAAATACTTTCATTTTCAGATCTGTTTACATAAAGTGTACTGGAGGTAAAGCACATTTGTTTTGTGTGGTGAACCCTGTTTGGGTAACTTTATTCTTAGACTGAGGATTGGACTCTTTGTCTTTTACTTGGACAAACCGTGATGGATAATGATCTTGAAGATGTGTGGCTCAGATGTTATGACGACAGGTGTTATGATGACAGGATTTACGTATTGGATAACTATCTGCTCTTACAACAGCTTGGGATACACAAGGATATCTGAAATGGTCTCACACCGCTAACTTGATTTGTTATTGAGTGGATTAAACTCCTGGATGTGTGGCTTTGGCTGTGAGTGACAGGTTGGGCTCTGCACACACACTAGCGCTTGGAGTGTGTGTGAGTAGTGTTGCTCTCCGTATTGCATGGCACGTTTCTGCGGTATACCATAGGTTCTAAAACTCATGAGATTAATCGACAGTAGCATAAATATTTGCAGTAATTGGGGGGAAAAAAAAAAAAAAAAAAAAAAAAAAAGCCTAAATTTGACATCGCTATTCCAGAAAGGTTTAGGTTTGGGTGCATTGGTTCATTACATTTAGGTGCAGAAACGTATAGTATAATAGTTATGATTCTTTCTCTTTTTCACATTTGTTAGAAATGATGGAAATAAGTTCTGTTCCATTTTAAATGAAACCATGTTCTCATTATTTTGCCCCAACAACATTAAACAGCATCACATTTGTGAATGCATACACTCACTGCATTTCCATAATGTCACCTTTTCACAATCAGGCACTTTATACACAGTTTATAGTTATCATTAGCTGACCTGTAACAGTGGTATAAAAGCTTCTGCTTTTCCTGTAGGAGTTTAGAGTTGTGAATAAACAGGACTTGATGTTACACGACCCATAATGAAAGACAAAGAAGGCTCGGCCACTTAAGTTTCAACACTGTGAGTTTGTGGGGCCATCAGTAGAATGACAGAAAAAAGTTTGAGCTCGCACATGGCAGTGGTTCTTAGAAGTGCCGTGCTAGGTGCAGCGCTGGTCTGGAATGTCAGATACTAACAAAAACAGATCTTAAATAAAAGGGTGCCTAAAGATTTCAGTTGCACTGGCCTAAGCCCTGCTCGGTTTAAAGAGGGGGTATTATGCTAAATCTTTTATTTCTATTAGCTCTTTATCATGTTTGACACTTTTATATTTGTTTTTCTCTACTAACCAGTGATGGCATGTACTTACTCAAACATATGTAGCATATTTGTTAGTGCTGTATGAGGTCCATTCCTGACTGTGATAAGTGTGAGAATCTTGTGCTGATTTGTATCCTGAATGTGTGTGTGTCATCCTTTTTAAACAGTAGACAGAGTTCCATTGTGTTCAAATATGTTCCCTGATCCACTTCCCTGTAACATATCTTGTCCTTTCAACATGCTCTGTGTGAAGCGCGATAACTTTTCTTAACCTTTCCGTCCTGCTGTTTGGCTCTGGTTTTACATTCCCTTTGTTAGGACACACATGCTTAGCCTGTGTCCCATAGGCATTACATTTCCACTATTGCTTTAATACCGTTCTTAAACTTTGATTGTGTCAGTGCTTTTGTGAATATCTCTTTGTAATGTTTTAAATAGAGGCTGTGAAGTGTACCAGCTCAGCGCCGTGTGGGTGGGTGTACATTGCAGTTGTTCGTGGCCCTCTGCTGTTACAGTGCACCACTCGAAGCATGTTAATAATTCAGAGCCGTGCCATGTAGCACTGAGCTGGTTAATGAACACAGGGAGGAATCTCCAGGCATGTGGCTTTGATCCCACTGCACAGGGAACATTATGTGACCCACACAGGGGACACCACTAATTGTAGAGTAGGACACACAAGAAAAAATAGTTCAGGCAGTAGCATAAGGCTCACCACACACATTTGTTCTTCTAGCACCAATATTTCGGATGTTTGCACTAGTTTTGGATGGGACTGGGAGTCACTGGGTCCCTCATGATCCGATACACAAAACATGGCTCACGATATGATAATAACATGATTTGGCCTTACATGTGTTAATTTATACAGCTGAATAATGCAATATTACCATTTTTAAACAAATACATTTTAACAACTAGGCCTGTCGTGGTACTTCCTATATTGACTTATTCAATATATGAAAGCTGGAAAAATTATTTGGGGGGTCAGTATTTATTGTGTATACATTTTCTTTGCACTAATATTTGTCATTTTTTGCTTTTATACGATAAGATTTAAGCTGTAAAAAGTTGACTACATAACTTCTATGACTCATTACAGATGCAAACTAATTACTAAAGTGTTTAATTCTGCTATTTATTTATTTATTGTAGCTCATGTTGGTTTTTTTATATTATGCATTTAGTTTTTTGTAGTTTAAATCTGCTCTTTGGTTATTGAGTCATAAATTAATTTCAGTATTGTTTATTATTTATATTTACTTAAGCAATTTGTTTCGCAAACAAATACTTACTATCTGCACAAATGTAGTAATTTTAATCATCAAAACACTAAATTCAGTATCACCATATTTTTATATTTTAGCTCATCACCATTTTTGGATATGTTCTTTTTTGTGTTGGTACAGTATTTAGACAGGAGGACACATTCTAATCTATAGCCTGTACAGTTTGGCTCGCATGCTCAAATTTGCACTTATTTGGAGCTCCTAGTGTGGTTTTGTCGTACTAATTCTTGGACAAATCAGTGCTAGTGCTGAGAGTTGTCTAGATACCAAATAATTCATGTATTACTGTTGCCTGACTCCTCCAGCCTATATCACTGGGTCGCATGCAGAACCTTCACTAGGCCCAGTGTAGGAGATCTGCGCAGGAAAAACTACACTGAATACATTTTGAGGCATTGTCATCATCTTTGACTATGTGACTATATGAATGAGTTTGAACAGTTTGGAGATTGCTAACATATAAGATTTGTCAAATACTCATTTAGGCTCAACTAGTCATCAGTTATTGCAATTAGACTTGAAGATTTGTTTTAGAACATCAAGACTGTGTGCACATTTAATATCCATGAGTATTCATAAATTTCAGAAGAGTCATGAATTGTACTTTTCAAACTCTTCAGAGTTCCATATAAATTGCACTTTCAGCTGGATTGTGATGAACTTTAATGTCAGTGTTTTGTGTTGCTAAAAAATCTGCAGCATCTTTGATGTAAACGTTTTGAACCTTTCCTATACAAAGAGTTGTCTAACATTTCAGAGTGGCTACTTTCTCCCTGGTCCAGTCTTTGTGTAACTCTTATCAAAGGCAGCCTATAAGCTGTGGGCCTTTCCCTCAGCCCCTCTCCATCTGGCTTTAACACAATCACATCTCCTCCCGGCCTGTCCTCTGCACAGGGCACATGCAGCAGTCTCCATGTGAGAGACGAGGTTTGAGGATGAAAACGGTCTGAAAGGAGGCCCTTCCCAGCAGAGAGCCCGTTGTCATGGAAACGTCTGTCTTTGTGAATGGGGGCTTCTCTTCTACGCCCGGTCAGAGGTCTGCCACTGTCTCAGGGTCCGAGGGGAGTCCAGAGACCATTGAGAGGAAAGACATACGCTGCAATTAATATTTAAAGGCCTATTTGCTTACTTGGTTACTTTCTTGGAAATTGTGTGTTGTCCAGTTACCAGTTAGAAAGACTAATCAAAAGTTTTTGAGTGCTTTGAACAGTGGTCTTCTAACTTTGCTGGTGTAGATGGTAAGACTTGAGTTTCCACATTGAAGGCAGGTTCAGAGCAGGACTCACACATCGGTTCTTTCCAATTGTATGTTTCATTCCCCAGCCCAGCATATCCCGGCAATATTCACTTTAAAGCAACAGGTCTAACCATCCAGAGTCATCTGTGTCAGCGCTAGTCTAATGGCCCCACCACACAGCTTTGAACCTAGGGTTGCTGGTTCAAGTCCTAGCTCTTTCTAGTTCAATATTGCAATATGAATAGCTACAAATTGTAAAGGTTGTAATTATTCAAAAGTCCTTTTGAATAAAGATATGCCTGTTAAATGCATAAATCATGGATGTGTTTTGCAGTTATAGTTATATTTTCATTCTGTGCATTGTGTAACTTTTCTGTTGGAGGGTCCATAAAATACTGCTTTGTCTGGAATGTTTCACAGGGAGACCAAGAAGTAACAGGTCAGATCTGTGCAGAGTCCACCCCACCCACATTCAGAATGTCTGAGTGGGTGTGAGAAGTCTTTTCTAGGTATTTTTGAGCTATACACCTGTAACTGAATAAATGTAAGGTAGAGCTGTTTAATGTCATACAGTGGAACATTCCCGGCAAAGCAACAAGCAGGTGAAGGACCCTCCACCAGTGAAGTTACACAATGCACCTTTTAATGATAATGCCCCTGAATGTTGAAAATGTGTACTCTGAATTGATGTAATTGCAATGTAAATGTAATTGTGATTGCAAAAAAACTGTTGAATTTGTCAGAAAAATAGAAATATTTTCTGAGCAGCCCCACAGAAAGGCACTCTCACACAAGCCTGTGTTTGATGCATTTGTTGTTCAAAGAAAATAGGGTTATAGGAATGTATGATCAATTATCAGTCTTAGTCCTGATTTATGAGGCCTGTTTCACTTCTGACCCTTTGACGTAACAGTCCCTGGGAAAAACTTATTTTTGGCCAGGCTTTGTCATGCCATGTGACTGTTCCGGAAATTGTATTATTTGCAGTTTGGCCTCTATGACAAATGTGCTCCAAAGTCTTCAGTGGGAGTCAGGAATATTACACAGTACACACACTTTGTCCCAGTCACAGTGATACTGCTACTTTTAATGCTTAGATTATTGCCTTAGTTTTGATTGTGGTGAGGTAGCCCCTCCTGTTTTCTGTCCGAATGCAGCATAGTCTGGAACTGGTCCATAGAGACGGTCAAATCCAATCACAGCCACTTATTTGTAGAACGTCTCTCAAATGCAGAAGACGTCTTCTCTCCAATGTTCTAGTATCTCACTTCTTTTTCCTCAGAATGTGTGTCACTTTCATTCTACAGAAATTCCTGCAGTCTTCTGTGTTACATTTTTCTTTTTTTACTTGTAACCCGCCATGTTTGTTTTAACATGATCAAACATATGGACCATGTGTGTGTATATTAAACATGGTTAGCCTTGCTTTGTCCAAGTTCAGTTTTGACTGGTAAATGCCAGAGAAATGTCTCCTTTTCTGAACTTGTAAAAATGAAAATCATTCATATTGTTGAATATCCTATACAAAACAAGTTACATGAACTTCTAGAGGCCCAATAAACAAATGTCACTGTCACTGTTGAACCGCCTCTCCCAAACCTGAGCCAGGCCTCTGCTGGTGCACGCTGCAGACAGCTGGGGGCTCAGGTAAAGTGCATGTAAGTCTATTAGAGAGGATAATCCAACAGAGAAGACCACAAACAGTCTGTCAATTCACTTTCTGCACTGTGGTCACGTGACGCCCCTCACACAGCCAGCCCATTTCAAACACATGGCCACCATATGCTTTCTACATCTCTGGCCTCTACAGTCGTGACATAAACAACGGCAGTCTTAAACTTACCAATGCCCTTCTCCCACAATCTACAAGTACGTCTCCTTCTCTTTACTTTTTAGGCTTTGGACTATTTTGCTTTTTACCGTCTCTGTCCATTGCTTACCTATTCACCTTCTCTTCATTCTCCGCAGCCTCCCTCCACCCTGCACCTGCGCGGCTGTGGCTCGGTTGGTGGTTCAGTGGCACTTGAAACGGGGAGGTGTGTGGTCGGCCAAGATAACACTGCAGCAGCCCCAGGACTCTCTCCACAGGTCTGGCCCCCTCCTCTTCTCTCCTCTTCTCTCCTCTCCTCTTCTGTTCTCTTCTCTTCTGGTGTCCTTGTTGGTGTTTTCGCTGTCATTTTCTCAGCACTTTGCCATCTCCATCTTGCATAGAGGTTGGGTGAATGCAGAGGTTGCGTTGTGAAGAGAGAATGAGTTTTGCGGTACTTTTCTGCGCTTTTATGTAATTGACTGTCTGGTCTAGGATATTCATTACTTAAATAGTGCTTATTAACCTTTTTGTGCCAATGGTAAAATTATTAGTTTACAAGTTATAGTGCCTGTACTATATTTGACAAGACAAAATTGAACCATGTTGATATTTTTCAGATTTTCACTGAACCACTATGCATCTTAATATAATGAGTCGCATAACTTAAAATGATCTGGGGAATGCCTCAAAGCTTAGTTGGCACAACATTTGTCGATGCTTAATTTACCTCTCGGGGGTAAATTAAGTTTTCTCAGCTGAACTAAAATTCCAGCAGAGGGTGCTAGAACTGTATCTGCTGGGGCACTGAGAGGTGAAGTAGTTTGTATGAAGATAAAAATATTGTAAAACATGCTAAACCATTCAGTGACATGCTCAAAAGACAGCTGGTGAAGGTGTGTGGACTTTAAAAACACAGAGGAGCTTCATGAATTCAAAATCGCACAAAATTGACCATTGTGAGCTTAGTCATGTTATAATGTTGTTACCTCCTCAAAAACATACCTAGAGCTGTGTTTTGTTTCATTTGCACATGTTTGTGTATTCCTGCATTATTAGTCTGTCGGCATCTCCAAAGCTCCAAATGCTCTGTTCCACCTGGTGATGTCAGTTTTAGTATTAACAGCCACCTTTTTCCTTTAGTTCAGCAGAGATTGGCAATTCCAGGTCTGAAATTCTAGAAGATTCTAGTGAAGGTGTATGGAGTTTAAAAGCACAGTAGAGCACTTCCTGTATTACCAGATGACATCACAAGCTGCAACAGAGTGTTTTCTGTTTGAGAGAAGAACTCAGTCTAAATATGCAGGGTTTGTGTGTTAAACATGTGTGAATGAAACAAAACACAACTTCAAGTGTGTTTGTGATGAGGAATTATAACATAGGTCAGTAGTAGTAGTAGTAGTAGTAGTAGTAGTAGTAGTAGTAGTAGTAGTAGTAGTAGTAGTAGTAGTAGTAGTAGTAGTAGTAGTAGTAGTAGTAGTAGTAGTAGTAGTAGTAGTAGTAGTAGTAGTAGTAGTAGTAGTAGTAGTAGTAGTAGTAGTCATAATAATATATGGACCCTTTTTTAAAGTATTTGTGAATACTACAGTCATTTTAAATAATTCCACCTGTAAACTAAAGTGTACATCCAAGCTCTGTTTACTTGTAATGCCTAAAGTCGGGCATCTTTGGGCTGCCGAGCGTTGCCATGGTAGCGACACGTTGCTGCTCAGGTTCTTCGTGATTTCCTCTGGGATACAACACCTCTCGCTTAGCTCTCCAACAACACGGGTGTCCATCTGTGGATTTGCTCAGTACACATGTCTTCAGGGAGAGCCACACTGCAGTTTGGTATTTGTAGTTCACACTAACGGCATTAGCACAAAGAAGAATTATGAGCAAGGTTTGGTACATAAACTGGTGCTTGTTGATGTCAAACTTTGCCTTTTGTTATTTTCTCAATGACCACACTATGTCATGGCATTCTGTTTGCCTGTTAAAGTGATGATTCAGATATTGGCTTATATACTACTGCTGTATTACCCTCTTAAAGTTGTATTTAGAGTGATTTGTGCATGTTTGTGCAATATTTAATTACTTATTTTCAAGACACCATATTACTGATCAATCCGTTTTCACTGCCACTGGCACAGCTCACTGCTCTGTACTTAGTTTGTTCTTAAGATCGTCTGAAAACGTACAAAATGGTTTTAAACAACACATTTTCAAGAGCCTGTGATCAATATGAGCGTCATGATCCTGTTTGGGAGTTTGATTTTCAACAAAAAGGTGAGAGTGACTCATGTGTCTTGTGACTGCAATTTTACGTGTGATAGACTTGTTTAGCAGCACAAATCATCTCACCTATTGTAGTTCCAGCTAGCTCAGTGCAGTATTGTCAAATTGTGTTAAAATAAAGCTCAGATTAAAGTCTAAAAAAGCCTCAGACAATGGAATGTTGATGACATCAACTGCAAAGTATCAATAGGGCTGCAAGATTAATCACAATCAAGATTAATCACTATTTGAATTGACGTATTTAGCAAATGGCAAAGCCTGCAACAAAATATCATATCCTATCTATTTGCTAACCCTATAGTTTAGATCTGTACAAACATTTATTTTAGTTTTTATTATTTAGTCTTTTGTCTATTCTCTTTAGAATATCATCTTCAGAATCCTATTATTGAAGCATATATCACTAATCTAATCACAATGCTTGTCAAATCGTGTCTGTCTAATGTCTACAGTGTAACCTTGTATTGTTGAATAGAAACATTATCAGTGAGTATGAAATGTGAGTAGTGGGTGTCTGCTCCTGGTTGAGCCCCTGTAAACCGCAGAAAGGTCTCAGAGCTGGAGAAAGACGCTGAGGAGGTGGAGCCAGGGAGGAAATGAGGCTGCATTCCACCAGTGATTTATGAAGTGTCTTTCAGTCTCTATAGAGCTCACCACTGCACAGCTGGCCCAGGTTCGGATTTACACTCGGCACGACACATCCCTGCGGCCACCGCACTACAGAGTCATTCGCTGAGGTGTGAAGCTAAATGAACTTCAGCTAAAAAAACAAAAAAACAAAAACTAGATTTCTTGCATAGAATCTGTTCACTGTGTCCACTTGAGGAGGGATGAACTGTTCTAGGAAATTGAATGGTGAGTTTTCTAGGAAGTATCGTATTTTGCCAACTAATGTTATGCAGGGCTGTCAGTGCAGATATTGGGGACAGTCAGACAAACACATATTCCACTGACTTCACTGCGCACACATGGTTAATCATAAGAACTTGAAGTTAAAGTCTCTGTTGTTTTCTCATCAAAACAAACCAGGAGTTGTGTTTTGTTTCATTCTCACATGTTTAACACACACATCCTGCATATTTAGGCTGAGTTCTTCTCTCAAATGGCAAACACTCTGTTCCACCTTGTGATGTTGTGTGGTAATACAGGAAGTGCTCCACTGTGTTTTTACACTCCATACATTTTCACTAGAATCATTGGGTTAACTTCAGCCCTGGAATTGCATGTATCTACTAAGCAAAAGATAAAATGTAGCTGTTAACATGGAAACTACCGCTTCATGACATCACAAGGTGGAACAGAGCATTTGGAGCTTTGGAGATGTAGACAGACTAATAATAGAGCATTACTCACACATGTAAGTGAAACTAAACACAACTCTGTTTTGAAAACATGTATGTTTTTAATGAGGTAACATTATTCTAACATGGCTTAAAGGTCACAAGTGTCAATTTTGCAGAATATAGGACCTTTAGCAATGATAACTTTGTTTCCTATATTTCTTTACATTAGCCACTCATCCTAAACTTCAGGATCAGCAAGGTTTGGCAGGAGACTGAAATATGAACGTGTAAAGTAAACTAATACAAAAATTACATGCAATTCAGAACTGTGAAAGGTTGAAACAATGTATTTTTCAAATATGATAGGATATTAAATAATTGCAGCCTTTATTACCATTCAGAATTGTGATTTCAGTTGTGATCAATCTTTTGCAGCCCTACACCTGACCTTAAGCTAGCTGGCAAACTACTGACGACTTCTAAAGTGCAGATTCCTTGTGACCAGACACGACTCTCTGTATTATTCTTCTTGAGGACACTCTAGCTCAGTGTGAGAACATGACAGGAGCCACAAAGGTCACCTGCATGTCTGACAAGACTGCTCCTTTCAAACATCTGTGAAATGTTCTACCAGTGCACTCACTCAAGCAGGCTGTATTTTTTAAAATAAATATTAGGGAAAGTGGATGGAGGATTTGATCCCTAGCAGTTTTAAACAAACTGCTATTGATATATGGGTGATTCTATAATTAGAGGTACATTTCACTTCAATAAAAAATAGGTTTTGTTTTTTTGTTCAAGTAATTACATATTTTCAAAATAGACCCCTGGTGGGACATAAAGAATTATTTGGCCATCTTAAACGTTCATGTTTAGATAACTATTTTGTCAACTGGGTAACTGGCCATTAACATTGACACACATATTGTGCTCTCAAAGTACCACACTTTTGATATCACATTTGTTTGAAAGTTTTTTTTTTTTTTGTCCCTTTGGCACTGGCTTTAGTGTTTTTTGTGACTGATTTAAAACGGGGAATTCAGAGCGGGTTAATGATCGATTAAGTAGAATGCTCACCATGACTGATACTTACTTTCATGCATAACTTTAAAAACTGCACATCTACATTGTTCGTTGTATTTGGGTAAAGGGTCTTGTTTGAGTGATACTCTGTCATTTTCTTATGCAAAACAATCAAATATTTAAGGAATTCTGGCCCAAAAAAGATGAAAATTATATAGAAAAGCCGTTAATGGGGTAACTTTACCCTGCTGTCTATGATGTGAGCATTTTTCAGATGTGTTTGTTGAAATCTATAATCTATTGAACACGAATGAAAAAGCTTTAACACTTAAGATACATACATTTTTCTTACTTTATCTGCTTCAAAAGCCTAAAAACATCCGTCACTGAATCTCACCAATGTCATCTGAGTCTATGGGAAGCATTACCCAGTTGAGACTGTGTAACATTTTAGGATCTTGTGCTTATTATAGAGGTGAGACAACCCCCACATTTCCGTGGCCTATTGCTGTCATTAAGCTCATTCCATATCCGTAACCAAATCTAAAATCTAATCTAATTTTACAGAAATATGTGTATTATCCACTTGATGTCTGAAAAGTTCTGAAGCTGGGTTTGCACTAAAACAGGACAATTCTTTCAAAAAAGCTGAGCAGTGTCTTTTCAGGTATCACTGCACAAAGGCTGAGGCTTCACTGTGGTGTTGAGTTTGTGATTTTAGAGTGAACCATTGCAGTTTTATGAGGGATTATCCGTGGCGTTACCCAGTTGACAAAAATGTTTTGGACAATGTACAACTAATGGGCACAAAAGTTTTAAAACATTAAAATCTTTTTTAGCATTTAGGATGTTATATAAGACAACATTTTCCACTCAGATATGGATTTTGGGGCTTATAATTTAAGTTAAACTTTGAAATTTGAAAACGCAGACAAGCAAAAAAGGCTCTCTACAGCATATAAATTGATTAATTCTGCAGTCATCAATAATGCCATCAGGTCTTTAAAATGTGAAAAATGGAACTAGTTACTTTAAAACTCTTTGCAGTGGTCCAAACTTACTCTTCACTTTGTTAATACTTTCTGGCCATCCTAATTATTCATCGCAGTAGATTTCACAACTTTCAGAGACCAGAGCAAAGTTTTGCTGTCATGTCTCTACTAACAACTAGTATGCTAACGGTACACTTCTGTGTTCATGGACGATAATAATGTTTTATAAAAGGATGTAGACTGTACAAGACCTTAGCAGCATAACTATTTTAATAGGTAATAGGAAAATTGATAAGATAATTGTAACTGAAGAAAATGTGGTTTTATTTTATTTCATAATTTGCCCCTTTTCAGTTGAAACAACAAAGTGACACAAAATGAAATTTGCGCCAGCTCATGAACCTTAGTTTTCTTACAGCACATGTCACTATGATCATTTTGATTTTATCATGATTCATGCACCTTCATGTTACCTTCATGAGGTAATTAAAGATGGAGGCTGACCAATAAGAGTAGGGGGTAAAAAATGTAACTGGGCTTGAAATGGCATAATGTCTCTGGGATTCTTTCATGATTTAATTTTTACCACTAAATTGCCATTTTTTGATCTTTTGTGTATTTTTTTTAGATTAGTTTCTTTCCTGTCCAAGTTTACCTATGTCTTGACCTAATTTGATTGCTCCTTTTATAGCTCTTACTGAACGCCTGTGTTTTGTGCGTCAGCTTGCATTTCCTAGCTAACAGCACAGTTGATGCGGTTTATTCCCATGTAGTGTAATACATTTAGCAACATGACTTATGATGAACCACAATCATGTTTTATAGCGATTAACTGTTATAAAATAACATCTAAGAGTAATATCATTTTAGACTGTTTATTTGTAGTATTTGTGTATTTTTAACATGCCATTAAAATCACAGCATGATACTTGTTCACTTGACACAAGCAGTCTCCCCTTGTTAGACTTTCATGCCCTTATTAAATCTGTCAACAGTTTTTATGCCATCTGTTTTTACCTGGTTTAGTCATAGATTCACTGATCAAAGTAGCAAGTGCAAGTAGAAGTGCTAGGAATTGGGTAAAAAACATCATATTTGTTTGAATGGACTCCACATAGCTGCTGTTTTACATGTTCCCCAGACGTGGCAGTTTGAGTCAACTTAATATTGGCGAGACGTATCTCCTCCTGCCTCTGTCTGTGTAGGTGAGCCTGGGCCTGTCTGTGTTTGACCAGGTGAGACCTCATGTTGTATTTAGCCACCGGTGAAAGTAAAGACCACCTTGTGTATTCATGGGGCTCTGTCCACACATTTGGTGATCAGCTCTCTCTGACCAGCTGATCACCAAATGTGATCTGATCAGCTGCCCTCTGACATGGCTCATGGGGCGTGTTTGGGGCAAATAACGCACAGTCCATGTGAACAAGACCGGCCCAAAAGAGAAGTAAATAGAAGTAAATCTAATGCTCTCTGGGGTTGGCTCACAGAGTGCAGTAACGTGTGAAAATGGGGCTAAGGCTCAACTATCACATAACCAAGTTTACTGTATCATTCGGTTCATTATAAGGTTAATCAAAATGTCACCATAGTTTCACCTTCTTGTCTTGCGTTACTAAGTCAACCGGACCAAGAAGGAAGATATTTGGTCTGTTATCTTAGAGGCTTCATCAGTTCTGAGGTTTAAATACCTCTCTGAGGGCAAGGGTTAGCTTACACAGAAAATAACCCACCCTTGTTTACAGTACAAATTCAAAGCAGTGCCTATGCTAGACAAGGCTCAGAACTGACAAAGACCGTGGGGTGACAGCCAAAATGTCTTCATTATAGAAGCCAGTCGTAAATTAACCTTCTTTTGCCCACTTGGACGACTGGGGGATTACACAGACATCACCATAGTAACGTTGGCTGCTATTGTGTATTGTATATTGTGTATTCAAATATAGATCTTCAGAAACCGCTGTTCCTGACAGGTTGCCCCAGAGGCATTGAAGGGTGGGTCAAATGTAGAGGACAAATTTCTCTATGTGGATAAAAAAGCAAATCTTAACCTAAATACTCTTACTCTTATTTCTTCAACGCGACCTTGCATTGTGCCAATTGAATGCCCTATAAATACTTTAGAATTGTCTCTAATGTGCCATGTATGCTCCATTCTGTCTCACGGTTATCAGATGTCACACAGCTGGATCGAGCCATCTGGGCATCTGCTCAGTTCCCACCGCTCCAAAGTCTGCGTCCATTCCTGTTGTGTCAACTTCCGAATCCTGTCCTCTCCGCATTGGGCAGCAGCTTCTCTGCGCTGGTCAGACTATCTAAAGAGCGCTCCCTTTTCTTCCCCATATTAAAACATCTTATCTGTGTTGTAGCCATGGCAGGAGAAAGTGGACCTCTGGGGTGTGGGCACAGGCTAATTGCTGGTGAACAGTCGCAGCAGTGTTGAGAATTTCAGCAGTTGACATATGGAGCGCATTAGGAGGATCACAGGGACATGGCTACTCCTCGTGTAGTCTTAAGTCTGGGTTGTTTTTTGATCAAGTCGTGATTCCCTCTCTGTATAAAAATAAGCCACCCACTTTTTCCTATGATGTTTGAGAAAAAATGCCCAATCATTGTCAATGCAATGGCTATTAGGGTTGTCACGATACAAAAATAGATTTGATGCTCAATACCAATTCTGATACCATGATGATGATTAAACTCATTTTATTACTTTAGACAATAGAATGTGATTTTTAACATGAAATAATAGTACTTCTTTTGATATTACCATGTGGCCTTATATCTGTGTAAATCCCATCCAGGTAGGTTCCATTGTGGTCCATGGGCGTATACAGCTCTAGATCATTCTAAAGCTGTTCAGAAAAGGGTGAATGTGACCTTTATGTGTCGATACTTGCTCAAATGAGTATCTAGTTTTGATACTACTATGGTTTTTGATACTTTTGACAACCCTCCTGGCTATACATGATCAATAATGGCATAATAGTACACATCAGATATTTAGGAATGAGAATAAGAATGATCTATACAAAAATTTAAAGTATTTTTTTTTTGTATATTATAATGCTATGCAGATGATTAAAGTGCAGGAATATCCCTTTATACTTTTATTTGAAAATTTACATGTACATAATAACCACATTTTTAATAAGTGATTTGATAGAGCCAGAGCCAAAGTTTATTAAAAGTTGAAAGTGTGGCGCTCAATATTTTCAAACTTTTAAATTGGAATGCAAATGCAAAAAATGTGATCCTCAACTGGTGACGCCAAAGTAAAACGTGCACCGATAGTGACACTGGTATCAAATACCTGCACCGATACTGAAAAATTAGCTCGATCGGGTATCGGTTACTGATATCGATAACCCGGTATCCTGGTTGGGCCTTTAATTGGATATAATAAGACAGTTTACAGGCTTTTGACCTAGAACGTCTCATAAGGTTCAAACTTTTATTCACACAAAGCAGTTCATCAGTTATTTGAAGGATAAATGACAGTTGCATGAAACGGTTAGATCTCTTGTAGTAATTTAAGTGTATATCGGCAGGTACTTAAAGTCAAAGTATCTATCGGCATCGGAACTGAAGGAAAAAAAAAAAATTATGCATCCCTAATCGGCAACCAATGATTCAGATTCCAAAGCTTTCAAAATCGTGTAAATTTTTGAAGCATATCCAAGTAAATTTTCGCATAAGTTATACCGCCTACACATTTTGAGTTTCCCCTTAAGCCCAGAGTTACAGTGAACATTTCGAAGAAAGTGGCGCAGGTTCAGTGGGTCGTGCTCTTTCCCATCACAAACGTTGGGAGCTCTGACACATCTGCTCTATCGTGACTCACTGGTACATGCTCATGCAGGTGTGCAACCATTCTTAGTTTGAGCCTTTTCGCCCCTCTTCACTCTGCCTGGAGATTTTGGCAGGATAAATGATGAAATCCCGGCATTCTTGTCCCAGAGCTCTGATCCTCTCCTGCTTTCCAGATTGGGCCCGCATTTGGCTAAGTGTGTGCCAACTGGTGATGGTGTTGTACTGACCGGCCCTTCTGTCTTCTGTGTGTGCTCAGGAGGAGTGGTCAGGGGAGCGCTGAGAGGAGGAGAGCTGTTGCGGCCTGAGCAGGGACACGCGCAGGGAGAACTGTGAGTACATGGGTATTAATGTGGGGGTTAAATGAACGGATTAGATTGGCAGTCCTTTAGTGTCTTATTCGATTAATTGGTCTATGGTGTCTTAATTGACCAAAGTTTGTATTAGTTGACTAATTATTTTATTTAACAGCAAGGAGAAGGTATGGTGTGAGTTGGTTAAAGATGTGGGAGTGAATCCTGTGTTTAATCTGTTTTTTTTTTACACAGAACTACAGTTTCCTAGTACTTTTCTATTTAAATATTTGTTTTGCATGCAATCCCATGCAGGTGCAGTTTTTGAGTGCAGTTGGCGTCAAATACATTGAGATACTTAATCGTTATGAGAGCTTTTGCCACGCCTACTTTTTAGTTGGCTAATCAGTCGACTGGACAAGAATCTTGACTACAGCTCTAGTAGGTATTGATGTATTGGTGCTTGATTATCAAAGACATCCTTCTTTGTGGCGTGTAATTTTTTACTTATGGCAATATTGGCAATGTTGGTATATAGTGGACTTAATATATAAAAATGATAGGTCCTATTTATGGCTGGGCAGGATGTCATCAAGTTTCAGTTATAATTTTTACTGTTTGAAATGTAACACAAAATCCGCTAAAATCTGAGTATTGGCTGTAGACCCCTTAAAAACTGATCTGAAATTATTAGAATGTGATTTAAAATTTCATTATTTGTACACCTCTGTCCTGGGTGTAAAATGCAGACGTTCTGCTGCGTTTTTGCAGAAATTTGGAAAGAGCAGAGTTAGTCAACTCCATGATCCTTTGCGTCTTTTCATTGCATTGCAAGATTTTACAGTTGCTCGTCAAGCAAAATAGCTTTTTTTTTTAAGTTGCAAGAACCAAGAGAATTCTTGACACTAAGATTGTGTGTTCAGTTGCTGCGTTATTTTGTTGTCTCTAATCTAGATAAATAAAGGTATTGATTGTTATTGTTTAAGTTGCATTCTGTTAAGTTACATTCTCTGGGTTAATTCACCAGTCACAAGGTCATCCTTTAGTCGATCCCAAACCTTAATCAATAATTCTAAATGGCCAGTCCTCCGGAAATGTCTGCCTTTGTGAGTATCCCTTACACTTGCACATTTTTTTAAAACGACAAATTCAGATTGATCTTGTAGAACTGATTGTGATTTTCAGATTCTACAGTGTTATGGTCATACTTCCAGATGGGGGCAAGAGCCATGTTTCCCTATTAAATGCATTGTATTTGTATATGATGTATCCAAAAGATGAACTGGCAAATGTTGAACCTGATCATCTCTACTAGGGACTAGACCATAGAACTTGCAGTATTTTATCCAAAACCTGCATTTTAACCCCCCCAATTGTATTCAGTATCATAGACCTATAGAATGTTGATGTTATACGAAACCTAACAATTGGTATGTGCAGAATCCCTCAGTCGTCCAGGTAGAATCCATGGCAAAAGGAGAAATTCAGTTTGTCAACTGGTCGACTACGGAACTGAAGAAGCAGCTTGGGTGAGCTGCGAAACATATTCGACCAAATAAACTTTGTCCAGTTGACAAACTGAATCTCTCCTTTTTCTAACAATTAGTACCACTTTTTCATCATTCATTTGTATCATAAAATTAGCTGTACAAAGAATAGGTCTGAATGTCGTTGAAAGGGTGCTGAATAAGGAGCAGAGTGGCAAACATCCAAAGAGTGCAGCATTTCTGTCAACACATAGTACATGTCACTGCTCAAATCTTTTTACACGGAGCACAGTGTTGTCACTGGGATGACGGGTTTCACTTGAACCCAGTTGTTTCCTAGCAACATGTTTCCAGTATACGGGTATATATTATCAAATGCGTGCGTTCCGTAATTGACCAGTGTTATTTATTCTATAGGAAACCCACACAGAGTTTATTGAGTGTTGACTGTCTCTTGAGGTCTCATAACGGTCAGTTATTGTGTGTGCTGGTTTGGAGCGGTGCTGTCCACGTGGGGTTGTGTTTTATAGCTTCATTTCCCCAACTGTACTAAAGCAATTAGAGCTTGTATAGCAAAATAAAATGTTATGCTTCGAAGTTGGGATTTACACAGGAAATATTAAGGATGCATCCAGCTTTTTTAGTTCCGATACCCAAAATAAACCAATACCAGTACTTAAAATGGCATTTTTGTAATATAATATTTAATGTAATAGAATTGTATAATATGATGATCAGCCAGTAAACAGCCCTATTGCATCCAAAGCCCTGTACCTGACTTTTTCACCCATGTTTAAGCCAAATTTGTCTTTGGTAATTCAGGAAACTCTACTAAAGTTAAAAGATAGCTGTCAACTTGAAAACTACTGCTTCATGACATCACAAGGTGGAACAGAGTTGTTTGAGCCTTGGAGATGTAGACGGACTAATAATAAAGGAATACTCAAACATGTGAATGACATGTAAAACAACTTTAGGTAAGTTTTTGATGAGGTAATGACATTCTAACATGGCTTAAAATTCAAATGTGTCAACTTTGTGTATTATAGGAAGTGTTACAGTTAATTTTGAGCAATAGAAACACCTGTAATATATGCAAGATGAATAAGTTAATGTCATATTGCAGAACTTTCAAGGCAAAGCGACAATATTTCCATCGAAACGAGCAGGTGGCAGACTACATGCCAGAAAAGTTACACAGTGCCCCATTAATCTCACGCTTAAGAGGTCCTAGATCAGAAAATGGTGTACTATGGGCCCTTTAACAGTGATCGTGGTGGTTGTAGAGGTCCACACATCCTCTACAACTAACCCGCACCTCCCCTCACTGTGGGCCCTCTGGCAGGATGCAGGCCTTTCACACTTGCACGAGACACACTGGAAGTTATTCAGGCTGTTATGAGCAAACAGGAGGTGAATGAACTCCCAACTATTCCAGGGATTCTTTTGTTAGAGGCCCGTTTTAGTTTCATTGTTGTGGTTAAAATTAGAGCTGCGAAATGAAAAAAAAAAAACTTAATCTCACATCCTCTGTAAGCAAAGTGTAATCTAAACAGGGTAAATGATGTCTAATCTATTTTTTTTTATAAACATGATCTGTAATGCTTGTGTTCCCCATAGTCCATATTTCAGTCTTCTTTAAGAACTTAAAGGCACTCAATCTGATTTTTACTGTCTTAAAAACTTAAAGGGCCATATTACGCTATTTTCTGATCTGTTATAATATTGTTTCCTCATCACGAACATACCTGGAGTTGTGTTTTATTTCACACACACCTTGCGTATTTATGCTGAGTTCTAAAACAGAAAACACTCTTTTTCACCTTGTCATGGCTTCCTGATTCTGGAACAATAAAGCACTTTATAATTAGATGCAGAAAGTAAGCAGTAGACTTGTTTTGACCTCAATATCTGTACAATAATATTGAAACTACTTTGTGCCACTGATACAATAACAATAATGCAAGATTATCCCAGTAAACCATTTTTAAATCTACAGTATCATTAAAAGCCATGAACTGCAACAAATAAATAACAGAATGAACCAATAATTAGCCATAGAAGTTAGTTATTCAACTCTACAGGTCAAAAGACATTGTACACATGATAAATACTGAGACCCAAAATATATTGCTCCAGTTTTCATATATTGAAGCTGACATAGTAATTATCGTGACAGGCCTACTTATTACTGAATACTGAAAATGTCAAATGGTTCAGGCCTAGTCAAAATACCATCTTTAAAATGGTGGAGTCCTTGTGTCTACAGGGCTATCAGAATGAGGTGCAGATTCTGCTCTTATCTGCAGCACTGAGAGCCTCCTTCCTTTGGTCTCCCAGTGAGACAGATCCTGTATTATTCATCCAGGCACAGGCAGCTAAATTAAAGGTAAAGTGATAGCACAGTGCAACGCCTTGCTTTGGCTCTCTCTTGCATTTTTCACTTGTGACCTGGCACTCAAATGTCAAAATGTTTAACAGCATCTCTCTAAAACTGTTCCACTTGTCTCCTCCTGAACCGGATGTGCACTATTTGATACACAGTCTGAATAATTCAGTCAGTCGGATAACTTTGGGTGGCAATTTTCTCCCAGTTTGACTTGTTTCTGTTGGTGTATGCTTCCTGAATGTTAAATATTGGGTAAATAAAGTTCTTTTCAAATATTTGTTAGTCATTTCTAAGCAGCAGACCAAGTTTAACGGGCTATTTTGATTATCAAAGATGGACATAACATTACTGGAATGTTGAAGCACATTTAAACTCAATGGAGCTTACCGGGAAGAAGTTTCAGTGCTAACATGCAAATTGGAAAAAAGGTATATAAATAAAAGCGCATTATGTAAATAGTTTGGGGTGTCAGCCACCTGCTTGTATGGAGATGTAATTGTTTTGCCCGGAATCTTCCACAATATAGCATCCAACTAATCAATCTGGTATTTTATTGCGAAATGAGATGGGATAAAATGATTAAAAACGACAACAAAACACTAAAAAACATACATTCTTCTATGAGTGGCCCTGCCTTGTCTCCACTGATCTGACTTGTGCCATGGCCAGGTGGTGTTAGCTATTTGTTTTCATGCAGAGATGTCTATTTGTTCCCATCGAGAGAGACAACACCACCTGGTTAGTTTAGTTAGTTTAATGTCTCATTCCAGGCAAAGCAATAATCTTCAAGGATAATCTTGTGTAGGTGGTGGACCCTCTTCTAGAAAAGTTAGATGGTTATATTTATAAAGGCGCACCAAAACCACTAGAAAGTCTAACAGCCTCTACCCCAGACAATCAGACACCTCAGCGGGAACCAAAAAGAATGATTTCTGCTATCAAGTAAATAAAAAATCCACAGTCGACATTTTTTTGTCATTCAGAAAAGTGACTTTGGCTCAACATTTGATGAAAAGATGGCATAATGTAATTACTAATACCTGAATATAGCTAAAAATATCAGAGACTCCACATCCTTACAAGGAGCTCAAGTGAGACTGCCATTATGTAATTCAATTGACCAATCAGAGCCTGGAGTTAGCCATGACTAATCAAGTTTGACCAGTTTAAACGTTATATAAAATGCAAATGCACTTCTTGTTATGGCACAAATAACTTGCATAGCCTTACCTACATGGCCTTTCACATTTTCCTCTTATCAAGCATCATGGGGAACAGTATTCATTTATTTCAACATGCTTGCATAAAATACACACCCTATTGTCATTTTATTTCGCTAATGTTCCGTAACGCTAACTGTTTACAAACCGTGGTGCACCATCTGGCTTCTGTCACACCTTTTAATACTTTCTTTGTATCATGAATGCTACAGCTCTGTTGTCTAGCCTTTGACATTTGGGATATTTCACTAGAATGCTGTTGTGCGTATTTCCCAGTAACTAGATTTCCATCATATTGTATAACTAATGTATTTGGAATATTGTACTCTTTTTAAAGGGCTCATATTACTATTTTCTGATCTATGTTATCTTGTTTCCTCATTGTAAACATACCTGGAGTTGTGTTTTGTTTCAATCACACATCACGCATATTTCTTATCTCAAATAGAAAAGACTGTTCCACCTTATGATGTCATGTGGCTATACAGGAAGTGCTCCACTGTGTTTCTAAACTTCTTACACCTTCACCAGAATCATTTGGACAATTTCAGCCCTGGAATTTCCAATCTCTACTAAACAAAGGTAAAAGGTAGCTGTTAATTTCAAAACTACAGACTCATGACATCACAAGGTGGAACAGAGCATTTTGAGCTTTGGAGGTGTAGACAGCCTAAGAATAAGAATAACCAGTAACCAATAACCAACCAGATTCGAACATGGCTTAACTTGCACAAGAGTTTATTTTGTGTAATATAAGACCTTTTAATACTCCTTTTAAATTAATATAAATATAATAAGCCTTACTTCTTTGACATTTGAGATATTTCACTAGTTGTATGAACATTTATCTAAACTAAAACTGCTGAATTGATGGAGCACAACACTTTAATTGAGTCTAAATTAAAAATGGAAGTGTCTGCTAAGCACATTCTATGAAAAAGGTTGGAGGATTTGGCGGTCTTCTGTGTCACTCTTTAATCGTCCCCACACCTCTCACCCACTCATCCTTTGTAAATAATTCAGACAGCCCTGGGCCAACTATAAAGAATACACAAAGTAAGTATAGAAATCTCATAGGAGACAATGGAAAATGCTGCCCAGGCACAAAACAACAGCAAAGTTAATATGTCTGACTATTCAATGCTTATGAGGTGGGTATCTTTTGCCTGTACGTGATTTTTTTTTTTTTACTATCTTCTAAAAAGTTAATTTTGAACAGTTTGCAGTGGTCCAAAGTTATTCCTCACTTACCTTATGCATTCCAATCATCCTAATTATTCACCGTGACGAGTTTATAGACACTTTTCACAACCATCAGAGACCAGAGGGTTGCTGTAAAGATGGCAACTAACATGCTAACAGGTGAGATCTGTGGAGAGGCAAGCTCGGTCACAGTCAGAATGCCTGTTTTTCTAAGCAGTTATAAAACCATCTGTACTTGAATAAATGTAAAGTAGAGCTGTTTAATGTCATACTATGGAACATTCCAGGCAGAGAAATGACATATCCATAGAAACAAACAGATGATGGACCCCCAACCAAAAAGTTACATAGTGTACCTTTCTTTCTTAACTGTCATATATAATTGTTGTACTACATGTTATAATGAAATATCAGAAATTCCTCACAAAATATTAGAACTTTCCGTTATAAAATCAATTAATCTGTACATCCTTTGACTGGATTCTTTTGCTTAACAAGAATATTTTTGACTTGACTTCAGACCCTTTTATAAAGTTCAGCTCAGCATTAGCATTAGCTAAAGTAGAGAATGCTTGAGCTTCCTGGTGTTGCCCACTAGAGTGCACCCTAATCAGAAAAACTAGCTCCTGCTCTGTGACCGGTGATTACAGCTGATTGTAATGATGGTGAAATATGTCTGTGATTACATTTGTAAGAGGCTACAGAGGTTTGAGCATTGTCAAAAGTTATGAGTTTGTGATTTGGTTTGCCTGCTTTGTTTGGGAGTGATTGTTTGATTGAAGTTGACAATAAGATCTGTAATTATTGCTGCGTACAGATTTATTTTTTTCATTTTTTTGGGTTGTTGTAATTGCAAATTCAGTGGAGGAGAAAATGAAAAGTCTTGTTTGAAATGACGATAGAAAAGTTTAATATAACATTTGTTTTATGAGCTATTTTGTATTTAGAAGTGACCTGAAGGGAAATAACTGTAATGATTTTGCAGTTTCTACTATTTTGCATGTCTTTGCTAAAGCCATTTGAATTCAGTCTTTTTTTAAGCAAATAAATCTGTATTTTTCATATACACTATATTGCCAAAAGTATTGGCTCACCTGCCTTGACTCACATATGAGTGACATCCCATTCTTAATCCATAGGGTTTAATATGACATCGGTCCACCCTTTGCAGCTATAACAGCTTCAACTCTTCTGGGAAGGCTGTCCACAAGGTTTAGGAGTGTGTTTATGGGAATTTTTGACCACTCTTCCAGAAGCATTTGTGAGGTCACACACTGATGTAGGATGAGAAGGCCTGGCTCTCAGTCTCCGCTCTAATTCATCTCAAAGATGTTCTATCAGGTTGAGGTCAGGACTCTGTGCAGGCCAGTCAAGTTCATCCACACCAAACTCTCTCATCCATGTCTTTATGGACCTTGCTTTGTGCACTGGTGCACAGTCATGTTAAAGAGGAAGGGGCCATCTCCAAACTGTTCCCACAAAGTTGGGAGCATGGAATTGTCCAAAATCTCTTGGTCCTGAAAAACAACCCCACACCATAATCCCCCCTCTACCAAACTTTACACTTGGCACAATGCAGTCAGACAAGTACCGTTCTCCTCGCAACCGCCAAACCCAGACTCGTCCATCAGATTGCCAGATGGAGAAGCACGCAGCATCCGACGCTTTGCATTGCACTTGATGATGTATGGCTTGGATGCAGCTGCTCCACCATGGAAACCCATTTCATGAAGCTCTCTACGCACTGTTTTTGACCCCGCCCCGTCAGTTTATGTGGCCTACCACTTCACGGCTGAGTTGCTGTAGTTTCCAATCGCTTCCACTTTGTTATAATACCACTGACAGTTGACTGGAATATTTAAGAGTGAGGAAATTTCACGACTGGACTTGTTGCACAGGTGGCATCGTATCACAGTACCACGCTGAAATTCACTGAGCTCCTGAGAGCGACCCATTCTTTCACAAATGTTTGTAGAAACAGTCTGCAGGTCTAGGTACTTGATTTTATACACCTGTGGCCAAGAAAGTGACTGGAACACCCGATTTCCATTATTTGGATGCGTGAGTGAATACTTTTGGAAATATAGTGTCTTTTAAAACTGCTCTGGCTTTGGCTGTCCGCTATTTACATTGCTGTTGTAATTTGGATAATAAAGGAGACCAGGAGAGGGTGGGTCAAAAGAGGTGGTCCTTAATAGTTAAAGGGCCTTATATTACTCTATTTTCTTATATACTAGCATGTTGTAAAATACAAAAATATACTTGGAGTTGTGTTTTGTTTCATTCACACATGATTAACACACAAATCCTGCATATTTAGGCTGAGTCCGAGTGGATATTCTCTTCCATAATATCATGTGATAATACAGGAAGTGCTCCACTGTGTTTTTCAAATCCTTACATGTGTGAATGAAATAAAACACAACTCTGGGTATGTCTTCATCAAGAATCCATTTTGTGCAATACAATATATTTAAGTGAGTATCTTTACTTATTCTACCACTGTCAAACTACAACTTTTGAAGTAAAGAAAAGTGTGATTCTACATAGTTTTATATTAAACTCTAAATGCAAACTAGTTTCCTGTCCAGCCAGAACCACACGCTTTGACAAAACTTTACAAAGACAAGTGGATCTGGAGCCGTATGCTGTCTCCCTGATTCCAGAGGGTGTGATTGACAGGTGAATTAACCAATCAGAAAGACGCATGCACCATTCACATTAAAAACAAACATGGCTGCTTATATATAAAAAAGGAGAAAACAACATAAAGGTGTGAGAAACAGCGTGGATTATCTCAGAATCAACAATCGAAGCACCAAACTGTTATTTATCTCAGGTAAAAGAAGTTATATATTTTGTTCTGAATGTTATGAGAATTTTGGAGAGGAGATGTCTTCCGCATTTGAGAGACACATCCACACATGATACAAATTAACAGCTGTGGTTGGATTGTCAAGTTTGGACAGAGGTTGTTCACTCCCTATTGTCTAATTCTAGTCTCTTCTGGATTTGAACAGAATGTAGAAAAAAGCTGGTCAGGCAAACTAGTATCAAGTTAGCCAGCGTCTTGGTAAGTTCTGTCAATATTGGCCTATTTAAAGTGTGTTTGACAGGTTAGACCACTCATTTTACCAAAACACACTTAAGATCATATTTAAGATTTGTGCAAAAACGTTCACACTCCTTTTCACAATTTTCCCCATTTTTTCTTTAGGTTTAAAATTTTGCTTCCTGGTTGGAAATCGTGACAGCACTGTTACCTAGCAACACTCCTCTAATGTACACAGACATTAGACACAGACATTATTATCAGACAAATACAAATATATGAAAGCACCTTTATTTTGGTGAAATCATGTTTAAAGTATCAGAAAAAAAAATGTTTCTTGCATGTAAATTGTGGCAAACATTTGGATAGAATTCTCCCTAGTGTGGTGTCATCAATGATTCAGAACTCTCTACTCACTGTAATTTTCAACATATTTTTCAACTTTTCTTCACAAATTGCTTCTTGATTTGTGTAAAACTATAATTTGTATTTACAGTAGTTATGATCCCACCAAATTAAATTGAAATTAGAGAATCATAAAAATCTGTCATACGGACTTTAACTTAAAACATTAGACGCTATCACAAAGCATATGCCATAACTGAGAACACATAACATAGAATATAAAACCTATGTTCAAACTGCACGGGCCTCTTTATCTTTCACTACTGCGCTTCCTGACCAACCGTGCGGTCTCTTGTGCAGCTTTATGGATCAATACAGGGGCATTGAGCTGACACGGTGAAAAGCAATATTCATAAATAATGAACAAGAGGGCATCCTTTCTTTCACCCGGACCTCTTCTTGTACTCCCCGCCCAGAAAAGGACAAAAGCCTATTCCTGAACTCCTCTTCATCACTGCTGCTCACTACGGGGCGGACACACTTTAAATACACCGGTCTTGGTCTACTTGTGTTCTTTTGATGGTGGGAGATTAGATATTTTGTGCTTCTTCTTTCATTTCTCTCCAGGTGCTATGTTTGTAGTGCCCCGGAAATCTCTCAGGCCATGAATCACAGCCAAATGTCACCTTTAGTAGTGTTCCCATCGAGCGAGAGGAGACGGGCCAGTGAGCAGGGCGGAGAGCTCTGAGTGCACTGTTATTATCTGGCTTTTCTCTTGCTCCAGAAAGGTTTGGATCAATCTTGGAGTGAATAACTAATACTCGAAATGCAGTACAGCAAAAAAAAAAAAGTACCCTTAAAGGGCCTATATTGCTCTTTTTTGATCTTTGTTATGTTTCTTCATCAAAACATGCCTGGAGTTGTGTTTTGTTTCATTCTCACATGTTTAACACACAAACCCTGCATATTTAGGCTGAGTTCTTTTTTCAAACGGAAAACACTGTTCCACCTTGTGATGTCATGTGGTAAAACAGGAAGTGCTCCACTGTGTTTTTAAACTCCGTACATCGTCACTAGAATCATTTGGTTTATTTTAACCCTGGCATTGCCAATCTCTACTAAACTAAATGTAAAAGGTAGCTGTTAACATGAAAACTACCGCTTCATGACCTCACAAAGTGGCACAGAGCATTTTAAGCTTTAGAGATGTAGACAGAGTAATAATAAAGGATTACTCAAACATGTGTGAATGAAACAAAACACAACTCCAGGTATGTTTTTGATGAAGCAGCAGCATTATAACATGGCTTAAGGCTCATAACAATGAATTTTACATAGTATAGGATCTTTAAGTTTCTATAATAGAACCAGATGTACTATTTGATTTGTTCTGCATATCTTCAAAGAGCAGCTAAATTTGGCCAAACCTCCCTGTCAAAGCCTGATCTCATCTGATCTCAGAAGCTAAGCAAGGCTGAGCCTGGTTAGGATGGGAGACCACTGGGTATTCAGATGCCAAAGTGGGGGGCCAGTAGCAAAAGCTGTTGTTGTGTCTTTGGCAAAACACTTCACCCACATTGCCTAATCTGAAAGTGGTGTATGGGGATTGGAGGGGCTGGTGGCACGGATTGACAGCCTTGCACTCGTCAGTCTGCCCCGGTGGTGCCTTATCACCACCGGGTGTGGAGGGAATGAATAATGCACAAAATTGTGACTCTGAGCGTCTGGAAAAGCATTATATAAGACTAATGCATTATTATAAATGCCATGCAGTACACCTTTACTGGCAGACTAAGGTGCCAGAACCGCCATCACAAAAGTTTCATTGTGCATCTTTCAGATATGTTGGAGATTTAAATTCAGCTGAAGTGTAGGTCTTATAGCCTGTATATTAGCCCCTTATTTTTCACGTGTATGCAATTATGGAATTATTTCAGGAATGTTTTTTCTGCATGCATTAAACCCTGGCTACTTTGACTATTACTTTGAAATGACTGTGATCTGCTTTGTTAGTAAATTGGCCCATTGTTATTCTACGTTTTTTCTGCGAACAGCTATCTTCTTGTCATCTTGTCAGTTTGACATGTTTTAATATTTGGATGCTTACTGGGACATTATTGGGTAGTAGATATTTTTTTAAAGAGTGATTTTCTTTTTACATTTTATTTAGCGTCTTTGACAACTTACTCACAGCTGTACCTCTGTTACCTTTAAGTTGTTAAGCAGCAGTATTTCAGCGGTTTGTCGCTCTTAAACTAACACAAATGACAGCCATGACATTTCCCACTTTTATTGTCTGCAAATGATGGTTATTTAATATGCAGGCTATTAATAGAATGCTGCCTCTCTTCCTTTCGTGCTCATGGCCTGTTTTTTTTTTTTTTTTGTGCTTTGCCATTATCAGCTCCTCTTCCTCTTCATGTAACACTCTGAGGGCCGCTCGGCTTATTCTTCTCTGGTATAATTATGAGCGTCTGAGCACACTGATTTCATGGCTTCTCCGTGTGCCCCTAGACACATTGGGTTAAACATCAGTGCTTTGGGAGATGTAATTGTGCTGTTTTTTCTCCGGCGATGGGGTAGATGTGTCTCATAAAAGCTCAGATATTACTAGAATAAAGTTGTTTTTTTTTCAAATCAAATGGTAGTACTTAAAAACATCTTCATTTTGGACTGTAATGAATTGATAATACATTTTTTGGAATCTTGTGTGTATGTAGATTTGACTAATTTTCTGACAAATAAGAAAACAAAAAAATTGAGCATTTCAGCATTTGACAATCACAAGCAATGGGCATGGTTCACAGCAATGATCAGTTGACCAGAACAAGGCATTTCCAGCTAAAAACTACCCAAATTACTAATGACGATCAATGATGAAATATTTCTTGCTCAAAAAAGTGGATCCAATCACATAAGACACAATGGTAGCATGTAGCATCACTATTGTTTGGCTGTTGGCATCTCCCCAAACCACGATGCAATATCTTTTATTCAGGAAAGTAAGAAATGAAACCATGTTAGTTTGGAGAAAGTTCAAAAATTCAAGCTCTTCTGGTTAAATAATTTGACTTCAGACCTACTATAATATTTTGTTTTTGCAGTATAACTTTTCAAACGGCTTGCCATCATGGCTCGAGCCCAAACACACGAGCGGGACAGGTTCAGGATCGATTCTCTGGAGTTTGGAACTCACAAATATAGAGAGAATTCATCTTGTGGTGCTAGGTTAATCTTGTTGCTTTCTCTTTGAATTAAAATACAATATATTATTAGTTGATACACATAATCATCAACATGATTATTTTCAAACAAATATTCGTACCAGCTTCATGTTTTCTAGCAGCAGTCCAACTATTGAAAATCCCAGCTCCACTTTGAAGAGGCTCGTTAACTCGAAACAGGGACACTGGAGATTGTTTCAGAGCGTGCTTTTAATTCTGCTGATTATCAGAACAGTCATCAGACACATCTCCACTGCACATACATTATTACCACAATAATCCAGTGTGCTCAATGACTCCTAAATACTCCCTCCCCCTGCGTCCTCACCAGTCCCTCTGCTGCCTGTGGACTGGCTTGGATTTCCTTACAATATTCTATTCCCTGCTTCCTCAATTAACAGAACAACGAGCAGCTCCGATGTCATATGCGGCTTGGACCTCTTTCAGAGCTTTTCCCCTCCTTCCAGCGGTACGGACAGCGTCTGACAGACACAGCATCCTCAGCACAGGAGCACACAGCACCAGAGTCAGCAGGGAGAGACGGAGGAGAGCTGAGAGACAGGAGGGAGTAGTGGCAGACGGTGCACCATCACGAGGAAGCGCGTGCATCTAGGCGTGAGTACAGCAGAGGGAGTGGACTTGCTGATGCCTTCACCAGGAAATGGAACGTCTAACCCAAGTGCCCCCTGCGTGGACTGTTGTGAGTGCCGCTATCTTTACTGTGGCAGTAGTAGTGACGACTACCTGTGGATCATGTGGAGTACTTAACACCTTCTGAGCATAAGTGAGGGCTTTCAAGTGCCTTAGGAAGAATCTGGTGTTTTCTCTTTCCTTACTTTTCTTAGCCTAGCTGTGGCCAGCTCCTCATGAGCAAGTCCATGTGCGGCTGTGGCTGCAGCATCATCTCCTCTCTGATGAAGAGACTGGGCCGCTCCGCCTGCTGCTCAGACCTGCTCTCCTGTAGTCATACCTCGGAGCAGCTGCAGAGACTGGCCACGGGCTGCCCACCGAGACCCAAGGTAACACGTGCTCTCTGCTCTGTGCTGTCTCATACAGGAAGCAGCACTGTGTCCAGCCTGTGTGTCAGAACTCTTGTTTATGTGCTCTGTACATCCTTAAAGATTTCTCAGATAGAAGAAAGCGGAACAATGCCATAATTGACTCTCTAATGGAGCCAGGTGATTGAGTGGCCGGCCCGCTGCCTTGACAACAGTGGTCTGCTCTCAGCACAGTCATTCAAATGGATGCCTTCAGACTGTCTGTGGTTTACTATGATTGCTGCCCGCCTCGACTGGAGAAAGCTTTTTCTAATGGAACAAATAAAAGTCAAACCGGATTGTATGCCCAAGTGCTTTGTGTGTGTGTGTGTTTGTGTGTGTGTGTGTTTGTGTGTGTGTGTGCGTGCGTGCACGCGTGTGAGAGACTGCCAGTGTAACTACTGGCTCCAGACTCCACACTAGTGTCTGTGTTTATGTAGAACTCTTTTACAAAGTAGAGCTCCTCCCTTGTCCCTATGGCAGCACACAGAACAAAATGATTTAATTTGTAATACTTCTTTCAGGAGTCTTGTCAGAAATCCACAAATGTTGCAGTATTGTTGCATAGCAACTATTCTAACAGAGGTTTGAATGACAGTTTTGTGAAGGTTGACAGAGAATGTTGATGTTCCTTTAGAATGTCTCTTGTTGTGGGAGCACAGTGATGTGTGTGAAGTTGTTCACAGTGAACTAAGTTGAGATAAAGGCTGTTGTGTAGAGCTTCAGTACTGGGGGCTCACTTTCCTCCTCTGAGACATCACCTGCTCTGTCTGGAAATGGAGCCATTGATTCTGCCCCTACCCTGACTCTGCTGAAGCCCTGCTTCTTTTAATACACATTAACTCATCATTGTGTTCTTTCAGAGTTGTGCTATTTTATTGTCTGAGGTAAGTGGTCAGTTCCATTTTTGTCCATTCGCCTCTGTACATTGTAACGCTCCTACACATGTTGGTGAGAGTTGTGAAAAGTGGTTTTCTCCACACCCTCCCACGGTTGTATTGAGGTCAGCATGGTGTGATTTATTGTGCATTTGAACCATCGTTTCCTCTTTGTACACACATTGCAAAGTGCAATGTGAACTACTTCTTTTACCATCAGATTTCTGCTTATTACCTATTCTCTTATCTAAAATCATCAAAAATATTTTGGTTCAGAATTGTATTTGAACACTACTGATTTTAATTAAGGCATGATAATTTGAGTGAGATTAGTCAAACTGTGCGTGTTCACTGGCTCTACAGAAGAGTGCTTCATGTGAAGTGTGTGTGAAAGCGTGTGTGTAAAACAGTGTGTGTTCCAGCTGTGTCTCTTTGTGGAGAGCAGAGTTGGCAGAGCTGTGAGGACTCCACGCTGTCTGTCTAGAAATGTGGACACTCACAGTTTTGAACACTAGTCTACTGTGTTTATAGCCCCATAATGGGCAAGAGGCATCCTTAATCTAATCACCATTCAACCACATGCAATTAACAAAGCATATAAAATCAACTCCATCTAGTCAAGGCTTTCCAAATAAAGCCCACTGCACTCCCCGTATCTGTTTACATGCACGTCCGGAAAACAAAGTGGTCTAATTGCAAAAAAATAAGACTGGAGAACTCTGCTCCTGCTCTAAACAGTGCTGCAACAATATAGTGTACTCCAGTCACCTTAGGAGAAGCATTCAACTGCACTGGACAAGAAACAGCCAGAAAAGTGTGTGTGGAAGAGTTGCTGAGTTTAGATAATGAGCAATGATACAAATAATTTCCCCCCTCCTCTGCAGATTATTTTGTTTTGTTTCACAGTTTTGATTTGTATTAAAAGAGAAAGTCTAAACTAACGGAGTTTTAATGGGGTTATTTTTCTCTGCATAGAGCTAATGACTTGAACAACACAACTCCAAGCATATCTGAAAATATAATGCTCTAAGTAATTGAGTTGTCTTTAATCTATATTTGCTTAAGTAATCACATAGAACATACTTGTGAGTGCATGTAAATAGAATAGTTCACCTGCACATAGAATCCCACTGTTCCTGTGTCCTCTCCAGCACAATGTCAGCCTCTTCACAGCCCTGTGCACTAAGAATAGTGTCTGTTGAACCAGCCTTGTGTCTGGTGTATTTTAGGACAAAAGTCCACTGTACCTGCTTTCATTTTGGAGCACAGACTCGCCATTATCCAAGCTTTCTATGCATGTTATTAGTGGTCACAGATCCATTTCTGACTTTTCAGCATTTTCTCTAGAAGAATTGTCAGTGTAACTCCAAAAAGCATGTAGAATTAGTCCGTAACATGTAGAATTAGTCCGTAACATTTTCACCTAATGAAACGTCTTTAAGTTTTTGTGATGGTTAAATATGTATTTTCAGTGTGTTTGAAGCATACTTCTCTGCTGTCTCTGTGCTGAAAACCAGCCTAGTGATATGGCAGACATGACCCAAAGCAAATTCTCCAAGGAAACTCTGGCTATTTTTTTGTTTTGTTTTTTTTATTTCACTTGGTATGGATGGGATTAAAAAGCGCTTTTTAGTGTGTTCCCTGGCAGTAGATTCTCACAAGGGAGCTGCAGGGGGAGCTCCATTGCTGAAAGTGACTTAGTTCTGCTTTAACTCCTAAAATAATTGCCCACATTAGATCCTGTCAATTTGTATTTAGATTACTTTTGACAAACCTAACACTGTTGCTTGTATTAAGTCTTGTAGAGATGATAAACTTTCCATTACTACATAATCACACCCATCACATTTCCATATAGCTCTTTGCTTTCCTCAAAAGCACAACAGACCCATTGGATGCAGGTAACTAATTACAGAGCGATGGCTGTTCCGGTAAAAGCAGGGACAGCTTTAGCTATTCATAGCCTTCCTCCTCCAAGTGCACACAGCAGAAGTGGCTCTCCCAAAGGGGGCCGGTGCAATGTGAGCCTGGGCTAATGCTTCCCACCGCAGCCCCAGACTACACCCGAGGAGCACAAGCTAAGAAAGCCTCTAGCGACTCTCTCCTCAAGGTCAGTGCTGTTGTTTTGCACTGAAACAGATCAACCATTTCACATCCACTATGAATTGAGAGAATTCTGAGCTGCTGGAGGCCCATTGCCGATTCTTGATTTGTCACACTTGAGATTAGCTTCAGACTTGTCCTGGCTCTCTCCTGGCACCTCCTCAGATGCATTAGCCAAGATTATTTTCAATACAGCTCAAGGGATGAATTTTATTGAGTGTGCCACCAGTAAACGACTAATGGCATTTTGGTCACCTTCTAGGAGTGTCCAGTTCGTTGACGGAGATGTGGATTCTTGTCTTTGATTGCTGATTTACATATTGGATGTGTGTTTGTGGGAGTGTTGTTGGGATACTTCAGTTTCAAATTCTATTTCCATACAAAGCAATATACCACAATGTTGATTAAAAAACCCATGAAATCATAGTACTTTCTTTAATATTACCATGTGGCCTTACAGGTTCCATAGTGGTCCATGGGTGTATACTAGTCTGTGGTCTACTAGGTCTATACTTGTTCTGATACAAGTATAGACCTACTTGTTCTGATACAAGTATAGACCTGGTCTACTAGGTCTATACTTGTTCTGATACAGCTCAAGATCATTCTAAAGCTGTTCAGGAGTCAGGTTAATTTCTGTCCTGTGAATATGACAATTGGTATCGATACTTGCTCAAACAGCCTTATTATAGCTCAAGAGAATAACATAATTTATAAACATTTATTATAAACTATAATTGAGTACATCTATAACCTTGAGTTAAAAATGGAAAACCTTTTTATATAAATCTCTAATAGAGCTGCACAATATATATCACGAAAATACTGACACTGCAAAGAAAAAAAAAATCAACACAAACTCCATTTTACAAAAGTGTATTTTTTTTGAAAGTCAGATTTGACAAAAAGTAGATTTTATTCATGATTTTGACATTAGACTATTAGACAAGAAAAGGTATTTGCATATTTTTTTGCTTTAATTTTACTGATAGAATAGAAAACGCAGTTATCAAATGTCTTAACTAATCTCTATCATTTATTTAGCCTTGTTTGATCACGCGCTCATGCATTTCTATTGGAGTGCACCTGCGTTCATAGACAGTAGTGGGCGAGTTTGCTTTGTATGCTGCCCACTCAGCCCACTTCCTTTTGGACCAGTCAAATCCTGAGTCACCCAGCCTACTTATCACAAGTCCTTTTACATAGGCCGCCTTATCTTTCACTGTCACTCCCTCAAGATCTGTGCTCACAATTCAATTTCAAATCAGCTCTGAGCCCACACAGCGTCTACTTTAAATGTAAGATTTCTGATCATGATTGGCATTTTAATCATGTTTTTTATGCACTGTATGTATTTGAATATATTTGAAAGAAAACTGGGCTATGCTATTAACAGATGTCTGTGGAAAGTAGAATAACATGACTTCAGCTTATGTCCATTTTGTGGGACATAAGTGTTTGGTGTCTTTCCATTTATGTATCCCATGCAAAAGTCTAATTATAAGACAAGAAAATTTGAATGTGACAATTGAAACCTCAAAGAATTACTGTTATTTGACTTGTGTGACAGTTCATGCAAAGCAGTTACAATATTTGAAGTAAAACAAAACACACATGAACACAGTGCATTGGAGTTAGAGGGTGCGAGTTGTCAGATAGGGAGGGTTACTGAAGTGTTAGTATAGCTCACTAAACAGACATGGTGAAATGACTATTTGAATGCAGTGCTTAACTAGAACAGATGTGTGTAAATGTGTAGCTGGAGATGTCTTTGGCCCATACAGTGAAGGTGTGTAGAGTGTGAGCCTGAGCAGCATGCCTGATGGTTATCACCCTCTTCCCTTTTCACATGTTGTGTCAGGTGGCTGAAAGAGCAGAGTGAAAGCACTTGTCACTTCTTTGTGCAGGGCTCAATAGTGACAGCCCCGGCTCTATGCTTTAACATGGATTTCGTGTTGCTTGGCTGCATCTGCCATTTGCCAAGATGGAAAAAGTCTGTTTTGCTCAAGTACCAATTCTCTCTCACATCACAAATAATAGGCCAATATGGCTGTTGATGTGTGTTATTTTGTCTGGCTACCTGTTATAATGAAATAAATGTCACTATTTGGCTTTTATATATTGTACCCTTCTGTCTTTTCATGTTTGTGTCTGCTCTTTTCCAGCATGTCAAGCCCTTCTCCTCCTCGGACAGCCTAGCGAAGGTGCAGGAGGTAGCAAGCTGGCTTTTGGAGATGAACCAGGAACTGCTGTCGGGGGACAGCAGCAGCAGGCAGAGTCGCAGAACGGGGGCCCCAGGGGCCCCGGGGGGCCGAGGTAACGCCTCCTCCACGGCCAGGGCTCCCCAGCAGGCAGGGGCTGAAGAGGGAGATGAGGACGAGCACATGAATAGAGTGGTGCTGGAGGAGCAGAGGGTAAGGACCTTACTCATGGATCATGGCTCATACTTTAGTGAAAATAAGGACAGATTTATCTCACAATAAATCATTTCTGAAAATGTCCTCTTGTTATAAAAGTAAGCCTTTAGTAGTTCATTGGTTTTGACAAACGTTAGGTAAGAATTTATAAAGAAAGGGCATGTAATGAGTTAGCTGGGGTTTTCAGTAAATCATGAGGTTATAGTGCCTTTTTAACAATAAACAATACTAATATTTTTCTGCATGCATGGCTGTTATTGTAAGTGCAAGTGTAGTTTGTGTCAGATGCTTGGTCAGATGAGAGAGCTACTAAAGTATCTTTAACTTATCGATACGCAGGTCTTAGTTGACGGAATTTTTTTTTACAGCTGTAGCTCTTGAATGAACAAATACTTTTTTTCTCATCTCAAGCTATTTGCAGCAGAAGATTAACAGATTTAAAGATGAGGAGAGGGCAGAGGATGCATCAGAGATAAAAATATCTCATGCTGCGTAGTTGTGGCACTCTTCTTAAAAACACCTCTGCATTGCCACATTTAGAATTTGTAGTCTTAAGCCATCATAAAATGTATGTATTTATTGTATTCCTTTCACAACTGTGTGTGCAGCCTGCAGCGTCCCAAGTCAACAGTGAGAGAGAACAACCATGGTCCTCCAACGAGTCCGGCGCCAATGGCCCTCGCCCCGAGCCCGAGCAGAGAGAGGAGGAGCGGGCCGGAGAGATGAACGGGAGACCCAAAGGAGCCGCCCGCTGGTCCTGGAACTCCCAACAGAGGAGACTCAGGGGACAAGGAGTGGCAGAGGAGGAAGAGGAGGAGGAGAACAATAACTCCAGTCACCTAGAGGAGGAGGAGAGGACCGAGGGGGGGGAGGAGGAGCAAGGGAGAGAGGAAGAGGAGAGAGATGAGGAGGAAGAGGAGGATGAAGAGGACATGGACCAGGACAGTGATGACTTTGAACATTCGGCTGAGAGCGGCCGGGAGGAGGAAGAGGAGGAGGAAGGCCCACCATCGCCCTCCATAAGGACCAGTGTGTCTGCGCCCAACAGCCTGGACTCCAGTTGTACACACCAAAGCTCTTCCAACAAAAAGGTAAGTCCACAAATGTACAGAACCTTGCGTGATGCGAAAGAATGTGTTTTGTTAGTCTCGAGAGAACCAAACTTTGAAATGGATCAACAGTGACAGCAGCTGTGGATGTCATCAGGTTCACATTCAAAACACTTCACTATTTTAGCACTCAGATCTTCTGTTAGCTGAGGTCAAAATGTTTACACTAACATTGTTTCTCTAAAGATAGCAGTGTTCTGCTAACCCTATCCATTAATATCCTAACCTTAATCATAGTTATTCCTTGCCTAACCTTCACTTAAAGGGCCCATGTTACGTTATTTCTTGATCTATGTTATAATTCTAGTGTTTTGTTTGATTCACACATAATTAACACACAGTTCTTCTCTCAAACAAAAACACTTTGTTCCACCTTATGATGTCATATGGTAATACAGGAAGTACTCCACTGTGTTTTTAAACTCCATACACCTAGGTAGCTGTTAACATGAAAACTGCCACTTCATGACATCATAAGATGGAACGGACAATTTTGAGCTTGGGAGATGTAGACAGACTAATAATAAAGGGTTACTCAAACATTTGTGAATCAAACAAAACACAGCTTAAGGTATGTTTTTAATGAGGTAACAACATTATAACATCTTCTTAAATCTTAAATCTCACAAGAGTGAATTTTGTGTAATAAAGGACCTTTAAACCTCACCGTAATCTATTTTAACCCATATCTGAACTGAGAAAAAAAAAAAAAAAAAAAAAGTTGATCTAATAATAAAGGATTTACATTATGGGAACCTGATTTTTCTCCACATGAAGTGAGTGTGCACAGATTTGAGTCCTCACAATGTCATATATACCCACTCACACCCAAGTAGGTAGTGAATAAGATGAACATGGATCAAGGTTATATTAAAATTTAACATGGAATCATCATTTTTGGCTGTTGCATTAAAAACTGACTTTAATTCTGGGCACTTCTAATATGTGTTCTCAGCTAAATGTGTTATTCAGCTAAAGAACATGCATATATAATACATTTTTGGGTATTCCATGTATTAATAGACATCTTTGAAGGCATGCAGTACCTTTTGGACCTGTAGAACCTTATCTATTGCTTTGCCTTTATAATTCATCCTGATCATTTAAACACAACGCTGCCCTCTGCTGACCGAAGCCACATAATGCAGCGCACCTGACTGCACAACTGATTTCTGTGGACCTTCCTCAAACGGCTATTTTCACTTTCATTGCATTTAAATTCTCATCGCTGCACTAAACAATACATTTGTCCTCAGCCATCAACATTGAACCCAGTGGTGGATAAATAGTCCATTCTGGTGTAGGATTTCCTGTGTCTGATTTGGGATCTGTCCAAACTTGACTGTTGGCTGAGGAGAGTTTGGCTTGTGGTGCTTACAATGGTCTTACACATGGCCTGATCTGGCCTCAGCGTAGCTTAATAGTTATTGACAGAGCTAGTAGAGAAGCAAAAAATAGTACTCAAGAAATTGTGTTGATAGTACATAAGTAGAATTTCAACGTAGTAGTCCAAGAAAGTACTTTGTAATTTCATGAAACTCCTACTTGAGTAAAGGTTAATTTTAAATCAGAAATAACCCTGAACAATGTTTGTTAATTGTTTTTGAAAGTGTTATATTATCAAAGAAACATTTAAATGTCACAAGTATTACGACTACTGTTATACTTGGGTGATAACTTCAGATCAGACTTCCTGCTGAATTTGCCCAAATGAACACAGGCAGTACTTTTAACTGCAAATTTAAGTCTTTCTAACCTCAATAACATCACATTTCATTATGATATAGACTTAAGGCAGGCATATACTTTTCAGAGCTTTTAACCATATTGTTATTTCCCCTCACCATTTACTTTCCCAAAGTTTTATTTGGCGTGATTCGTGCAAGTTTGAGAAATTTTTATGCTGATCAACTCCTGTTTTTACCACCACCGGTACACGCTCACTGTTCTGTACTTACTTTGTTTTCCCATTTTATTTTCCTAATCATGATACACATAAGATGCAACAGCGTCACATAGTCATTTTGGTACAAATGGGAAAAAAAATCTGTGGCTTGCTAGCGTAATCTGCAGCTATCCGTAGAAGGAGCCAACATCACAGCTCTTTGTTGCCGTGACGTTTATAGCATCACAAGCTCCCACTGGACACCGCAGTTTTCTAACACGGAAGTCAACAAACTTATTTATTTTATCCAACTGTTTTAGCTGAATACTGCGATTTAAAATTAATTTTAAAAAATGTAACAATGATCTACGGGTGTCATAGATTATAACTATATAGCAGACACAAGTGTAATGAGTCTTCTTTAAAACTGAATTTCCCGGCCTTATTAATGGCTCTTTGAAAACTTTGAAATGCACCATCTGAAAAACTCAGTGTACTGATCACTGTGTTTCTATATTCAGCCCTCTGTGAAATAAGTTTGGACACCCCTGGCCTATATGATTACTTCACTTAATCAATGTCCAGTACACACTTGTTGCTGAGCAGAATAGATGACAATTAACAATGCTGCAACATTTTAAATTGTATTGTAACGTATTTTCAAATCTTCTGTACTTTTCATTATAAAGTCAGTGAATCCTCCTGACATCCATAAGTTCCATGTCATTTTGTGGCTTATTTAGCTCTAAACGTAGGTGTGACTGAGGCCCTGGAGTGCCTGTCCTCGTGCTCTGAGCTGTCAGCGGCGGGGCTCTTTGTCATGGAGGTCGGCCCCCACACTTTTGATGTGGGGCATAAGCGCGTGTTAAACCTGCGGCTCCTGGATGCCTGACCTCGTGTGAAAATATCAGGGGGGGTCATGTCTGCTCAAATGAGGACAAGTGCAATGAAGACATCTCCTCTGCTGTGTTTGAGCCAGCACAATGTGTAACCACAATGCACTGCTATATATACCCTGTACATACACTTACACTGTCATAGTAGGACAGCTTTTTTATTACCAGTGACTACATGCTTGTTCACCTAGCCATTTTGTTTCCTAAAGCTAACTTATAGATCAATGCACCTTCAAATCTGAGACTGTTCATTTATTTTTGTGATTCTCCCACTTCATTTAAATACCTCTAATGTAACCATGACCAATAGACTATGGAAATTAAATAAACTTTTTTGATTCGTTCAGTTGTTATCTGGACTATTAACAGATAACCTGCTAAGAAAACATTTGTGTCACAAAAGTAGCACTGTTAAATGACAATAAGATGAGAGAAAACTGTCTTTTAAGGAAAGTCATTTTAATTATTTTATTTATAAACTCTAACAGGCATAATAAAAAAAATAATTGACTTGTGTTGTGCACTAAAAAACATAAAAAGAAGTAATCGCTCCTTCTAATAAACTTCTAATAAACTTGTTTGCCAATACTGCCCCTCTGTGGTGAGGTTACAATACTGTAATACTGCACTGGAAATCCTATTTTGAAGTTAGAATGAACATGACCTCTTTGCCAGAACATTTAAAGAACAGTTATCAATATGCACATAATTGTAGTGTGTCCTCTGATGCTTTGTCATCACACGTGCTTCAATAATGTTGCACCTTTGAGATCAGGATATTTTCTACTTCTTAAACCAGTGCAAATGCAATTTTGTTATTCAGTACAAATCAATGTACCAGAAAGGGGGAGGAATTGAAAATAAGTATTGCCACTGTAGTGACAGCGCTATTATTTCATACCAGATAATTGCTAATATTGTGATCTATGGAGTTAAAGAATATATGCTGATGAAATTGTCCCAAATGTGGTTTCAAAATGACCACACAGAAGCTAATTACAAAGTAGAGCACAGTCATCTTTCACTTTTGGTGCAGGTCTTGGCACGCGCCCCAGCCCTGCAGGTGATTTTCAGCTCGGCTCACAGCCACTTAACTTACAACGTCCTTGTGCCAACGCACCATCTATAACTTAAATATTCCTAATCACCCTATTAATAAACTTTATATGTGCTGCTTCTCAAATGTGAAGTTGTATTTTAGCTTGAGATGCTATTTCAGTCACAGTGGGACCAGATTTGACCAGATTTCTGTTTGTTGGGGGAATCTGGAGTTGGCATGAGATATTGGAACATTAGGCAGGTGCTGATATATGTATACTGTGTTATATAGATTATCCCCTGAGAACAGCTGGTGTTTAGTGCTGGTGGATATCAGGAATGCTAAAGGGTCGTTTAAGGGAAGCATAAGCTTGTGAGAAGGTTGACATACGTATTGATTGATTTATTTAGCTGTTTTTATACATTTTAATTTTTTGCAATTCCATATACGCTTAATATATGTAAAATGTGTGGCCGATATTGATAAAATACTGGACCTTTCTACCATGTTATAATGTTGTTCCTTCATCAAAAACATGCCTGAAGAGGTTTTAAATGTCATCCATGCATGTTTGACTATTTTGGTGATCTCTCCCGGGCCTTATTTGAACCCTCATTATGGTTAGCTTTAAGATTGTCTCCAATGCTCAGCCCATAAGCCTACATCATCCATGCTCCCACATGACAATTTTCCAAAGAAGTAAATATACAAAAGCGTGATACAAAACTCTACACAACAACTTCACAAACCTGATGCATTGTGCGGTAATATAGCGTGATGCAGACTGATTGTTTTGTGGTAGTGCTCTGAAGGGCTATTGACTTAACGCGGGCAGCAAAGGGAGAGGGGGCTCTGAAACTTATAAAACATGTTAATACGTTGTTTTCGGCATTTTCAAAACAATTAAAGGTAACATAGTGATCTAAATACATTATGTGTTCACAGTTAATACCCCCTTTAAGTTTTTCCACAATAGCAGTTATCAGATATTTTTAGAATACTCAAAAATGTGCTAAAAAGGACACATTTTTGAGTAGCACATTTTCGAGGACTGTAAAATGAACTACTAAAGCACCGTAACATTCCTTTTAAACTCTTTTTTTGTAAGATTTCAGAATTACTCTATTATTGGAACTTTTCTAGCTTTTTGACATGCGAGCTCCATTGTTCACTGATTCCTCTGCAGTTCTATTTGTTTAACGGAGTTTGAATTTTGTCTACATTTTTCATCCTTTGGTCCTTTTTAGTCCTTGTTTAGAACTGCTTCATCCATATGGTAGTCCTTTTTTTAGACCTGCTATGACCTAGAATTGTCCTGTACTTGGTGTTTAGACAATGTATCGCCCTCCTCTAAATATAGTGTTAAAATGTTTTATAGTTTTAAAGGACCTATATTATACTGTTTTCTGATATGTTATAATTTTGTTTGCTGATCACAAACATTCAAACCATGCATATTTAGGCTGAGTTCTTCTCTCAAACAGAGAATGCTCTGTTCCACCTTGTGATGTCATGTGGTAATACAAGAAGTGCTCCACTATGTTTTTAAACTTTGTACTCCTTCACTAGAACCATGTGGATCATTTCAGCCCTTGAATTGCCAGTCTCTACTGAACAAAATGCAGTTGTTAACTTGAAAACTACTGCTAGATGACATCACAAGGTGGAAGAGAGCATTCTGACCTTTTGTGATGTAGACAGACTAATAATAAAGGGTTACTCAAACGTGTCAATTAACAAAACACAACTCCCGGTATGTTTTTGATGAGGAAACATTGCAACATAACTTAAATCCATTTTGTGTACTATAGGCCCTTTTAAAGTGATTGTATACCCTAATAATGAAAATTTACCATGGTTATTATGTAAACAGAACATGGCTTCTAATTCATTCAGTTATTAAGAAATGCTGTCTTGAATATTTAAAAACATGATTTAATATGATAATAACTGTGCAGCTGTCTGTATTTTTAAATCCTTAAATCAGTTATGTGTAAGTCTTAACTGTCCCTCTGATACTGCAGGATTAGATGCGTCATAATGATTCCCCAGGGACTTTCGGTATTAAAAAGTTTTGTAGAGCCAGTAAAACTTTTGCAGAGGCCAGAGACGAAATGCAATCATGGCTGACTTGTTATTAGGATTGGAGAAAAAAAAAAAATGGAGGAGCACTTTAAATCATTCTAAACCCTAATTACTGTTTCTTTCCACGACATGTGCAGCCATCTGTAGACTTTGAGCTAAATGTAAACCCGCAGCAACACTCCTGAGTAAAAAATAAAGTGATTTATTCATCCTACAACGTTTAAATCAAAATTGGGGAAGCTCGGCATAGTAATCATAAGAACTAAAAGAATAATTTTGAATATTTAAAGTTGAACTAAATGGCTAAACGCCACATTTCAAGTAGAGCTGCTAAACTGGACAGTACCTGGAAGGCTAAAGGAGACTGGGGGGTTAGGAGGGGCGGGGTCGGGGGGTTTAAGAACAGTGTGATTGGTTGAACAGGTATCCTCCACACTTCAAACTCCACCCCTGCAGCCAGGGGTGGAGTTTGATTAAACACATGGCTTTAATCAGGGCAGTCCTGTGTGATGTCACATGGTACTTGATATATCAGTGGCCATTGGAGGCTGCGCACAATTAAGTTCAATTCAGTCTTTATTAAGAACACATAATACCTGCTTTGTAGTAAGTGTATACAAAAAAGACATGCACGCACACACACGCTTTTCAACTGTTTTTGACAAGAAAGCTGCAGATTTACCTAGTTTGCACTAAAATTGACAAAATTGACTTCTCACAATAATTGTAACGCAGGAGTTTTCAGTAGAGTTGATTTAAGAATATCAAGATTATTAGGTTAATTAAGTAAAAATAATTATTCAGGTCACAATGTAAGAACTAAAATATCATGGTCACCTAACCCTAACCCTAACCCACATGATAAATATTGAGCCCCAAAATATATTGTTCCAGCTTTCATAAATGGAACGATAAGTCGATATAGTAATTAATGTGACAAGCCTATCATTTCAGTAGTTGGGGTTTAAGTCTATTCTAAAATGGCAATGTTGAAAACCAAAACAATGCCCACTGATAACTGAGAGAAAATGCATTATGGTACAGTTTGAGAAAAAAGTCACACTGACTAGTACCTCTCTTCAGACCTGTGAAAGCCATCTACGGATAGCAACATGCAATAATGACACCACTATCTATGACTGTTTTCTCCTTTATTCTACTGTACTTGTCCACACATCCGCGTCAGCCTCTGGTGTGGCTAATTCAGCTCTTCAGCAGGAAAAGACTATGTGCTTTTTTCTTTTCTCCCACACTGGTCCTGTCACACGCAGAGCAGAGAGCCACAAAGCTGCAGTCTCCTCTCCACCCACATCCACACGACTCTACAGCGCTTCTGCTTTTCACAACATTTACTTATTTTTCTGCTCATTATAAAGCAGTGTCCACCTCCGCCTGGCCTTTGAATGATCCCTATACACAGCATTGCAGTTCTCCCTTGCAGTTTTTTATTGTCTGCTGACTCCAGGACTTTTTGTGAACTTTTTGGTGCAGGGTTACGGTCAAGATAATGAACCTTACTCTTCTTTTTGGGTAAAAATTCAACGCGTAAAAATGATAAAACATTTGGTATCTGTAGGCCTGTCACAGTAAATACTATATCGATTTCACTCACTTTCAATACATGACAGATGGAACAATAATTTTTGACATTCAATATTTGCCAAAGGGTTGCCTCTCCACAGAGCTGACCTGTAACTTTGATTTGGTCATCACACTTCAAATTTTGTTGTCGTGACAGGACTAGATATCTGCTTGAGCCCTGAGTCCTGGCTGCTCAGCATGTTGTTTTGTCCATAGGTTTTTCTGCTGTTCTTGACAACCGCAATAATACATGGGCTAAAGGGATTTCCTCCTCTCACAATGCACACTGTACATACTAGAGATCCACCAATATGGAGTTTTTCATTTCCCATTGTTTAGAGTCCAGAGCAACGGATGCCGATATTTTTGGGTCGATATGTTGTTTTTGATTCATTTAAATTTACTACAAACTGCCCCCAAGCCCTTTTTTTTTTTTTTTTACCACAAACCTATTAAAGATGTTTGTTGTCATGTTTTTTGCAGCTATCTCTTCATATTAAAATGCTAATATAAAGCTTTGTGTGTATTTTTGACAGCAGGTTGATCAAAACGTAATATCGGCCTATGCTGGAGATTTAAGGCCGATAGCTGATGCACTAAAAAGGTATACATATGCACCGATCCAATACTGGTATCAGATATCGGTGTCGATACTGAAAAATGTGCTAAATATTCTGGTTGGGCACATAACTTGATGTAATAAGACTATTGATCGTAGTTGGTCCAGAAAGTCTCATAATGTTTGAATTTCTTTTCATACAAGTTGTTCTCTGGGTTACATGAGGGTTAACCTGACACATTTGGATCACTTGTCTTATTATATCTTTAGTTTAAGGAAAAAAATGCAGTTTTCAGTCTCTGCAGCTGAATCAGTTCATCCCTAGTGTTTTTTGTCTCAAACTTACCCCCATACCTGAAACCTTTTGGCACAGTCAGTCCTGCCAGTGATAGTATATATATTTTTTTTTACTTTTCCTTTGAATTTAATTGTGTGGTTTCTCAGCGTTATTAGCATTCAGCATTCTGCTCATAGAACTTTGCTCTTGATTTGTTGAAAGCACCACAGCTATGTAAAGTCGCCCATTGCTGCTGATGACCAGTGTGTGTACCATCACTGCTGTTTTCTGCTTGACCACCAGAGGGAGACAGAACTTTACATTCTGTACTGTGCGTAATGTTGGCCCTGCTGTACTATACAGATGGTAATCACCAACAACTCCTTTCCTTTCTTCTTAAAGATGCATTGTGAAACTTTTCTGGCGGACTGTCGTTAAATGCTTTTCTCTATGGAGATGTTATTGCTTTGTCTGGAATGTTTTACGGCATGGCATTAAACCATTCTATCTTCATGGAGACCAAACTAGACCAAGTTACAGGTCAGATCCGTGGAGAGGCAACCCCGCTCACAGTCAGAATGCAGTTTTCTAAGTGTTTTTGAGCTATCTATACCTGTAATGTAATAAATGTAAAGTACATCTGTTTAATGTCATACTGTGGAACATTTCAGGCAGAGCAGTGGCATTTCCATGGAAGCAAGGTGACTGACCCCCAACCAAAAAGTTACATAGTGCACTTTTAATATTTCGAATGATTTATGATGCTATGCTGATCTTGGAAATGCAATGTGTCTCGTGCTTAACAAAAGAAATCTTGATGTAAAAAATAATGAAATGAAAAGAGTCATGACTTGCACTTTCACCAGAGTCGTTGTGACCTGGTGCAGCGTGTCTGTCCGATCGCTCGATGGACTAAGATTAGTCTCAAAGCTCAAATAACCCCCACAGGCTGAGGACGCTGAAGACACTTATTACACTTACAACTGCTAGTGCACTACGCTGTCCAATAATCAGACCTGATTAAAGGTCCTATATTACACAAAAATAAGTTCTTGTGAGCTTGAACTATGTAACTTTTTGGTTGGGGGTCCGTCACCTGCTTGTTTCTATGGATATGTCATTGCTTTGCCTAGAATGTTCTACAGTATGTCATTAAACAGGTCTACCTTAAATTTATTCAATTACAAGTGGTTTTATAGTTCAAAAATGTCTAGAAAAACAGGCTATCTGTTGTGAGCGGGGTTGCCTCTGACCTGTAACTTGCTGTGGTTTGGTCTCCATGAATATAGAAAAGTCTATTACCATACTGTGAAACATTCCAGACAAAGCAGTAACATCTCCATAGAGACAAGCATTTGACGGACCCTCCACCTTATAATGTTCTTACCTCCTGAAAAACATGCTTGGAGTTGTCTTTTGTTTCATTCACACATGAGAAACCCTTTAATCTAGGGCTGGGCGATATGGGGGGAAAAAAGAATCACAATTTATTTTTCCCATATTGATCGATCTCAATTTTCATTTTGATCTTCTTCCATCTCCATTATAAAACATAGACCGGTGGACTTCAGGTATAAAGAGCAGGGTGTCAGGATCACTACAGTTTTTCTTTTGTGTTGATAGAACCAATAATTCCAGAGATATTCACATTTAGAAGTTGAGTGGCAACACTAATGCCTCACAGCAAGAAGGTTGCGGGTTCGATCCCCGGGTCGCCCGGGCCTTTCTGTGTGAAGTTTGCATGTTTCCTCCCCCGTGTCTGGATGGGTTTCCTCCGGGTACTCCGGTTTCCCCCCATCAACCAAAAAACATGCAACACCCCTATGAACAGTATACAATCAAGGACCGTCAAGGAATTCCTCCCTCCTGTGGGCTCACCACCGGCAGAGGGGTTCATAGGGGTCTGGGTCTGGTGCACAGAGTAGGACTACAGATGGAAATTAGCTATGAGCTACAATCTGGTACAAACATATCTGCCACTGTGCTTAATGTAATTGTACACTGTCCTAATAAACGAATGAGTTTGTACAATATATTAAACCTAAAAGCATGTGCGCGTTATCATTGGCAGCAGGCACACGTGCACGTGTGCTATTGCTATCAACAGAAACACATGTGATGTCCGCTAAATATGGTCTTAAGTTTCACTCATAAACTGAGAAAATAGCCGTTTACTTTGCGTAACTTGGATTATAAAGATGAGAAGCACCAGAGAAGAGACAGAGGAGAAAAGATGAGGAGCTGTGGCTGGATCAGAGAGAGGGAGAAGGAGCGGGGCAGACTGCTCTGTGTACACAGAGATAGACTCACACACACACAGAAGGAGAGACACTGGACCTTCAGTCAAATTGTGCAGATTTAAGTCAAAACTTGTTAATACATGAGGAGACATAGAGACCCGCTAAGGCTCAAGCTGCTTCTTCCTAAACAAGAGCGCGTAAATCCTTGTCTGCGACGCGCACTCTTACTGCCACATGATTGGGTGTAGAGTCGATTAAAATGGGTATGCCTTATCATCGAGATCGACCAAAATAGAGATCGCAGTCTATCGATCTTCAGATTTTTGGCACAGCCCTACTTTTTATTATTAGTTTACCTTTACCTTTTGTTCAGTAGAGATGAGCAATTTCAGGGAGGAAATTATCCAAATGATTCTAATTAAGGTGTATGTATGTATGTGAGTTTATCGACACAATGGAGTAATTCCTGTATCACCACATGACATCACAAAGTGGAACAGTTTTCTGTTAGAGAGACAAATCCAACATATTTAGGCTTTGTGTGTTAAGCATGTGTGTATCAAACAAATCACAACTCCAGGTATGTTTGTGATGAGGAAACAACATTATAACAATGATCAGAAAACAGCGTAATAATGGCCTTTAACATGGAGCACAGCAGTTTTCACTGTAGGAGTGGCTTGTATAATCAAACAGTCTGCATTCACCCGGACAGCTGTCAATAAGGCGCCTGCTTGCTCTGATTGTGCTAAACATACTCAAAACATAATGCCAAGTAATGCGTTTATCGAGTCCACTTGTCAACTGTTGGCCGCTTCAGACCTATGGCGACAGTGATGTCCAGACACATTAATCTGGTTAAACAATGGCAGAAGGGCCGATGGAAAGAGCTTAAGCTTTTTAGATGTAATTTTGGGTTGTTTGTGAAGGTGAAACTTTAACAACTTTCCCAAATTCATGAAGCAGTATCTGACTTTGCTGTATGCTTGTCAAAGCTTTGTGTGGATCCCCAGTGCAAAATACCGGTGAGTGTTGGTGAAGTGAATCCTTGTTTATGTGCATGTGTCAGAGTGTCACAGTGCCTTGGCAGCTGTGTGATGGGCTCCTGAAATATCCCCTCCTCGTTGCTGACATGGACTGACTAACATTCCAGCGCGTCGGATCATCAACCTTTAACAAGAGCCGGACCAGCCTAATCAAAACCACACGTGATTCTGTTCAAATGTACCAGGATCAGTTGCCATGGAAGCCCGTGAGAGGCGAGGGCCAGCCAGAGGTCAGTATGAGCATAAGAGGAAGTGCCCTGGAAGGAACACGTGCACAGTGGGACTGGACTGTCTACATTCCACCGTGTGGGTCAGGGGAGCAGATTCCACATGCTGCTCTGAGGGAGAGGCAGCCCAGCGTCTGCTTTAGGAGCCTGACACAGTTGCTCCGCCCCCTCACTGCCCCTGGTGCACCATGACCTCACACACCCGAGATATTTTAAAGGGTGCCATCAGCACACACAGGACAGCATGAGTGCGGGCTGTCGGTGAAATGTTCAGCAGGTCCTCAAGAATCATTAAAAAAGGCTGAGAAAGATGGGGAGCTGTAAATATTAAAGTTGCTTCGTGAACCCTTTTGGGATATGACCCTATAAACTTCTGTCGTCTTTCTGCGATGCTGCGGCATTGCCCTATCCCTGGGTTCTCTTCGGCCAGTGCTCGGAGAAAAGTGCCCCATGTCGGTGATAAAGGGAAGAGTTTGTACGTCCCACTGGAGAACCATGCTCTGGACGTGGTGCACCCTCAAGACCTGGTCTCACAGGACCCACCTCAGAAAGTCCTGCGGATCTTCAGCTTCAACATCATCGCTCAGGTGCCCTTCTGCCGCAGACGGGTGAGTGCATGTGGGATGGACAGTGGAATTATTATTACATTAGTATTCATGGA